>CAJQUW010014107.1:0-148052 GCA_907163375.1 Prostheceraeus crozeri | reverse complement strand
GCTATTGTACAATAGGCAACGTACAATTTATATAATGTATTTACGCATTGTGCAATTTAACGTTAAGCAAGGTTCACGTTATCCCAAACGTGTGTTGTCTGTCGTGATAATTAAAAATGCTACACAAAATTAGCAAAGCCTTTGGTGCTGGCAAAGGGAATGTTCAAAAAATCCGCGGACGGAACTCGATACTGCTACGATCGCTTCAATCGAAATAGTAAATGAAATCAAGAGTTTCAGAACCCAATTTATTGAAAACGTAAGCTGCCTCGAGCAGGTGAGGAAGCGGCTCAAATTATAGGGCCTATCAAAAAATCAAAACTTTCAAAATTTTCCAGAAAAAATTTCATCACTAATATGGATCCATTTGCATTCATTGGGGATCAGTTTCTTTTGATTATAATGGTTTTGCTCTTTCAGGTCGGCACGTTTGTGGTTATTTACTCGACGCTTAAGAAACATTCTCATTATAATAAAGCTGTCGAGCTTTAATGGTAATCCATTCGAATTGCTAATTTATCAGGGCTTTACTTATCTCTAGCTGTGTCATGACATTGGATGATTTGTGGAATACAAAATTCATCATGCTATGTGTTCTGTAGTTGCTATTCATTTGTCAATAGTGATGAAAATTTTCCGTGGAGGAAAACAATTGTGGAGAAAAAAAAAAACGGAAAATATTGGAAAATTTTGAAAGTTTTGATTTTTTGATAGGCCCTTTGAGCCGATGTCAACTGCCGAGGACAGCTGCGTACCAATAAATTGGGGTTCTTGATTTCTCTTGAATTTCACTCATTATCTGGATTAAAGCGATCGTAAGCAATACGAGTTCCGTCCGCCGGATTTTTGAACCATTCCTTTGACACCAAAGGCTCTGTGCTAATTTGTTAGCACTTTTATTTATCCACACCAGACACCGCTTGGGGATAAACGTAAATCTTGCTTTTACAATAGGGGTATATATAAATTTTCATTGCAATGTGAAAGATCTGGTGGGCAAAAAATAATATACTTTCATCTTGGAGTTTGCTATATTGTTAGCTTCGAAAGTTAAAGCTTTATTATGGCACGCGTTGATTCATAGTGATACAGGATTTCTCCATGTCGTTTGATGAACATAGTGAAGTATAAGCACACCCTCCACGAAGCATTCATGATGCGACCATATTGGAAGATATAAATTAGGACTGTAAAACTCGTGAGGATATATTTGGAAACTATTAAGATTATCTGTGATGAGTAGTAAAAGATATATTGTATGATAGCTTCAAACTTCTGGGCGTTTAGGGGTTTTTTGTTTTCCCGATATCTTCCTTGAGGATACACATCCTCCATTCTCTCTCATTTCAGATGGTTCAGATAGTTTCCAAATCGATTATCGGATCTGGCCCAAATTAATTTCAGATATAATCCAGACGAAATTTGGAGATCTCCAGTTCGAATTAAAGATCTTTTTCAAAGTTGAGCTTGTGACAGGATATCTGAAATTCAGCAAGAGAAATCTGAAATCCATCTAATGTCTGAAAATTCATTTGGAAAGATCTGAAATAGACATGGAAAAAGGCGTTTGCAGCGTGGTGCCAAAAGTTAAAAGATACAGGGATGATAGAGAAGTTTTCGGTCTTTGGAAATATTTACATAGTCTTTTTCAAACAACGACCTATAAATAAGTCTCCAAAACAAAGGAAAAGACAATATCAATCCACCGAAAAATGAATTTCAAAATTTTCCAATGGAAAATTTTCCAAGAAAAATTTTCCAATTTGATCACCAATTGTCATCAGCCCAAATTTGTCCTACATTTCTCCAAAAGTGTTAAACAACTGCATATCTCACTGGTATTGGTACTGGGACTGGGGTCTCGACTTGGCTTCGACTTCATGTGTCATTTAATGAAATCGAAACTTGTTATACTTGGGGATTTGAGTAAATGATGAGTTGCCACTCTACCTAATTATGTTTTACTCTTGTTGTGGATGTTTAGTAGAAACCAGAATTAGTAAATTATTGCATCTTTTCTGTGTACATTCGGCTTCTCATTTCTCGCGACAGTGAAGAATCCGTGAGAATCTCGTGTTTCAAAAAGCTGCAATTGAGTTGGGGGAAGTCTAGCTCTCTTACAGCGATGGACAAGAGATTGACTGCTGAGATCGATATTCAAAGTCATAGTGACGAAACACAAGGTAGTCTAAGAGATCTGAAAAGGGTTGAGTTTTTGTTGCCACTTGTAATATATTCTACTGTTTGATGGTGACACCGCCAAATTTTCTCTATGAATTTATAATCTCATGCAACGCTGATGACTTGCATTCATGGACGGAACCTTAGAAGTATCTTCATATTGGGGCTGTTCACTAACTAAAATTCTTGCGGTTGGAATATTAAACCGATTTTATTTTCTGTCGGGAAATAGTTTTTGAACGACAATATGATATCCGAAAACCGACTGAAAATTCTGCCGGTAGAATTTATATCGGCCGCCATTTTTTTCAGTCGGTTTCACAGATATCTTAAGTTTCCAAATATCTCACGAGTTTACAGTTCCCCCCCCCTTAATTTATATCTTCCAATATGGTCGCTCATGAATGCTTCGTGGAGGTGTGCTTATACTTCACATGTTTCATCAACACATGGAGAATCTGTATCACTATGATCAACGTGCATAATAAAGCTTAACTTTCAAGCTAACAATTAGCAAACTCCAAGATGAAGTATATTATTTTTGCCCAGATCTTTCACATTGCATGAAATTATACTGCTATTGTACAATAGGCAAACGTACAATTTACATAATGTATTTAGCATTGTGCCAATTTACGTAAAGCAAGATTCACGTTATCCCAAACGGTGTCTGTGTGGGATAATTAAAATGCTAACAAATTAGCACAAAGCCTTTGGTGGCAAAGGAATGTTCAAAAATCCGCGAGGACGGAACCTCGTACTGCTACGATCGCTTCAATCGAAAATAGTAATGAAATCAAGAGTTTCCAGACCCAATTTATTGAAAAACGTAAGCTGCCTCGGCCGTGGAAGCGCTCAAATTATAGGCCTATCAAAAATCAAAAACTTTCAAAATTTTCCAGAAAAAATTTTCATCACTAATATGGATCCATTTGCAATCATTGGGATCAGTTTCTTTGATTATAATGTTTTGCTCTCAAAAATCAGTGGCAGTTTGTGGGGTATTATCACGCTTAAGAAAATCTCATTATAATAAAGCTTGTCGAGCTTTAATGGTAATCTCATCGAATTGCTAATTTATCAGGCTACTACTCTAGCTGTCATGAATGGATGATTTGTGGAATACAAAATTCATCATGCCTATGTGTTCTGTATTGCTATCATTGTCAATAGTGATGAAAATTTTCCCCCCCGTGGAAAATTGTGGAAAAAATTGGAAAAATATTGGAAAATTTTGAAAGTTTTGATTTTTTGATAGGCCCTTTTGAGCGATTCAACTGCCGAGAACAGCTGCCGTACCAATAAATTGGGTCTGATTTCTCTTGATTTCATCATTATCTGGATTAAAGCGATCGTAGCAATTTACGAGTTCCGTCCGCGGATTTTTGAACATTCCTTTGACACCAAAGGTTGTGCTAATTTGTTAGCATTTTTAATTATCACACAGACACGCTTGGGATAACGTAAATCTTGCTTTGAAAAACAATAGGGGTATATATATATAATTTTCATGCAATGTGAAAGATCGGGGGCAAAAATAATATACTTCATCTTGGAGTTTTATTGGCTAATTGTTAGCTTGAAAAGTTAAGCTTTATTATGCAAGCGTTGATCATAGTGACGATACAGATTCTCCCAATATTGTGTTGATGAACATGTGGGAAAAAAGTATAAGCACACCTCCACGAAGCATTCATGAGCGACCATATTGGGAAGATTATAAAGTAGACTGTAAACTCGTGAGATATTTGGAAACTTAAGATATCTGTGATGAGTAAATAAGAATATCTATGATAGCTTCAAACTTCTGGCGTTAGTGTCCGATATCTTCCTTGAGGATACACATCCTCCATTTCTATTTCAGATGGTTCAGATAGTTCCAAATCGATTTCCGATCTGCCAAATTAATTTCAGATATAATCCAGACGAATTGGAGATCTCCAGTTGAATTAAGGATCTTTTCAAAGTTGGAGCTTGTGACAGATACTCTGAAATTCAGCAAGAGAAATCTGAAATCCATCTAATGTCTGAAATTCATTTGGAAAGATCTGAAATAGACATGGAAAAGGTGCAGCTGGTGCCAAAAGTTAAGATACAGGGATGATAGAGAAGTTTTCGGTCTTTGAATATTACTTAGTCTTTTCAAACAACTATAATAAGTCTCCAAAACAAAGGAAAGAAAAAATATCAATCACCGAAAAAAATGAATTTCAAAATTTTCCAATGTAAAATTTTCCATATAATTTTCAATTTGATCACCAATTGTAATCAGCCAAATTTGTCTACATTTCTCCAAAAGTGTAAAAAAACTGCATATCTCACTGGTGGGTACTGACTGGTGTCTCGACTTGGCTTCGGACTCATGTTCATTTAATGAAATCGAAACTTGTATACTTGGGGATTTGATAAATGCTGAGTTGCCACTCTAACCTAATATTTACTCTATGTTGTGGATGTTTCGTAGAACCAGATTAGTAAATTATTGCATCTTTTCTGTGACATTCGGCTTCTCAATTCTCGCGACAGGCGAATCCGTGAGAATCTGTGTTCAAAGCTGCAATTGGAGTTGGGGAAGCTAGCTCCTTTACAGCGATGACCAAAGATGACTGCTGAGATGATATTCAAGTCATATTGACGGAAACTCAAGGTAGTCTAAGAGATCTGAAGGGTTGAGTTGTTAGGCAACTGTACATTCTACTGTTTATGGTGGACAAGCCAAATTTTCTCTATGAATTATAATCTCATGCAAGCTTGACTTGCATTCATGGACGGAACCTTAGAGTGACTTCATATTGGGGCTGTTCACTAACTAAAATTCTTGCGGCTTCTGAATGATTAAAACCGATTTTATTTTCTGTCGGGAAATAGTTTTTGAGACGACAAATATGATACCGAAAACCGACTGAAAAATTCTGCGGTAGAATATATCGGCATTTTTTTCAGTCGGTTTCACAGATATCTTAAGTTTCCAAATATCTCACGAGTTTACAGTCTAATTTATATCTTCCAATATGGTCGCTCATGAATGCTTCGTGTGGAGGGTGTGCTTATACTTACATGATCATCAACACATGGAGAATCTGTATCACTATGATCAACGCTGCATAATAAAGCTTAACTTTCAAGCTAACAATTAGCAAACTCCAAGATGAAGTATATTATTTTTGCCAGATCTTTCACATTGCATGAAATTATACTGCTATTGTACAATAGGCAACGTACAATTTACATAATGTATTTACGCATTGTGCAATTTACGTAAGCAAGGTTCACGTTATCCCAAACGGTGTCTGTGTGATAATTAAAAATGCTAACAAATTAGCACAAGCCTTTGGTGGCAAAGGAATGTTCAAAATCCGCGGACGGAACTCGTACTACGATCGCTTCAATCGAAATTAGTAATGAAATCAAGAGTTTCAGACCCAATTTATTGAAACGTAAGCTGCCTCGGCAGTGGAAGCGCTCAAATTATAGGGCCTATCAAAAATCAAAACTTTCAAAATTTTCCAGAAAAATTTCATCACTAATATGGATCCATTTGCATCATTGGGATCAGTTTCTTTGATTATAATGTTTTGCTCTTTCAGTGGCAGTTTGTGGTATTATCAGCTTAAGAAAATCTCATTATAATAAAGCTGTCGAGCTTTAATGGTAATCCATCGAATTGCTAATTTATCAGGCTACTATCTCTAGCTGTCATGACATGGATGATTTGTGGAATACAATTCATCATGCTATGTGTTCTGTATTGCTATCATTGTCAATAGTGATGAAAATTTTCCGTGGAAAATTGTGGAAAAAATTGGAAAATATTGGAAAATTTTGAAAGTTTTGATTTTTTTGATAGGCCCTTTGAGCGATTCAACTGCCGAGACAGCTGCGTACCAATAAATTGGGTCTGATTTCTCTTGATTTCATCATTATCTGGATTAAAGCGATCGTAGCAATACGAGTTCCGTCCGCGGATTTTTGAACATTCCTTTGACACCAAAGGCTTGTGCTAATTTGTTAGCATTTTTAATTATCACACAGACACGCTTGGGATAACGTAAATCTTGCTTTACTATAGGGGTATATATAATTTCATGCAATGTGAAAGATCTGGGGCAAAAATAATATACTTCATCTTGGAGTTTGCTAATTGTTAGCTTGAAAGTTAAGCTTTATTATGCAGCGTTGATCATAGTGACACAGATTCTCCATGTGTTGATGAACATGTGAAGTATAAGCACACCTCCACGAAGCATTCATGAGCGACCATATTGGAAGATATAAATTAGACTGTAAACTCGTGAGATATTTGGAAACTTAAGATATCTGTGATGAGTAAAAGAATATCTATGATAGCTTCAAACTTCTGGCGTAGTGTCCGATATCTTACTTGAGGATACACATCCTCCATTTCTATTTCAGATGGTTCAGATAGTTCCAAATCGATTTCCGATCTGCCCAAATTAATTTCAGATATAATCCAGACGAATTGGAGATCTCCAGTTGAATTAAAGATCTTTTCAAAGTTGAGCTTGTGACAGATATCTGAAATTCAGCAAGAGAAATCTGAAATCCATCTAATGTCTGAAATTCATTTGGAAAGATCTGAAATAGACATGGAAAAGGTGCAGCTGGTGCCAAAAGTTAAGATACAGGGATGATAGAGAAGTTTTCGGTCTTTGAATATTACATAGTCTTTTCAAACAACTATAATAAGTCTCCAAAACAAAGGAAAAAATATCAATCACCGAAAATGAATTTCAAAATTTTCCAATGGAAAATTTTCCAGAAAATTTTCAATTTGATCATCAATTGTCATCAGCCAAATTTGTCTACATTTCTCCAAAAGTGTAAAAACTGCATATCTCACTGGTGGTACTGACTGGGTCTCGACTTGGCTTCGACTCATGTTCATTTAATGAAATCGAAACTTGTATACTTGGGATTTGATAAATGCTGAGTTGCCACTCTACCTAATATTTACTCTATGTTGTGGATGTTTAGTAGAACCAGATTAGTAAATTATTGCATCTTTTCTGTGACATTCGGCTTCTCAATTCTCGCGACAGGAGAATCCGTGAGAATCTGTGTTCAAAGCTGCAATTGAGTTGGGGAAGCTAGCTCCTTACAGCGATGACCAAAGATGACTGCTGAGATGATATTCAAGTCATATTGACGAAAATCAAGGTAGTCTAAGAGATCTGAAAAGGGTTGAGTTGTTGCACTGTACATTCTACTGTTTATGGTGACAAGCCAAATTTTCTCTTGAATTATAATCTCATGCAACGCATGACTTGCATTCATGGACGGAACCTTAGAGTACTTCATATTGGGGCTGTTCACTAACTAAAATTCTTGCGGTGAATATTAAACCGATTTTTATTTTCTGTCGGGAAATAGTTTTTGAACGACAATATGATACCGAAACCGACTGAAAATTCTGCCGGTAGAATATATCGGCATTTTTTTCAGTCGGTTTCACAGATATCTTAAGTTTCCAAATATCTCACGAGTTTACAGTCTAATTTATATCTTCCAATATGGTCGCTCATGAATGCTTCGTGGAGGTGTGCTTATACTTCACATGTTCATCAACACATGGAGAATCTGTATCACTATGATCAACGCTGCATAATAAAGCTTAACTTTCAAGCTAACAATTAGCAAAACTCCAAGATGAAGTATATTATTTTTGCCCCAGATCTTTCACATTGCATGAATTATACTGCTATTGTACAATAGGCAACGTACAATTTACATAATGTATTTACGCATTGTGCAATTTACGTAAAGCAAGGTTCACGTTATCCCAAACGGTGTCTGTGTGATAATTAAAAATGCTAACAAATTAGCACAAGCCTTTGGTGGCAAAGGAATGTTCAAAAATCCGCGGACGGAACTCGTACTGCTACGATCGCTTCAATCGAAATAGTAATGAAATCAAGAGTTTCAGACCCAATTTATTGAAACGTAAGCTGCCTCGGCAGTGGAAGCGCTCAAATTATAGGGCCTATCAAAAATCAAAACTTTCAAAATTTTCCAGAAAAATTTCATCACTAATATGGATCCATTTGCATCATTGGGATCAGTTTCTTTGATTATAATGTTTTGCTCTTTCAGTGGCAGTTTGTGGTATTATCACGCTTAAGAAAATCTCATTATAATAAAGCTGTCGAGCTTTAATGGTAATCCATCGAATTGCTAATTTATCAGGCTACTATCTCTAGCTGTCATGACATGGATGATTTGTGGAATACAATTCATCATGCTATGTGTTCTGTATTGCTATCATTGTCAATAGTGATGAAAATTTTCCGTGGAAAATTGTGGAAAAAATTGGAAAATATTGGAAAATTTTGAAAGTTTTGATTTTTTGATAGGCCCTTTGAGCGATTCAACTGCCGAGACAGCTGCGTACCAATAAATTGGGTCTGATTTCTCTTGATTTCATCATTATCTGGATTAAAGCGATCGTAGCAATACGAGTTCCGTCCGCGGATTTTTGAACATTCCTTTGACACCAAAGGCTTGTGCTAATTTGTTAGCATTTTTAATTATCACATAGACACCGCTTGGGATAACGTAAATCTTGCTTTACAATAGGGGTATATATAATTTCATGCAATGTGAAAGATCTGGGGCAAAAATAATATACTTCATCTTGGAGTTTGCTAATTGTTAGCTTGAAAGTTAAGCTTTATTATGCAGCGTTGATCATAGTGATACAGATTCTCCATGTGTTGATGAAACATTGTGAAGTATAAGCACACCTCACGAAGCATTCATGAGCGACCATATTGGAAGATATAAATTAGACTGTAAACTCGTGAGATATTTGGAAACTTAAGATATCTGTGATGAGTAAAAGAATATCTATGATAGCTTCAAACTTCTGGCGTAGTGTCCGATATCTTCCTTGAGGGATACACATCCTCCATTTCTATTTCAGATGGTTCAGATAGTTCCAAATCGATTTCGATCTGCCCAAATTAATTTCAGATATAATCCAGACGAATTGGAGATCTCCAGTTGAATTAAGGATCTTTTCAAAGTTGAGCTTGTGACAGATATCTGAAATTCAGCAAGAGAAATCTGAAATCCATCTAATGTCTGAAATTCATTTGGAAAGATCTGAAATAGACATGGAAAAGGTGCAGCTGGTGCCAAAAGTTAAGATACAGGGATGATAGAGAAGTTTTCGGTCTTTGAATATTACATAGTCTTTTCAAACAACTATAATAAGTCTCCAAAACAAAGGAAAAAATATCAATCACCGAAAAATGAATTTCAAAATTTTCCAATGGAAAATTTTCCAGAAAATTTTCAATTTGATCATCAATTGTCATCAGCCAAAATTTGTCTACATTTCTCCAAAGTGTAAAAACTGCATATCTCACTGGTGGTACTGACTGGGTCTCGACTTGGCTTCGACTCATGTTCATTTAATGAAATCGAAACTTGTATACTTGGGGATTTGATAAATGCTGAGTTGCCACTCTACCTAATATTTACTCTATGTTGTGGATGTTTAGTAGAACCAGATTAGTAATTATTGCATCTTTTCTGTGACATTCGGCTTCTCAATTCTCGCGACAGGAGGAATCCGTGAGAATCTGTGTTCAAAGCTGCAATTGAGTTGGGGAAGCTAGCTCCTTACAGCGATGACCAAAGATGACTGCTGAGATGATATTCAAGTCATATTGACGAAACTCAAGGTAGTCTAAGAGATCTGAAAGGGTTGAGTTGTTGCACTGTACATTCTACTGTTTATGGTGACAAGCCAAATTTTCTCTATGAATTATAATCTCATGCAACGCATGACTTGCATTCATGGACGGAACCTTAGAGTACTTCATATTGGGGCTGTTCACTAACTAAAATTCTTGCGGCTGAATATTAAACCGATTTTATTTTCTGTCGGGAAATAGTTTTTGAACGACAATATGATACCGAAACCGACTGAAAATTCTGCCGGTAGAATATATCGGCATTTTTTTCAGTCGGTTTCACAGATATCTTAAGTTTCCAAATATCTCACGAGTTTACAGTCTAATTTATATCTTCAATATGGTCGCTCATGAATGCTTCGTGGAGGTGTGCTTATACTTCACATGTTCATCAACACATGGAGAATCTGTATCACTATGATCAACGCTGCATAATAAAGCTTAACTTTCAAGCTAACAATTAGCAAACTCCAAGATGAAGTATATTATTTTTGCCCCAGATCTTTCACATTGCATGAAATTATACTGCTATTGTACAATAGGCAACGTACAATTTACATAATGTATTTACGCATTGTGCAATTTACGTAAAGCAAGATTCACGTTATCCCAAACGGTGTCTGTGTGATAATTAAAAATGCTAACAAATTAGCACAAGCCTTTGGTGGCAAAGGAATGTTCAAAAATCCGCGGACGGAACTCGTACTACTACGATCGCTTCAATCGAAATAGTAATGAAATCAAGAGTTTCAGACCCAATTTATTGAAACGTAAGCTGCCTCGGCAGTGGAAGCGCTCAAATTATAGGGCCTATCAAAAATCAAAACTTTCAAAATTTTCCAGAAAAATTTCATCACTAATATGGATCCATTTGCATCATTGGGATCAGTTTTCTTTGATTATAATGTTTTGCTCTTTCAGTGGCAGTTTGTGGTATTATCACGCTTAAGAAAATCTCATTATAATAAAGCTGTCGAGCTTTAATGGTAATCCATCGAATTGCTAATTTATCAGGCTACTATCTCTAGCTGTCATGACATGGATGATTTGTGGAATACAATTCATCATGCTATGTGTTCTGTATTGCTATCATTGTCAATAGTGATGAAAATTTTCCGTGGAAAATTGTGGAAAAAATTGGAAAATATTGGAAAATTTTGAAAGTTTTGATTTTTTGATAGGCCCTTTGAGCGATTCAACTGCCGAGACAGCTGCGTACCAATAAATTGGGTCTGATTTCTCTTGATTTCATCATTATCTGGATTAAAGCGATCGTAGCAATACGAGTTCCGTCCGCGGATTTTTGAACATTCTTTGACACCAAAGGCTTGTGCTAATTTTGTTAGCATTTTTAATTATCACACAGACACCGCTTGGGATAACGTAAAATCTTGCTTTACAATAGGGGTATATATAATTTCATGCAATGTGAAAGATCTGGGGCAAAAATAATATACTTCATCTTGGAGTTTGCTAATTGTTAGCTTGAAAGTTAAGCTTTATTATGCAGCGTTGATCATAGTGATACAGATTCTCCATGTGTTGATGAACATGTGAAGTATAAGCACACCTCCACGAAGCATTCATGAGCGACCATATTGGAAGATATAAATTAGACTGTAAACTCGTGAGATATTTGGAAACTTAAGATATCTGTGATGAGTAAAAGAATATCTATGATAGCTTCAAACTTCTGGCGTAGTGTCCGATATCTTCCTTGAGGATACACATCCTCCATTTCTATTTCAGATGGTTCAGATAGTTCCAAATCGATTTCCGATCTGCCCAAATTAATTTCAGATATAATCCAGACGAATTGGAGATCTCCAGTTGAATTAAAGATCTTTTCAAAGTTGAGCTTGTGACAGATATCTGAAATTCAGCAAGAGAAATCTGAAATCCATCTAATGTCTGAAATTCATTTGGAAAGATCTGAAATAGACATGGAAAAGGTGCAGCTGGTGCCAAAAGTTAAGATACAGGGATGATAGAGAAGTTTTCGGTCTTTGAATATTACATAGTCTTTTCAAACGACTATAATAAGTCTCCAAAACAAAGGAAAAAATATCAATCACCGAAAAATGAATTTCAAAATTTTCCATTGGAACATTTTCCAGAAAATTTTCAATTTGATCACCAATTGTCATCAGCCAAATTTGTCTACATTTCTCCAAAAGTGTAAAAAACTGCATATCTCACTGGTGGTACTGACTGGGTCTCGACTTGGCTTCGACTCATGTTCATTTAATGAAATCGAAACTTGTATACTTGGGGATTTGATAAATGCTGAGTTGCCACTCTACCTAATATTTACTCTATGTTGTGGATGTTTAGTAGAACCAGATTAGTAAATTATTGCATCTTTTCTGTGACATTCGGCTTCTCAATTCTCGCGACAGGAGAATCCGTGAGAATCTGTGTTCAAAGCTGCAATTGAGTTGGGGAAGCTAGCTCCTTACAGCGATGACCAAAGATGACTGCTGAGATGATATTCAAGTCATATTGACGAAACTCAAGGTAGTCTAAGAGATCTGAAAGGGTTGAGTTGTTGCACTGTACATTCTACTGTTTATGGTGACAAGCCAAATTTTCTCTATGAATTATAATCTCATGCAACGCATGACTTGCATTCATGGACGGAACCTTAGAGTACTTCATATTGGGGCTGTTCACTAACTAAAATTCTTGCGGCTGAATATTAAACCGATTTTATTTTCTGTCGGGAAATAGTTTTTGAACGACAATATGATACCGAAACCGACTGAAAATTCTGCCGGTAGAATATATCGGCATTTTTTTCAGTCGGTTTCACAGATATCTTAAGTTTCCAAATATCTCACGAGTTTACAGTCTAATTTATATCTTCCAATATGGTCGCTCATGAATGCTTCGTGGAGGTGTGCTTATACTTCACATGTTCATCAACACATGGAGAATCTGTATCACTATGATCAACGCTGCATAATAAAGCTTAACTTTCAAGCTAACAATTAGCAAACTCCAAGATGAAGTATATTATTTTTGCCCCAGATCTTTCACATTGCATGAAATTATACTGCTATTGTACAATAGGCAACGTACAATTTACATAATGTATTTACGCATTGTGCAATTTACGTAAGCAAGATTCACGTTATCCCAAACGGTGTCTGTGTGATAATTAAAAATGCTAACAAATTAGCACAAGCCTTTGGTGGCAAAGGAATGTTCAAAAATCCGCGGACGGAACTCGTACTACTACGATCGCTTCAATCGAAATAGTAATGAAATCAAGAGTTTCAGACCCAATTTATTGAAACGTAAGCTGCCTCGGCAGTGGAAGCGCTCAAATTATAGGGCCTATCAAAAATCAAAACTTTCAAAATTTTCCAGAAAAATTTCATCACTAATATGGATCCATTTGCATCATTGGGATCAGTTTCTTTGATTATAATGTTTTGCTCTTTCAGTGGCAGTTTGTGGTATTATCACGCTTAAGAAAATCTCATTATAATAAAGCTGTCGAGCTTTAATGGTAATCCATCGAATTGCTAATTTATCAGGCTACTATCTCTAGCTGTCATGACATGGATGATTTGTGGAATACAATTCATCATGCTATGTGTTCTGTATTGCTATCATTGTCAATAGTGATGAAAATTTTCCGTGGAAAATTGTGGAAAAAATTGGAAAATATTGGAAAATTTTGAAAGTTTTGATTTTTTGATAGGCCCTTTGAGCGATTCAACTGCCGAGACAGCTGCGTACCAATAAATTGGGTCTGATTTCTCTTGATTTCATCATTATCTGGATTAAAGCGATCGTAGCAATACGAGTTCCGTCCGCGGATTTTTGAACATTCCTTTGACACCCAAAGGCTTGTGCTAATTTGTTAGCATTTTTAATTATCACACAGACACCGCTTGGGATAACGTAAATCTTGCTTTACAATAGGGGTATATATAATTTCATGCAATGTGAAAGATCTGGGCAAAAATAATATACTTCATCTTGGAGTTTGCTAATTGTTAGCTTGAAAGTTAAGCTTTATTATGCAGCGTTGATCATAGTGATACAGATTCTCCATGTGTTGATGAACATGTGAAGTATAAGCACACCTCCACGAAGCATTCATGAGCGACCATATTGGAAGATATAAATTAGACTGTAAACTCGTGAGATATTTGGAAACTTAAGATATCTGTGATGAGTAAAAGAATATCTATGATAGCTTCAAACTTCTGGCGTAGTGTCCGATATCTTCCTTGAGGATACACATCCTCCATTTCTATTTCAGATGGTTCAGATAGTTCCAAATCGATTTCCGATCTGCCCAAATTAATTTCAGATATAATCCAGACGAATTGGAGATCTCCAGTTGAATTAAGGATCTTTTCAAAGTTGAGCTTGTGACAGATATCTGAAATTCAGCAAGAGAAATCTGAAATCCATCTAATGTCTGAAATTCATTTGGAAAGATCTGAAATAGACATGGAAAAGGTGCAGCTGGTGCCAAAAGTTAAGATACAGGGATGATATAGAAGTTTTCGGTCTTTGAATATTACATAGTCTTTTCAAACAACTATAATAAGTCTCCAAAACAAAGGAAAAAATATCAATCACCGAAAAATGAATTTCAAAATTTTCCAATGGAAAATTTTCCAGAAAATTTTCAATTTGATCACCAATTGTCATCAGCCAAATTTGTTACATTTCTCCAAAAGTGTAAAAACTGCATATCTCACTGGTGGTACTGACTGGGTCTCGACTTGGCTTCGACTCATGTTATTTAATGAAATCGAAACTTGTATACTTGGGGATTTGATAAATGCTGAGTTGCCACTCTACCTAATATTTACTCTATGTTGTGGATGTTTAGTAGAACCAGATTAGTAAATTATTGCATCTTTTCTGTGACATTCGGCTTCTCAATTCTCGCGACAGGAGAATCCGTGAGAATCTGTGTTCAAAGCTGCAATTGAGTTGGGGAAGCTAGCTCCTTACAGCGATGACCAAAGATGACTGCTGAGATGATATTCAAGTCATATTGACGAAACTCAAGGTAGTCTAAGAGATCTGAAAGGGTTGAGTTGTTGCACTGTACATTCTACTGTTTATGGTGACAAGCCAAATTTTCTCTATGAATTATAATATCATGCAACGCATGACTTGCATTCATGGACGGAACCTTAGAGTACTTCATATTGGGGCTGTTCACTAACTAAAATTCTTGCGGCTGAATATTAAACCGATTTTATTTTCTGTCGGGAAATAGTTTTTGAACGACAATATGATACCGAAACCGACTGAAAATTCTGCCGGTAGAATATATCGGCATTTTTTTCAGTCGGTTTCACAGATATCTTAAGTTTCCAAATATCTCACGAGTTTACAGTCTAATTTATATCTTCCAATATGGTCGCTCATGAATGCTTCGTGGAGGTGTGCTTATACTTCACATGTTCATCAACACATGGAGAATCTGTGTCACTATGATCAACGCTGCATAATAAAGCTTAACTTTCAAGCTAACAATTAGCAAACTCCAAGATGAAGTATATTATTTTTGCCCCAGATCTTTCACATTGCATGAAATTATACTGCTATTGTACAATAGGCAACGTACAATTTACATAATGTATTTACGCATTGTGCAATTTACGTAAAGCAAGATTCACGTTATCCCAAACGGTGTCTGTGTGATAATTAAAAATGCTAACAAATTAGCACAAGCCTTTGGTGGCAAAGGAATGTTCAAAAATCCGCGGACGGAACTCGTACTACTACGATCGCTTCAATCGAAATAGTAATGAAATCAAGAGTTTCAGACCCAATTTATTGAAACGTAAGCTGCCTCGGCAGTGGAAGCGCTCAAATTATAGGGCCTATCAAAAATCAAAACTTTCAAAATTTTCCAGAAAAATTTCATCACTAATATGGATCCATTTGCATCATTGGGATCAGTTTCTTTGATTATAATGTTTTGCTCTTTCAGTGGCAGTTTGTGGTATTATCACGCTTAAGAAAATCTCATTATAATAAAGCTGTCGAGCTTTAATGGTAATCCATCGAATTGCTAATTTATCAGGCTACTATCTCTAGCTGTCATGACATGGATGATTTGTGGAATACAATTCATCATGCTATGTGTTCTGTATTGCTATCATTGTCAATAGTGATGAAAATTTTCCGTGGAAAATTGTGGAAAAAATTGGAAAATATTGGAAAATTTTGAAAGTTTTGATTTTTTGATAGGCCCTTTGAGCGATTCAACTGCCGAGACAGCTGCGTACAATAAATTGGGTCTGATTTCTCTTGATTTCATCATTATCTGGATTAAAGCGATCGTAGCAATACGAGTTCCGTCCGCGGATTTTTGAACATTCCTTTGACACCAAAGGCTTGTGCTAATTTGTTAGCATTTTTAATTATCACACAGACACCGCTTGGGATAACGTAAATCTTGCTTTACAATAGGGGTATATATAATTTCATGCAATGTGAAAGATCTGGGGCAAAAATAATATACTTCATCTTGGAGTTTGCTAATTGTTAGCTTGAAAGTTAAGCTTTATTATGCAGCGTTGATCATAGTGATACAGATTCTCCATGTGTTGATGAACATGTGAAGTATAAGCACACCTCCACGAAGCATTCATGAGCGACCATATTGGAAGATATAAATTAGACTGTAAACTCGTGAGATATTTGGAAACTTAAGATATCTGTGATGAGTAAAAGAATATCTATGATAGCTTCAAACTTCTGGCGTAGTGTCCGATATCTTCCTTGAGGATACACATCCTCCATTCTATTTCAGATGGTTCAGATAGTTCCAAATCGATTTCCGATCTGCCCAAATTAATTTCAGATATAATCCAGACGAATTGGAGATCTCAGTTGAATTAAGGATCTTTTCAAAGTTGAGCTTGTGACAGATATCTGAAATTCAGCAAGAGAAATCTGAAATCCATCTAATGTCTGAAATTCATTTGGAAAGATCTGAAATAGACATGGAAAAGGTGCAGCTGGTGCCAAAAGTTAAGATACAGGGATGATATAGAAGTTTTCGGTCTTTGAATATTACATAGTCTTTTCAAACAACTATAATAAGTCTCCAAAACAAAGGAAAAAATATCAATCACCGAAAAATGAATTTCAAAATTTTCCAATGGAAAATTTTCCAGAAAATTTTCAATTTGATCACCAATTGTCATCAGCCAAATTTGTCTACATTTCTCCAAAAGTGTAAAAAACTGCATATTCACTGGTGGTACTGACTGGGTCTCGACTTGGCTTCGACTCATGTTCATTTAATGAAATCGAAACTTGTATACTTGGGGATTTGATAAATGCTGAGTTGCCACTCTACCTAATATTTACTCTATGTTGTGGATGTTTAGTAGAACCAGATTAGTAAATTATTGCATCTTTTCTGTGACATTCGGCTTCTCAATTCTCGCGACAGGAGAATCCGTGAGAATCTGTGTTCAAAGCTGCAATTGAGTTGGGGAAGCTAGCTCCTTACAGCGATGACCAAAGATGACTGCTGAGATGATATTCAAGTCATATTGACGAAACTCAAGGTAGTCTAAGAGATCTGAAAGGGTTGAGTTGTTGCACTGTACATTCTACTGTTTATGGTGACAAGCCAAATTTTCTCTATGAATTATAATCTCATGCAACGCTATGACTTGCATTCATGGACGGAACCTTAGAGTACTTCATATTGGGGCTGTTCACTAACTAAAATTCTTGCGGTGAATATTAAACGATTTTATTTTCTGTCGGGAAATAGTTTTTGAAACGACAATATGATACCGAAACCGACTGAAAATTCTGCCGGTAGATTATATCGGCATTTTTTTCAGTCGGTTTCACAGATATCTTAAGTATCAAAATATCTCACGAGTTTACAGTCAAATTTATATCTACCAATATGGTCGCTCATGAATGCTTTCGTGGAGGTGTGCTTATACTTCACATGTTCATCAACACATGGAGAATCTGTATCACTATGATCAACGCTGCATAATAAAGCTTAACTTTCAAGCTAACAATTAGCAAACTCCAAGATGAAGTATATTATTTTTGCCCCAGATCTTTCACATTGCATGAAATATATGCTATTGTACAATAGGCAACGTACAATTTACATAATGTATTTACGCATTGTGCAATTTACGTAAAGCAAGGTTCACGTTATCCCAAACGTGTCTGTGTGATAATTAAAAATGCTAACAAATTAGCACAAGCCTTTGGTGGCAAAGGAATGTTCAAAAATCCGCGGACGGAACTCGTACTACTACGATCGCTTCAATCGAAATAGTAATGAAATCAAGAGTTCAGACCCAATTTATTGACGTAAGCTGCTCGGCAGTGGAAGCGCTCAAATTATAGGGCCTATCAAAAATCAAAACTTTCAAAATTTTCCAGAAAAATTTCATCACTAATATGGATCCATTTGCATCATTGGGATCAGTTTCTTTGATTATAATGTTTTGCTCTTTCAGTGGCAGTTTGTGGTATTATCACGCTTAAGAAAATCTCATTATAATAAAGCTGTCGAGCTTTAATGGTAATCCATCGAATTGCTAATTTATCAGGCTACTATCTCTAGCTGTCATGACATGGATGATTTGTGGAATACAATTCATCATGCTATGTGTTCTGTATTGCTATCATTGTCAATAGTGATGAAAATTTTCCGTGGGAAAATTGTGGAAAAAATTGGAAAATATTGGAAAATTTTGAAAGTTTTGATTTTTTGATAGGCCCTTTGAGCGATTCAACTGCCGAGACAGCTGTCGTACCAATAAATTGGGTCTGATTTCTCTTGATTTCATCATTATCTGGATTAAAGCGATCGTAGCAATACGAGTTCGTCCGCGGATTTTTGAACATTCCTTTGACACCAAAGGCTTGTGCTAATTTGTTAGCATTTTTAATTATCACACAGACACCGCTTGGGATAACGTAAATCTTGCTTTACAATAGGGGTATATATAATTTCATGCAATGTGAAAGATCTGGGGCAAAAATAATATACTTCATCTTGGAGTTTGCTAATTGTTAGCTTGAAAGTTAAGCTTTATTATGCAGCGTTGATCATAGTGATACAGATTCTCCATGTGTTGATGAACATGTGAAGTATAAGCACACCTCCACGAAGCATTCATGAGCGACCATATTGGAAGATATAAATTAGACTGTAAACTCGTGAGATATTTGGAAACTTAAGATATCTGTGATGAGTAAAAGAATATCTATGATAGCTTCAAACTTCTGGCGTAGTGTCCGATATCTTCCTTGAGGATACACATCCTCCATTTCTATTTCAGATGGTTTCAGATAGTTCCAAATCGATTTCCGATCTGCCCAAAATTAATTTCAGATATAATCAGACGAATTGGAGATCTCCAGTTGAATTAAGGATCTTTTCAAAGTTGAGCTTGTGACAGATATCTGAAATTCAGCAAGAGAAATCTGAAATCCATCTAATGTCTGAAATTCATTTGGAAAGATCTGAAATAGACATGGAAAAGGTGCAGCTGGTGCCAAAAGTTAAGATACAGGGATGATATAGAAGTTTTCGGTCTTTGAATATTACATAGTCTTTTCAAACAACTATAATAAGTCTCCAAAACAAAGGAAAAAATATCAATCACCGAAAAATGAATTTCAAAATTTTCCAATGGAAAATTTTCCAGAAAATTTTCAATTTGATCACCAATTGTCATCAGCCAAATTTGTCTACATTTCTCCAAAAGTGTAAAAACTGCATATCTCACTGGTGGTACTGACTGGGTCTCGACTTGGCTTCGACTCATGTTCATTTAATGAAATCGAAACTTGTATACTTGGGGATTTGATAAATGCTGAGTTGCCACTCTACCTAATATTTACTCTATGTTGTGGATGTTTAGTAGAACCAGATTAGTAAATTATTGCATCTTTTCTGTGACATTCGGCTTCTCAATTCTCGCGACAGGAGAATCCGTGAGAATCTGTGTTCAAAGCTGCAATTGAGTTGGGAAGCTAGCTCCTTACAGCGATGACAAAGATGACTGCTGAGATGATATTCAAGTCATATTGACGAAACTCAAGGTAGTCTAAGAGATCTGAAAGGGTTGAGTTGTTGCACTGTACATTCTACTGTTTATGGTGACAAGCCAAATTTTCTCTATGAATTATAATCTCATGCAACGCATGACTTGCATTCATGGACGGAACCTTAGAGTACTTCATATTGGGGCTGTTCACTAACTAAAATTCTTGCGGCTGAATATTAAACCGATTTTATTTTCTGTCGGGAAATAGTTTTTGAACGACAATATGATACCGAAACCGACTGAAATTCTGCCGGTAGAATATATCGGCATTTTTTTCAGTCGGTTTCACAGATATCTTAAGTTTCCAAATATCTCACGAGTTTACAGTCTAATTTATATCTTCCAATATGGTCGCTCATGAATGCTTCGTGGAGGTGTGCTTATACTTCACATGTTCATCAACACATGGAGAATCTGTATCACTATGATCAACGCTGCATAATAAAGCTTAACTTTCAAGCTAACAATTAGCAAACTCCAAGATGAAGTATATTATTTTTGCCCCAGATCTTTCACATTGCATGAAATTATACTGCTATTGTACAATAGGCAACGTACAATTTACATAATGTATTTACGCATTGTGCAATTTACGTAAAGCAAGGTTCACGTTATCCCAAACGGTGTCTGTGTGATAATTAAAAATGCTAACAAATTAGCACAAGCCTTTGGTGGCAAAGGAATGTTCAAAAATCCGCGGACGGAACTCGTACTACTACGATCGCTTCAATCGAAATAGTAATGAAATCAAGAGTTTCAGACCCAATTTATTGAAACGTAAGCTGCCTCGGCAGTGGAAGCGCTCAAATTATAGGGCCTATCAAAAATCAAAACTTTCAAAATTTTCCAGAAAAATTTCATCACTAATATGGATCCATTTGCATCATTGGGATCAGTTTCTTTGATTATAATGTTTTGCTCTTTCAGTGGCAGTTTGTGGTATTATCACGCTTAGAAAATCTCATTATAATAAAGCTGTCGAGCTTTAATGGTAATCCATCGAATTGCTAATTTATCAGGCTACTATCTCTAGCTGTCATGACATGGATGATTTGTGGAATACAATTCATCATGCTATGTGTTCTGTATTGCTATCATTGTCAATAGTGATGAAAATTTTCCGTGGAAAATTGTGGAAAAAATTGGAAAATATTGGAAAATTTTGAAAGTTTTGATTTTTGATAGGCCTTTGAGCGATTCAACTGCCGAGACAGCTGCGTACCAATAAATTGGGTCTGATTTCTCTTGATTTCATCATTATCTGGATTAAGCGATCGTAGCAATACGAGTTCCGTCCGCGGATTTTTGAACATTCCTTTGACACCAAAGGCTTGTGCTAATTTGTTAGCATTTTTAATTATCACACAGACACGCTTGGGATAACGTAAAATCTTGCTTTACAATAGGGGTATATATAATTTCATGCAATGTGAAAGATCTGGGGCAAAAATAATATACTTCATCTTGGAGTTTGCTAATTGTTAGCTTGAAAGTTAAGCTTTATTATGCAGCGTTGATCATAGTGATACAGATTCTCCATGTGTTGATGAACATGTGAAGTATAAGCACACCTCCACGAAGCATTCATGAGCGACCATATTGGAAGATATAAATTAGACTGTAAACTCGTGAGATATTTGGAAACTTAAGATATCTGTGATGAGTAAAAGAATATCTATGATAGCTTCAAACTTCTGGCGTAGTGTCCGATATCTTCCTTGAGGATACACATCCTCCATTTCTATTTCAGATGGTTCAGATAGTTCCAAATCGATTTCCGATCTGCCCAAATTAATTTCAGATATAATCCAGACGAATTGGAGATCTCCAGTTGAATTAAGGATCTTTTCAAAGTTGAGCTTGTGACAGATATCTGAAATTCAGCAAGAGAAATCTGAAATCATCTAATGTCTGAAATTCATTTGGAAAGATCTGAAATAGACATGGAAATGGTGCAGCTGGTGCCAAAAGTTAAGATACAGGGATGATATAGAAGTTTTCGGTCTTTGAATATTACATAGTCTTTTCAAACAACTATAATAAGTCTCCAAACAAAGGAAAAAATATCAATCACCGAAAAATGAATTTCAAAATTTTCCAATGGAAAATTTTCCAGAAAATTTTCAATTTGATCACCAATTGTCATCAGCCAAATTTGTCTACATTTCTCCAAAAGTGTAAAAACTGCATATCTCACTGGTGGTACTGACTGGGTCTCGACTTGGCTTCGACTCATGTTCATTTAATGAAATCGAAACTTGTATACTTGGGGATTTGATAAATGCTGAGTTGCCACTCTACCTAATATTTACTCTATGTTGTGGATGTTTAGTAGAACCAGATTAGTAAATTATTGCATCTTTTCTGTGACATTCGGCTTCTCAATTCTCGCGACAGGAGAATCCGTGAGAATCTGTGTTCAAAGCTGCAATTGAGTTGGGGAAGCTAGCTCCTTACAGCGATGACCAAAGATGACTGCTGAGATGATATTCAAGTCATATTGACGAAACTCAAGGTAGTCTAAGAGATCTGAAAGGGTTGAGTTGTTGCACTGTACATTCTACTGTTTATGGTGACAAGCCAAATTTTCTCTATGAATTATAATATCATGCAAACGCATGACTTGCATACATGGACGGAACCTTAGAGTACTTCATATTGGGGCTGTTCACTAACTAAAATTCTTGCGGCTGAATATTAAACCGATTTTATTTTCTGTCGGGAAATAGTTTTTGAACGACAATATGATACCGAAACCGACTGAAAATTCTGCCGGTAGAATATATCGGCATTTTTTTCAGTCGGTTTCACAGATATCTTAAGTTTCCATATATCTCACGAGTTTACAGTCTAATTTATATCTTCCAATATGGTCGCTCATGAATGCTTCGTGGAGTGTGCTTATACTTCACATGTTCATCAACACATGGAGAATCTGTGTCACTATGATCAACGCTGCATAATAAAGCTTAACTATCAAGCTAACAATTAGCAAACTCCAAGATGAAGTATATTATTTTTGCCCCAGATCTTTCACATTGCATGAAATTATATATACCCCTATTGTACAATAGGCAACGTACAATTTACATAATGTATTTACGCATTGTGCAATTTACGTAAAGCAAGATTCACGTTTATCCCAAACGGTGTCTGTGTGATAATTAAAAATGCTAACAAATTTGCACAAGTCTTTGGTGGCAAAGGAATGTTCAAAAATCCGCGGACGGAACTCGTACTACTAGATCGCTTCAATCGAAATAGTAAATGAAATCAAGAGTTTCAGACCCAATTTATTGAAACGTAAGCTGCCTCGGCAGTGGAAGCGCTCAAATTATAGGGCCTATCAAAAATCAAAACTTTCAAAATTTTCCAGAAAAATTTCATCACTAATATGGATCCATTTGCATCATTGGGATCAGTTTCTTTGATTATAATGTTTTGCTCTTTCAGTGGCAGTTTGTGGTATTATCACGCTTAAGAAAATCTCATTATAATAAAGCTGTCGAGCTTTAATGGTAATCCATCGAATTGCCTAATTTATCAGGCTACTATTCTCTAGCTGTCATGACATGGATGATTTGTGGAATACAATGTCATCATGCTATGTGTTCTGTATTGCTATCATTGTCAATAGTGATGAAAAATTTTTCCGTGGAAAATTGTGGAAAAAATTGGAAAATATTGGAAAATTTTGAAAGTTTTGATTTTTTGATAGGCCCTTTGAGCGATTCAACTGCCGAGACAGCTGCGTACCAATAAATATGGGTCTGATTTCTCTTGATTTCCATCATTATCTGGATTAAAGCGATCGTAGCAATTACGAGTTCCGTCCGCGGATTTTCTGAACATTCCTTTGACACCAAAAGGCTTGTGCTATTTTGTTAGCCATTTTTAATTATCTCAAGGACACCGCTTGGGATAAACGTAAATCTTGCTTTACAATAGGTCTGGTATATATAATTTCATGCAATCTGTTGTATGGAATGAAAGATCTGGGGCAAAAATTAATATAACTTCATCTTGGAGTTTGCTTAATTGTTAGCTTGGAAAGTTAATGCTTTATTATGACAGCGTTTTGATCATAGTGATACAGATTCTCCATGTGTTGATGAACATGTGAAGTATAATGCACACCTCCACGGAAAGCATTCATGAGCGACCATATTGGAAGATATAAATTAGACTGTAAACTCGTGAGATATTTGGAAACTTAAGATAAATCGTTGTGAACTGAGTAAAAGAATATCTATGATAGCTTCAAACTTCTGGGCGGTAGTGTCCGATATCTTCCTTGAGGGATACACATCCTCCATTTCTATTTCAGATGGTTCAGATAGTTCCAAATCCGATTTCCGATCTGCCCCATAATTAATTTCAGATATTAATTCCAGACGGAATTGGAGATCTCCAGTTGAATTAAGGATCTTTTCAAAGTTGGATGCTTGTGACAGATATCTGATGAATTCAGCAAAGATGAAAATCTGAAATCCATCTGAATGTCTGAAGATTCATTTGGAAGATCTGATAATAGACCAATGGCAAAAGGTGCTAGCTGGTGCCAAAAGTTAAGATTACAGGGTATGATAGAGAAGTTTTCGGTTCTTTGAATATTACATCAGTTCTTTTCAAACAACTATAATAAGTCTCCAAAACAAAGGAAAAAAATATAACAATCACCGATAAAAATGAATTTCAAAAATTTTCCAATGGAAAATTTTCCAGAAGAAAAATTTTCAATTTGATCACCAATTGTCATCAGCAAGAAATTTGTCTACTATTTCTCCAAAAGATGTTAAAAACTGCATATCTCACTGCGTTGGTACTGACTGTGGTCTCGACTTGGCTTCGACTCATGTTCATTTAATGAAATCGAAAACTTGTATACTTGGGGATTTGATAAATTGCTGAGTTGCCACTCTACCTATAAGATTTACTCTATGTTGTGGATGTTTAGTCAGAACCAGATTAGTAAATTATTGCATCTTTTCTGTGACATTCGGCTTCTCAATTCTCGCGACAGGAGAATCCGTGAGAATCTGTGTTTCAAAGCTGCATTGAGTTGGGGATGCCTAGCTCCTTACAGCGATGACCAAAGATGACTGCTGAGATGATATTCAAGTCATATTGACGAAACTCAAGGTAGTCTAAGAGGATCTGAAAGGGTTGAGTTGTTGCACTGTACATTCTACTGTTTATGGTGACAAGCCAAATTTTCTCTATGAATTATAATCTCATGCAACGCATGACTTGCATTCATGGACGGAACCTTAGAGTTACTTCATATTGGGGCTGTTCACTAACTAAAATTCTTGCGGTCTGAATATTAAACCGATTTTATTTTCTGTCGGGAAATAGTTTTTGTACGACAAATATGGATACCGAAATCCGTACTGAAAATTCTGCGGTTGTAGATCTTCTATCGGGCATTTTTTTTCAGTCGGTTTCACAGATATCTTTAGTTTCCAAATATCTCACGAGTTTACAGTCTAATTTATATCTTCCAATATGGTCGCTCATGAATGCTTCGTGGAGGTGTGCTTATACTTCACATGTTCATCAACACATGGAGAATCTGTATCACTATGATCAACGCTGCATAATAAAGCTTAACTTTCAAGCTAGCAATTAGCAAACTCCAAGATGAAGTATATTATTTTTGCTCCAGATCTTTCACATGAACGACAATATGATGCCGAAACCGACTGAAAATTCTGCCGGTAGAATAGATCGGCAGAATTTTCATTCTGTCGTTCATAAACTATTTACCGGCAGAAAATTAAATCGGTTTAATATTCAGCCGATAGAATTTTAATTGATGAACGGTCCCAATGAAAAGCAAAATGTGGCATTTAGAACTATAGAAAAATAAACTGCAAAAACTGCTAATCGCCATTTAGGCAATAAATGGCGTGTAGCACGCAATGAAAACAGCCTGCATCACAGAGTAGGGAGCATCTGTTTAAAACTTGAAAGGATGATAATTGTAAAACCATCGGTAATTATCAGAATATCAAGTATAAATTTATTGCAACCTGCATCATAATATGGCTGAAAATGGTTTCCAGTTTCCCTCAAGATCGCTTCGGCGTTGCTTGAAGTTGCTACTCGGTCCTGATGAAATAGGCCGTGTTAAACTGAAAAAGCTAAAAATTAATAGTTTTATTCATTATGTGCGGATTTCATGATTATTGTTAGTACAATCTAAAAGACTTCATCAGGATACGCTCACTGCTGTTCAAAATTATAGGCTGAAATTGACATAGGAAATTGAATAGAAGCAGAATTATTTTCGAAATGATTTACAAATTTTTCAAAGTTTTAGATTTCTTCTTTATATGCTTTTCCATTTGCATTTTTTGTAATATACCCATCGTTTTGCATTAATAGTTTATTATTAGAAAAAGAAGCAACTAACAATGAAGTAACTATAAAAATTATGCTTTCAAAGCTAAGGATGCAACTATTAATACCAAGAAAAGAAGTCAGGCATCGAAGATGCACATGATTCATCAAAAATTCCCAGTTCTAAAAATGAATTCTAATTGCATCACAATCTGATCAGTAATATTCCTGTATAGAGAATTCTATTTACTTTCCCAAAGATTGTAAAGAATTTTTCGTTTACTTGAGCATATAAATCGCTTCACCAAAATGATGACAATTGATCTATTGGATTCTTGTAGCAGACATTAAGACAGCTACGATAGCATCCAGAAAAAATAGTACTCGTCAATGTTCTACCAGAGTGTAGGAGTTCTACGATTGCGAGAGCCAAACCAATGCATGATGTGTTCTAGGTGTGGTGAGAAAAAATTGTGTCGAAAATGTACATCTTCATTTGAATAAAGTAGAAATTACAGAGTAAATTATTATACTACTTATTTAAATTTTACAAAATTGTGACTGAATAACATGAGTGCAGTTTGACTTGATTATAGCCGCATGATGAGGCGCGTAGGATTGCTGTCACGTGTAGTCGGATCAGCCATTTGCCAGGTGAGATGCGATCAGTCGAGTTCTTCATCAGTTCTTTGACCTGTTGCCGTCACTGCTTTCACCGTTGTAAACAGCAAATGCAAAATTCCCTGCAGGCCTGCAATATAAAAGAAAACCCGCCAGGTATCACATTTTGCAAAGTACAGAGAAGCTGTCGTAAATACAAATGGATATATATTTTCGATCTCTTGTTTTCAGCCTTGAATGTAGGTACCGATACTTCATAGCCACGAACCTTCAGCATGCCATCCCAGCTGTTCTCTGGGATCATAACGCTACATATGTTCTGTCTACGAATGTTCCTTCCTTCTCTATCTTTGACTGAGACATGAATGTTTGATGAATCTCTCTTCATTATTTAGAAACTTTCGATGGAAGGTGAAAAGTGAAGCGGAGAAAGAGCTTGACACCTTCCTTGACTTTTCTTCTCCTCATATGCCTCTGCAGCAGTTTCGTTCTTCCTTCAAGTCCCACTTTGTCAGTTTGCCTTAGCTGCATATCTCATCAGTCACCTTCACGATTAACTTCTTGTTCTTTTCCAAACAGGCCATAAACCATTTTGCCAAATGCATTTGCATCAATTTTATGGCGCGTTTCTGCTTCACGTAGGTTCTGTCTTAGCTTACTTTTACAATAACCCATTTTCTTATTTCTGCGCATTTAAGATGCATCCTTCAACTAAACTATGCTGCAGCTGTCCAGGTACCGTATGACCCGGATTATTTTAACCTTCATTCGGGAGCATTTTATCAGCACGCATGAAAGCAATCTAATGCCGTTGTGAAAGCGCAATGAAAAGCATTGTCAGAAGCATTGTTGTACACTTTATCTTGTTCTTGAACCAAGGTTGGTATCAACCAACTCTGACAGGCGCAGAGCTCAATAAGTCCGCAATCCTCATCACTGCGTGAACCAATGTTCGAATCAACATAAATGCTTTCATATTCTTCGTAAACATTCAAATTTGCTCCAATATGGCCGTTGAGTTCATCGCCGACAATCATGAACTCTTCCGTACTAACAGGTGTCATCATCTGACAGATCGTTGTAGAACTAGTGTTTGGTGTTGTTTGCTGTGGAATTTCCGCAATGCACGAAATTTTGCAAATTTGCTGGAAACCCAAGTGAAAATGATGTTGTGGGATTTTTATTAGATAGGGATATGCAATTGAATGATTTGTAGTATATCAGTAATTAAGTATTAATTGTAGAAAACTGTAAGTTGCAGTGATCGACTTAATAGTAGGTTGTTTTGAACTTAAATGAGCTTGTGTAGCAGATGCAATTTGAGTGGAAATGTTAAAGGTGAATCTGAGACTACTTTCCGTCAATTAGCGTACCGGTACCTTGACAGTCGTTGCTTTTGACCATCTCAGCGTCTCAAGTTGTATTCCCTGCAATCTTGACATCTGAACGCTGCACAGCTCCTAGAACTCTAGCAAGCAGGGCTGTGAAGCCGGAGCCTTAAGGAGCCGATGGTTTTGGTCTGAGCCGGAGCCGGAGCCGATTTATCACAAAGGCTCCGGCTCCGGCTCCGATAGTTTGAGCTTTGATTTAAATCTAGAATTTTGAAAGTTATTAATTGGCATCATAAAAAAATTAAATCATTTGAAATCTAAAGATATGTCTTTTAAGTATACCAATGATCTGTCCTCCACGATATCTTTCTTTGCAGTTGCCGCCTTCTTTTGTATTATATTTATTATATATTTACACACATGTGTAATATTTTTTTATTGCATATGTTTCGTAAGACTAATTTCCATATTGACAACGTATTCTCCAAAATCCATTAATTTGAAGACTTGTTATATGCATGCTAACTAGATGATTGTAGATTCCTAGAGACAGGTCGCCAGTCATTTATGTACACATTTCCAGTTCAGTCAGCAAAGATAATTTAGCTACATTTCTTGCGCAATGTCTTAAATCTAATACGGTTACTATGTAGGCTATCATCTATCGGTATGGCTACTGGCAGAAGCTACTGGCATCTGTGACAATGCCAATTTTCTTAGATTGTATTGTAGGCTCTTGTGCAGTCCCCCCACATACATTTTTCAAAACAATCGATTATTCAATTTGATCAATTTTGATTGGAGGGATAACTCTTCACACTCACACGAATGACCTGACTACAAGTCCTCACATGGCTATAGCAATAAGCGACCCAGCCACTTCTAGTAGCGCCCTATTATTTTAAAGGTATCTCATTCACAATGAATTTCCTTTGACTTCAATGCGAAAAACCCGAAGGCAAATTATAATGTTGACTTGCTGACGAAGTTTGCGACCATGACATCGCAATTACCCACGTAGATTTTTACAACAGCACGGAATGCTTCACTCAAACCGGTGATGCTGAAACGGACATCCAATGGTGCTGCATCTTTTGACCAGAGAAAAAATGGGGGAGGACTGCACAAGAGCCGTATCGTGTAATAATATTTCCCCAAATGTCATAGACCTGTGGATTTCAAGAATTTTCATTATTATTTTTTCCGTCTGTCAACACTTTATGCTGATATCATGCTGACTTATATGTAAACAATAAAAAAAGATTGAGACGCTCTCAATAAAGGCGCCTTTTGACCTCCCTTTTCTATTGTCTGTGACATTAAACCGCACGCGCATTCGAAAGCTAGCAAAGTAGATGGGATTTCTGCTCGGTGCTCGCAGTCAAATTTTTATTATGCATAGCACCCTGTAACATACTGTGTGATCCTCCGAGTTCAGTTTCATCAGCCTAACCATCATCAGAGGAATAGTGGTAATGTGTTATACATAAATTGAATATAATAATATACATGAATCATTGATGAATTATTTAGTGCAACTTTACGCCATAATGAAAAATACGAAATTAATATAATGTAAGTTAGGCCTTAACTTATTAAGTATGCTGCATAGAATTACAAAACTTGTCCTAAATTAGATATTTTTAATTTTTTTAAGTATAATTTTCAATTGTACATTTCTAGCCTACACTGCAAAGAGGCTATCTAAATTACAATTTCTACAGATGATGAGTCGTGGGCTACCCACCGATCATATTATCATATTATCCGATACCCTTTCCGTGTTCGAGTAGATACAGGCCCTATAAGCTATTTAGAGGCATACGCTATCCAGTTTCATATTCAAGCTTTGTTAAAAAGCTTATACTTCTATTCGGCCCCTGTGACGGCTAATTAGGTATATCATCATCACTCATGTGGTCTTATTTAATGTAGCCTCGTAGTAGACTGGTTGCAGGCTAGGCCAATTTATATTTAGCCAGTGCGGGAGATCTTTATCTAATTTAACCAATCCTGGCTATAACTTTATTTTATCTTTCAGAGATAGTCAATTCATGCAAAAATATATGACAAGTATGTTATTTGTCATTATATTAGGCTATTATCATTTTTATTATTAACTTAAGTCGTTGCTTATTAATGAAAACTAATTTGATGATTGTAGCAAGCCTCTAAAGGCCACACCGTTATCCAAAAAACCCGTTCAACGGATCCAGGATAACCAGCATAGATAGAACCTGAATTTGAAGCCGGAGCCGGAGCCTTTCACATCAGTGTCGTGGAGCCGGAGCCGATGAGATAACGCATCGGCTCCACAGCCCTGCTAGCAAGAATTCAAATTTCTAATATTTCTTGAAAAATGTAAAATATTTGGAGATTTCATTTTCATGCAAGCTTTCAGTTGTCTATTTCAGGTGCCAAGTACAGGTCACAAGCGTGAGACGCATTTTAGTTAAATGGGACAATTTTCTTGCTATAAAAATGCAATGCGGAATCGCAGATTTCCCAATCAAATATGTGAAGCAGCCTGGGGATCAGATTAAAGATTTAAATTACCAAAAGATCATCAAATTAACCCTGTGCCACTGCAGAAAGCTATCGACAGTTGAAAAAACTCAAAATTAAATATTTTGTTTATCTGCTTCGGTTTGCTAGAAGTGTGATTAATACGAAATTGACGGCACATCGAGGAACCTATTAAGTGGGCAAAAGGGAATTCTTTATACCTTACAGAGATAGGAAAAAAAGTTGTGCGTCGGTTGCGGATTAATGTGAGTTCCAGCAAAGTGCTTCGATTGCCAAAATTCCTTCAGATTCGTAGAATTCAGATCATTGCGCACAAGTTTTCTCCATAATGTTGGCCCTTCCGATCATTATGATTTAAAAAAAGTACCAGGCGTACGAAAATTAGTTCACTTGATGATTTCACATCCTCTCTTTGGCATATATAATGATTGCTCACTTTATAGTGCATACATTAAATCGAAGCCAGGCATCGATGTGTGTTTTGGTTTGTGCGAAGTGATATTACAGCACGCACGCATCTCTCACTGGCTCTGGCTTCCTCTGCTGACAACCTATTGACAACCTATTTCTGTGATGTGCCATTTCGATATTAAGGTCACATGCCATTCCTTTCTAGGAAACCGAAGCGCGCGCAGATGAATCTAATTCTGTGGTTGAAACCTTTTGAAGCATTGCAATGGCATTGCAGCGTACTTGGAACAAAATGGAACAAAACCACATCTATTATCACTGGCGCTAGCGAATACTTGCGTTCATAAGTGTTATGTGTGAATAGCAAGGTGGGCCTGTCATACAGAATGCGTTGAATTGATCCCTGAAAATTTGATGAGTCTGTAATGAAGTGATAAATTTTAGTTTTATAGGAGTTATTTTTCAACAAAGTCACAATAAGGCGAATCACATTATCTGCTCAATTTGATATCTTTCCGCTTGTTAACTTAGCTGTGGACAATTCGTCCAATAAAATGGTGCGCGATTTAATGCATCGGGTGAAATCCAGGTGCAGTGATCAACAAATCTTTCTTGTAGATGATGATCCCCGATTTTCCTAGCATGTAATAATGATTTAAGGTAACCCTAAAAGTAAACATCGATATGCGGCAAATCAAATGAACGAGGTGACCTGTCGATGGGTCCACGCTTTCCCTATACTTAAATTTAGTGGCTGCTGGTGTAAGTAAGCACTTACAAGCACTCCATAGTGAGTTGGTGACACTTGAAGAACTCAGGTATTTCTCCTTCCACAATTTATAGTACAAGAAGCATTCTTTGGTAGACTTTCGAGCGGATGTTCACCTAAAGAAATAAAGATCGAGCATTCTTGTAGGTGCACGCTGGGATAAAGCTCGCACAATATTGAAGAGTATTTTAATACACTAATCCCATCATTCATCAATGAATCTTAAAGCTTAAAAACATCCAGTCGAGCAAGCCTGGTGTTCGTTCGCATCTCAGTCAGGGATAATCAAAAATTAATTACAATTTAATGCCTCTTTTCAATTAATTAATTGCAATTTGAAAACAAATCAATCTATTAATTGAAACTGAAGTAAGCAAATGATGGCATTTGGTGGTGGTGAACAATCAATCAACTAAATGAACAAGCACTATTATTCGAATAATTATGCTCGTACTATAAATCCATAATGCAATCAACCTGCATTATGATAATGTAGAGCACCTATAATAAATAATCATGGAACACTTGGAGATATTCCATGAAGGAAATTCGTCCAGCCCAACAGAGGTGGAGAATAGACGTTAAACGGATATAGGGCCTAAAGTGAAGGTTAAGTATGATTTATGACATTATTATGTGTACAGTTATGTATACTATGCATTACACGAATTATTGAGCAATCAATTAGTTGACATTTATTTGGTGACCAATCAACCAACTGGAATTCAATTCATTTTTGATAGTGCCTTTCATGTTCTTTCTTTTTTTCAACATTCCATCGCACATATAGCTACTGGATACAGTCCGAGAATCAAATATTAAATTGCCAATATCCGAAAAACTGTACGCTCAACACGTAGCAAATTTAAAAGTAGATATTGCCGAAAATTACAAGAACAGGGGAATCCATGCATTCTGCAAATAAAAAATTTTCATCCCTTAAGTACGCCTTCAGAACCGTTAGAACTCGAAAGCTGAGTTTTCATGCATCTCAATCTTTTTGCTTACAGTGACGTAGAGTTATCTGATTCCTTTTTGATTTCTGAGTTTCCTTCTGAACATGATCTACTTTCTTCTAGTGTGTTACATGGTTAATCTCTACTACTTAACTATCATTTGTCAGCAGTATCATGGTCATCTCATTTCTTCATCGTAGCATTTAAATTTGTTTTGCGCAGATTCCGAATTTTCTCCGTCGGCCTAAACCAAATGCTTGGGGTAAATTAATTTTGGTTTTGAAGGCGTTAGCTTATAAGGGGTAAACCAGCGCACATGTTTCTGGAATTCTGAAATCCATCGTGCAGTTAGTCATAGCCAGTCATATAGTTTTAGCTGATCGGCGTGGTTTGCCAAATGTAATTTCTAAATGTCTTCGATTCATCACATGAAATGTATGTCTGCTTGATATTGAGTTCCTTTTTCTGGTCATACGAGTGAAAAGAATAATTTTACGTTAGAAGAGATGGACATCATCCCCAGATGAATTCTTGCTGGAACTCGTGATGGCTGACTCTGTTTTTCATGTGACTTCGGTGGAGTATCGCCTTTTTTAGTGTGTCATTATCTCTAACGATTTCAAGTGGAATGCTCATATTGACCGCATGATCAAGAAGGCGTCAAGGAGCACATTTATCATTCCTAATTTAAGACAATCTAACTGTCCTAAAAATGTGATGTTGAAACCGCATGTTTCTTCATCCCGCTCTGTGGTACTACATATATACTGTTTTCCATGTTTTTGCAGTGGTTGCCTTTTGAAGAGAATGTTAAGTTTTGAGTTTCGTGCTTGCCGCATCATAAATGTCCCTATGAGTTATCCAATTCACTTTTGACAGTGACTTGTCGCACATGCAATCCGATGACAATCCACTCCGCGATATGTTCCATATCAATATCTCGACAAGAGACGCCCATTCTCAAAAGCCACTCATTTAACCCTTTCGCGACCAATGCGTGCAGAGCACGTCATACATGAATTGCTTGAAGTCACCACGATTGGGAAGCCATCAATAGAGCATATGCATATTGTGCGTGCAGAGCACGTCATGGTGACTTCGAACAATGCAATAAACTTCACGATGGTCGCGAAAGGGGTAAGTTAATCCTTTGTCAATTTCTACAATTAGTATATATTACCATTGCATTCACTTCCATCTTGCAAATATTGTCGCCAATTTATCACATTTTGAGACAACAAAGAATATATTATTACTTCGTGATGGATAACAGACCATCGTGGTGACGTTTTAGTCTGTCTTCAAATATTTTTATCAATAACGTGATTTACTTAATATTTCTTTCCAGAGAGCATATGTCTCCAATTATTCTCCTGTGGCATCAACCGCATCATCAGATGATCAGGAAAGGATGTCAGAAGCGATGAAGAAATATATGAGTGACACTGAGGAGTTCGGTAAGATTTTGAAACTATTACTTGGTAATCATATGTCAGTGTTCTTAATACATTCCACAATATATGCGGCAAAGTTTTGTCAAAATTTTATGCGAAAAGAGACCCACGACGCTTGCGTGATTTAGTCACCAGTCACGATTGCAACGAAAAAGTTCAGTTGTTGTAGCACATATCTGGTTAACCTGGGGTCGAATCCTACCAACCCTAGATATTTTGCATGCCAATTTGATCGGTCCTTTATTTCCGTTTATTCATATTGTTAATCGATTCATCATCTGCAATGAGATCAACGCAGATATTCTATGTTTCGCTCAGTAAAAGTTGAAAAGTCTGAAATCAACTTTCTTTCCTCTCCATTGATGATTTCCGGTTATTATCCAACAAATCTGCTCATTGATGCTTCCAAGTATAGCCTCCGTGGTGCAGTGGTTTAGTGCGTGACCATTGGATCTTTTGCTTGTGCTGTCGAGTCCCGAGAACGTCATTAGAAGTTGATAGGAGGTTGTCCCGGCAATGTCAGACTCTGTCAGCACCGTTCACGACCCGGTGGTGGAGTGGTGACGTTAAAGCATCATTTCATTGGATGCGAATGCATTTGTGGATTTTCGAAAAAGAACAAATCGTCTCTGTCAGAACGATAAAATCTTGCATTTCTCTGTGACACAGTGGTAAGGTGCTTGACCAAGCGATTTTTTGGTCTAGAAGTCGCGCCCCGAATGTGTCATTAGAAGTCGACAGGAAGGGAGTCGGACCATGTTTGGCACCACCCAAAAATCCTGTAGGCTGGGTTTTTGTGTATTTCAGCTTTGTTCTTAATGACATCGGGTTTGGATTTTTTCGAAGTTATTTCATAGGAAGATAAGATATCTTAACATAATAATTGTAGTTTTCCAACACAATCAAATCTAGATGTGGTCAGTGTTCATGTACTTCTCAATCAGCGGTGATAATGGCAACCGTTAGGCCATATGAAATCTGAATACTTCATCAGATTCAGATGAACTATGTTATATAAACTACAATAATTTCACTTCATTGAAGCGGTCGTGAATCAAGCAAGGCATGTTAATTTATGAAGAATATTTCGACGTTTTGAAAGCTAATATTTAAGCCACAATCTGACAAACAGAATATGCAGACAGAATCAGAAAACTAGATCACGACATTATAAATCTAGTTGCATTTTGCAGAGAAAAAATGCCAAAAAGGAAAAATACCACGAACTCATTGTATTGAAATTATAGAAAAATATAAATGTAAGTCAACACCGAGACCTTTGTAGTCCCATGGCTATTGTTTTAACCACCAGGTGATTACCTTTGGTCACTGTTACGGACACTTTGGAGGCATCCTCGAGTTACAAAGTGATTTACACTTATGTTTGTAATTATTACGTTTGCAAAACTGATAGACGCTTAGTTATCGTGTCCGAGAGCATGTGCCTGTTTGGTTCACTGCCGGTCAGTCTGGAAAGCCTCTCACCTCTGTCACGAAGCATTCTGTTCAGTGTCCAGTCGCACGTGATGAAGCTGATTTCAAATCCGATCAGCAATGCGTATCTCAAATTGTGACTCTCACACGATCAAAAAGTCTATTGCCAATTTTAGAGGCTTTGTGCATCAAATCGGAGAAGCCTATTGTATGTACAAAAGGAATTTGTGTGGTAGCTCTCACTCTACCATGGTGAACTTCATTCGCACAGAGACGCCTGTTTTTCTTTTAACATCATCAATCAGCATTAGCTTTGGGTACGCCTTGACAAAACCAGGTGAAAGATCTCGGTGTAGATATACCTCTACATTTTTCTTAAATTTCAATATTAAGTGACTTTGAGGAACTTGATAGCATCTCTCCTTTACAAGACGCGCTTACAAACAGCTCGCTTCGTTCACGTTTTGGTATACTGTATTGGTTTTTAGCATTGTGTCATCAAAATCAATCAAATTATAACCAATATTTTTAAAAAAAGATAGAAAAAGTCAGCAAATCGCCAAAACAATGACGGTTTCCAAAAAGGTAGGAAGGTATAACGAACCCTTGTCCATTGTTCATGCATAGCAACGTTTCTCGAAGTTTGAAGTGCCACAGTGCAGTTTGACCTCGTACTGCATACCTTTGCTCACCAAATCTACCTTAATAAAATTGCTAGCATTTGATGGAAATAAAGTCTGATTTAATCGTGCAGTATATCATATAGACAGATTGGCAATAAGTAGGCTATATAGCCGATAAACGATTATCAAATGTGACTTGCGAGTCTGCATGCCATTAACTATTCGGACAATAGCATGGAATCTAGTCGGTAGGTTTAATTGGAAGTGTCAGTACTACTGAAGATAGAAAAACCCATCAAAAAGTCCATAACCCCAACTGGGTTTTTAGATAATTGGATTTTTTCAAAACTCTGAGTTTCATCCAAGCCCCCAGTGGGGTGCAGTAGCGTTAAAACTTCTAAAGTTAACCGATAGTAATATGCAATAGTTTTTCTACTAAAATATCTTAAGATAGTGACTTAACGGAAGAGCTTTGTTTTAGGAGGTATAGAAACACCTTGCCATTGCTGTTTTAATGAATTTTGATGATTTCCGTGTTTTTAATATTATTATATTCACTTGGTAATTTGTTTTACAGAGAAATCAGTGGCAAAGCAGCGGCGAATGTATGAGGAGGGTGTTCAAAGTTTGGCTGTGATAATGGACAAGGATCCCGCCGATATGACAGAAAAGGATATCAAGGATGCTGTAGCATATTTGTTTCCTTCTTCGCTCTACAGTTCACGTGCAAGACCGAAACTAATAGTGAGTAGTGAAATATAAATCTTGCAGCAATATTTTATTTCTGCATTTACACAGAATAATCTAATTCAGAGGTGCACGACATACGGCCCGTGAAAGATCTTTTGTGGCCCGCGAGGTTAACATAGAAACGCCTCTAGAATATTTGCAGATAAAGTAATTAGGTAGGCATATAGTTCAGGAAATATCAGATCCAAGGTTCAAGTTCCCAACCAGAATCGCACTTTCATCGCTAGAATCGACAACCAGAAGCTGATGCTGTCACATCATACATCAATTAAACGCGTTAGTGCTAGTCTTTGTCTACTAACTCGATCGAATGCGCTTAGCGCAGATATCAATCACTGGCCACAGCTTCACGATGAGTTATTATATAGTTGCAATCTCCGCATACATACCGTAGGCCTACTCATGTGATATACCTGTATTTCATCAACCGGTTGTGTTTTTCATTGAATGTACATGTACAGATTTTAATGCTGTTACACAACAAACAGTATCTCTGATATTCATGTCGCCTGTAATTTTGAAACTTTCATTGTACAGCAAATTCCGTATATATGAAAACAATGCGGATAACGTAGATGCGCAATTATACAAGGATTACAACTGATTATGGAAACTTGCATTCTTGGAACTCTTATTCACTGAAAACTATTGTCTTTGCAAATGATTGAAGTTGAGATTTAGATTACTTTGTTAAGACAATTGAAGTGTAAAGCATAAATTATTCTACCTGAAAAATTGCACAAATCTAAACTGAAAAATAAAAGTGGCCCACCAACATTTTGCTAAGAAATGGCCCTCAACGAAAACAAGTTGTGCACCCCTGCTTTAATTGGTGTAGTGAAAGCGTGGTAAATTCTATTTTCTTGTCAAATGCATTACTGATTAAAGAAAACATTTTCCAGTAGGAAGCCCGCTATAGACTTTGTAGCAAATATAACAACCACTTTTCATAATAAACTTATAGTATTCATCAAGAGGAGGTCTCCAATTTTGAATAGGCAACTTTCCCAGTGTAGCTCTTCATTTTTCTTTCTGTTTTCTAATTCCCTTATTTACTTTTTTCTTTCATCTGTATGCGGTATATCAATGTGTTTTGAGTTATCATAGTTTCTGCTTGTCACAGATTTAGATTTTACATAGAATAGTTTTATAATTTTGAATATCTTTTGTAGAAATTTATATGCATGTATTTATCAATTATTAGATTATTTCCCTGATGACGGTAGGATGTTCCTACAGAAAGCCCTTGGGCATGAATTTACTATACGTTTATTATGAAAAGTGGTTGTTTTGCTGTCTTATTTGATCACAGAAATTTTGTGAAACACAGGAGAAATGTTACCACGGAGTTGGCTATAAACAGAGATGAATGGAGAGCAGTGAAAGGAATGGCCAACTCCCGCTAGCGGGGAACTTATGCCAGTATCATAAACCGGTTTGTAGTTGTTGTTGTTTGAAAATAACAGCTTCTGTTTTTCACAAGAACTTCAGTGATTGCTATTATCCATATCATTATTATATTATTTTCAAAGTTAATTACAAATTTTCGCGGTCAAGCGCTTTGCTCCAGTATATGAGAAATGTCACACCAGTCATACATCTTTTGCATGGCGTTTCTTCATTCATATTGTGAATAGCATTCTACCGTGTGGCTTCAGATACTTGGTTGATTCCTTCGCCTATGCCGATAAACACCGACAGTCATGGTACATGCTGATATTGAGCCGTTTACTAGAAAACTGGAAGCATTGTTCGTTCATGGGTAAATTGTTAACTTAAACACGGTCCTGCTTCGAATGAATATGTAATTTGTTTAATCACTACAATGCCTTCACTCAAGTTGTAGTGAATGAAGTGCTCTTGAACTACACGCATATTATTTGCTTTTTGTCAAGAATAAAAGTTCAACCTCATCATTCGTCCCGGTTATCGTATCGACGACTCTCACAGCTGCAATCCTCATCAACAAGACGTGAACAGAAACAGTGCAGAATTGTTTTAAGAAATCAGGTTTCCATTCGATCAGTGGCGACGATCAATCTATCAGCAAAGACGTCGAGGCGCTCGACGAAAAGTGCGCAGCAATGAGCGAAGAACTGCATAAGCTGGAAGAGAGAAGTTTCCGTCACGGTGAGCACGATGACATTGCGGATTCCATCGTGGTTTATATCGCCATCAACATGAAATTCGGTAACTTATCGAGCTTTCTAAACCGTCGAGCACTGAGTCATGTCATCAGTCTGTCACTGGCTCACTACGGTCAAGTTTTCTGTGGGCTCCGACTTGAAGTGACCATGGGAAAGAAACAGCTTATACAACTATCGTGCCGGTAATTCCAGCAAATTATTCCCATACTGTTCTTTCAGCGTCGAAGTCACCACGCCTTGTCGGCAATGCAGATGTAACAAGAATGATGCCAGATTGGTTTTCTGCTCTTATAGACACCTTTCCGTAAAGAGCATATGCCCAGTAATTTTTTTGTTATTCAAGTTGGAAAGATCTAGTAAGTGGAAAATCGTGCATTGTAACATGCGTCGCCCTCTAGTTGATGCCGCACTTAAAAGTTGGCGATTGCAAATAAACGCCGCAGCTGTGTTGTAAACGTCAGCAGACTTGCCCTGCTGTTTAAAAAATGAAGCTTTTACGTCACTACTCCCCCATCCTGGGCTTAGATGGTGCTGACATGGTCAGACTTTACTGGAGCGTTGTGGTACTTTTTGTCCGGATGCCCTTCCTGCCGACTTCCAATGTCACTTTCGAGGCTCGACCACCCGAACCAAACGATCGCTTGGCCAAACATTTAACCACTATGCCACGGAGACCAACTTGATTCATTGTTCTCCTATTGTAAATGGTATGTGCATACCTACACTGCTGTTTCATCAGTAATAAATTCCTCAAGTGTAAATGTTCTTCAAACATTTATCTGTGAACCTTCGCAATCAGTCTTTTATTTCAATAATGTTAAAAAAAACAATTCCGAGATCGACTGATTCTGAACTGTAAATGCTATTTAGAAAGATGTCATGATTCCTTTTACAAATTAAGCACTAAATTCCTTGGCAGCCACACATGCTGCGATTCGCGCTACAAGGACTCATCAGTAGAGATCAGAATGACCAAAGCTAGGTCATGACATCTAGAATGGCTGGACATTTTGAAAGACTGCACACCAAGGTGTTCTGCGTCTATGCTTCATTTGCCGAGTCACATATTGTGAGCATGATAGAGAGTGTCCTCAAAATTGAACAAATTAAGCACTAAATTCCTTAGCGGTCATAGACGCTACGTTTCATCCTACAAGAGTTTGTCAGCACGGCTGTGAATACCATCTTGTAGTTTGAGTGAATTATGAAACACATGCTACATTTGAAATTCAATGCAGAAAAGGAAAATGTTTTCAACTCTTTAAAAAAAGGCACGAATGGTTCATGAAGCGGAGCTTTGAGCAAAACAACTCGCTTTCTTTTTCACATACATTGCGGATTATCCAAAGAAGCGAACGTAATAAAGGGAAAATATTCTATTTTTCTTCTCTTTAATTGAACAGTTAAAAAGTAAAAATTGAGGGGAATTTAAATTATGCACAGGATCTGTGGCATTGTTCACATTGTCTAAGTCAATTTGGTGGCCCCGTCTTGAATATAGTCCACATCAGAGCGAAGCTTATAAACACGTTGTGATGCAGGTCACTGCTGGTGAATAATCTTGTTAATTATTCTTCGACAAGAGTTTAATGAAATATTTACAATCTCTTCTTAGATCTTTCGACAACAGCACTTCCTGATGGTTAGGTAACTTAAGTAACCAACCTGAATTTCCTGTCTATAACGACTGATGGATGTCTTCTGAAGTTCAAAGGAAATTTACATTCTACGCAGTCCACTGCTCAGCTGTCAGAGAAGAATTGCGCATTTCCGTCATTATACTTCTGAGGTTGATTTTGCTTTGAAAGTCATTCTACTTATTTTCTGTTAGTATTATATTACTTGATCATAATCTGTTCTGAGATACAAATATTTAGTTGCTTGATTGACAGTTACGTCACACTGATGGACTTTTTTATAAAAAAAAATAAGCCTCGTATTTCAGGCGACCATTTTGAGTCATCAGAATCAATCTTCTAAGTCAGAATGAATGAATAAATAAAATTCACCGTACCAAATCAATAAAAATAGAAGTCATCAAGTCTCGCGCTTGCAGATCATTTCGAATGTCCGCACCTTCTCACATGTTGATTTCTCGTTCTCGCCTCTTTTCATAAAGATGCGACGGAGATTGACAACAATCGATTATGAATGATATGAAAATGTTTATACTCCGTGGTAATAAATTCAGAAAATGACAGAGATTTGCACTTTTTGTTGAAGACAAGAAACTCGTCTGTTAGGAATAATTTTACAGAATAGAAATGACTATATTTACTCATGATGAACAACTTTCAAAATACCAGTGTCTGACCTACATTGTCAGCAATACCGACTCGACATTTGATGTCAGATTGTGCAGCACTCTGTGAATTTCTGTAACCTTGAAAAATGAAATAGGTTGAATATTTTCTATTATTTTTCTTCCCCAAAATTGTGTTTTATGGTTTTTACAAATTGGGCATTACTCACAAATGAGTCTTTCCGAAAAATCTTTCTTATGTCATCTATTTTTCTTGCTCAAATTGTTCTTTTTTAATTTCATGCTGTTCCATGTTGATTTACTCCCCCCCCCCCATTTCGCTCAAATCTGCCTTTCGTTCTGTCTATACTCAATCCGTGACTGCAATCTCTGAAACGGCTGATCGTCTGCCCGTGTAATTTCAAATTTAGATTAAAATCATTGTTCGAAGCATTTGTGCAGTGAGAGGATTCTGCTATTTTCTATTTAAGGATATCATTTGAAGACTAGGCAAATTAAATGTCATCAAATTCACAAGGTGTCCCTGCATTCCACGGACGATTTGTGAAGTGTTCAAGTGAAAAGTAAATGCTGATTCAGTTAATGCGAGCAAGATCAATTTCATTATGAAATATTCATGAAACGGTTGATGGTTATGAAAAAACTGTGGTGTCATGCTTGGATGAACAGCATTTTACCTCATCAAAGACAACATCTAGTGACAAAAAATTGAATAGGCTCATTGATAAAGCAGTTCCGACGTCTGATAAGAGACGTTCTGATCATAGCAAATGAAAGCAATGACCGATGACCCTGCAATGTTGAAAAGAATAGTGGACCCATCATGGGCCCACCACTAGCCATTTCAACAGACTGTGGAAAGTGCGTCTTGGAGTTCAATTAATGTTAGAAATGCCTGAAAGTAAAATACTGTATTTTTCACATTTATCCAGAATTAGTGCATGTTGGTAAACATTGCGCTTCAATCGATAATTCCTCTATAAGTAAATGGATTTTGAGAATTGTACAATTATGGATCATGCGCATCTAAATAATTATCAGATTCACTTTTGCTGTAGATATTCTAGGTACATTATTTATAACACATGTACATGTGATATGATATACATGTATATTCTATATTTTCAATACCTTCAATTTCTGAAAACATAGCAAAATGGTGGTATTTTAGCAGCTCACATTGAGCCTTGAATTTCGAAGATACAATTCTGCCACATGGCTTCAAATACTCACACGAGTATGTTATATTACCGGCTACATAAAATTCAATTTCATCTTTCACAAGAAAAATGTCCATTTAGAATTACAAATTGCTGATATGTTGGAATTTGATCTTCACGGAATTTCTCAATAGTGCATTATTATTCATCATGTCTCGAAATTGTTCAAATCAGTCGTTATCAATATTGTCGAAATACACGAATTTTCTCTTGAATCACTCCACTTCAAACCATGCAAAAACAGTTGAAACTGAACTTGATTACCTAAAAAAGGAGCAAATCTATAATTTTCAAGTAATCAAGTCATTTCAAGAATCAGAAATCCCGTTGTTAAATAAAAAGTCACAGTCAAGCTTGTGGCTGTAGGTAAGTTTCAATATTTAAAACAAATCTGATTGTCATTTGACATTGAAAAAGTCTGAGGTTGCCTTTGATGCTGAGATGACATTCAGGTACATAGATAATGGTTTATCTGTTATCTTAAGTGATTTTGCTAAACTGGTTCTATTGATGCGTTACATAGGCACCTATGTGCACCTGCACATAGTACAAGGAAGATGACAAGTGGGATTGCTCTAATTATCCCGGTCCAAATATCTAAAAGTCACTGCAAGATGTTCCGATTGATGAGTGTCGGGCTATCCATGAGCTGTCCGTGTATCAATATTTGCGAATGTGTTAAAAATCTGTTTGCATGCAACAGAAAAAAATGAATGCCGAGAGCTCCGACATTGATGGTGCGCTTGTGAAATGTAGTTATCCCCGGTACTGTATGAAGTTAATGAGATTGACCTGTTGGGGTGCATAGAAAGATTCGATCACATATCAGAAAAGTATCCTCCAAGGTCACTGTAGTGACTACCTCGTGAATGGCGCTCACTGAAGGCTGACAAAATATCTGATAGGCTATACGACATAGCATTCTTCCTGTCATGGAGAGAGTGCTGTCCGAAAATCATGTCGCCTTGTTCTACATGGCTACATTACTTACACAGGAAACTTCATTGATTATTAGTTTCTGAATAATGCAACTTCATCGACACTATATTCACTGATCTCTCTCCGAAATACGTGATAGAATAGAAGAGAATGAAAGGAAAGCATGAATAGCAACAATCAAGTGTCGAAGATTTCACATTGTCTTGTTAAGGGAAGAATGATGAGAAATTACTCAGAAATCACATCTTCAAGTGAACATCTTAACATGATATAACATTCTATGCAATGAACAACAGTTGTTACTGCTGTCTCAATTACATACGTCTTGAGGTGCAAGCTGCTCATCCTCCACATCTTGGACTGTCGTCATGCTGCCATCCCATCTTAAACACTAATTCACGTTAACCGTTTCAATTTACGTTAATTTCAATTTTTTCAAATTAGTCTTGTGGGAAAATATTAAATTCAGTGGTTTGACGTAACGGAATGTGCACCTTAACAATACGTTTTGATTTTTTATTCATTCTGTGAATGAAGTTAATTGATTTGAATCAAACATAGCTGTTCCACATGCATTTCATAGTTTGTGCTTCTTTATCAAAATGTCAATATTATTGCAGTACGCAGACTTTTAATGATGCCTCACATGAAAGCAACAGTTTTAGTTTTCACTGTGTTAGTCTGATGCCGACATTAATCTCCCATTTTTAAATAAACCTTAGCGTATGCAAAATGGAAAATGATTCATGCTTCGGTTGCAAGCCACGACTTATATTCATTTTTCAAAGTGTTTGAAAGCGCCATATATTGTGGACTGTTCACTCGGCTTGTGTTCAGGACGGCTTATAAGCGAATCAATACGGCGATAGAAATTTCGAAGGCGGAGTCTCCATCTTCTTTATCGTGGGTTTGTTTTAAGGAATCAGCGAGCCTTTCCGCTTACTATCTTGAAAATAGAGCCATCAATGTCCAAAGCTGATCCAAATATTGAACTTTAATCTCTTAAATTTTATCTGAACTAAATCTGATAATTATAATCTACCCTCTCTGTACTATCAAAACAACATCTTAGGATGATTTGTAAAAATAGTATTCTATCCTGCGATCTGTAAATGCTCCTAATCCATTATTTCATCATTCTTTTCAGCCTCCAGAAGAATCTCATCCGGCTCGAAAAAGTGAGTTGCGGAACAACGTCCTAAAATAAATGACATGATTTAATCTTCAGCTCTGATAGGCAGCAAAGATATATTTTCACTGAACTTACTTTTTGCGGTGTCGTTAAAATGAAGAAATGAAAACAGTGCAGTGAAAACGAGTCAATATAACGTGCCAATACTCAATCTACGAGCATAGTGTTTTATCTTCATATCGATTTGAGGACATTAACAAAACTATCAATCATCAGCCGAGATCAGGTGACTATCACATGAAAAATGAGACCCCAAGTGGTAGACCAAAACAATTCGATCGAGAAAAACTTCTGAGAAAAATCGATTGAGATTGACAGAACTTTTGCCTTGGGTTTTACTCTGAATGGAAAGAAAATACAGAAAAGTTGTTTTCTAACATTGAATGTGAAAATTAATGACTAGAATACTGACATGGTTTCAGGAACTAAAAAATTCATCAACCAAACTGTCCTCATCAAGTTTCAGAAAATCAACGTTCGCCATTTCGACACACGAATAGTTGAGTAATTCCCAGTGGTCGGGCCAGCTGCGAAAATGTTTAAAAAATGAACTCGCTGCGAAAAAAATTGACTTAGTCCTGCTAAAAATTGGAACCTTGTAATTCTTACATTTAAATGAACCTATGTTGTGTAATGGAATAAATACTGCTCTACAGGATGGAAAAGGCAAACTAATAACAACTAATTAGCATGTTATTCATTATGCTATCATTTAGTTAAAGCCTCATATTATTCACAGCATCTTACATCTTGTAACAGGTTCAACAAAAGAGAAGAATTGCAGCAGTAGTTCTTAGCATTACTGAGTTACTGTGGATGTTGCAACCGCATACGAAACTTTCAAAGTCATGTTTAAGAAGTTGCCGACAGTTCGATAAAAGAATGATAACCGACTTGATTTCAAATAATTTTTCAGTTAATGTTTACACGAAACAAAAAAATTCAAATTAATGAGTATTGTTGTCGGATGTATGCATTGAAATTCATTTTGTACAGTCGCTCGATACCTGAAATTCTTAACGCAACTGGAGTCATTTGAAGCTTGGTCAAGTTTTGATAAGAGCGGTGTTTTACTCTTCACAATCATGAAATATGATGCTATAATTTGCTGGTATTATAAAGTCTGCGAAAATTTTGTAGAGCTGCGAAAAAATGGGAAAATCTCTGGCCCGACCACTGGTAATTCCGTATTATATTGCTTTCTGTTGTTACGACGATAATTAAAGAATTTCATGCTGTTGAATGAGTACCACAGCTGGCTGTATGCTTATCATTGACTTCCGAAGTCTGGAAAGCACTGAACCATCTGCTGATTGAGTTGGTTATCTACTTTCCACATTTGAGAAGTTAAGAGAAATTGAGATAGATGAAGAATATCAAGAGAAACAGAATTTAAACTTCAAGTAAGTAGAAGCACAAATTGAAGTGATTTGTTTGTTTTATCCATCATATTTCCAGCTGGTTGCATTCATAAGTCTGAAGTTCCGTGGGATGAAGTCTAAAGTGAGCTTAGAAACTGAATTTTCCTACTAGGGGTGTGTCCAAGACTACGTCATATAAAAGACGTAAGAGGGAAGATGCATTCTCAAGAGAAGTATCGAAATGCGACCGTACATCCCGTGATATCAATTCTCACCATTTTCTCATTATCATGATGCGCAGACTGCTCCGCAAGACTGCTCGAAGGAGTGAAAAGTGTCATGGAAATGAGAGTAGAACTTGTGAGCAGTGTCCCGGCCAGCGCGTAAATTTATGCCCCGACGAAAATTTCGCATTTTGCGCGTAAATGCGTAAGTTGAGATGTGTGGCTGTAAATTTATCATTTAATAGAGCATAAAATAAACAAAAATCGATTATTCATAATAGACAATTATCATTGTGTGATGTGTATATTGATAAGCATAAATCAGTTATTTGCGATCTATGATTTCTGAAGTATCTACATATTCAGTGGAGAATCATGAATAAATGTTCAACAACTGAATCATCAACCTTAAAAATATATCAGTAACGTAAATAGACATTATGATCGAATATAATGAGGGTTTCCTCAACAAACCCGGGCACCATCAATAGCAAAATCAAAGCATTTTGTTGAAAATGTTATGCGCTGATGTTCAAGAAAAGTTTTTCGGAAGGAGTGCGTTTGTAAAATCACTTTTTGCTAACTGTGATTTAATTTTTAATTATTTACGACGTGTTTCACACACTGACGACTTGTTGAATCTTTGTCTTAACTTGTCCTTAAAACTGCGCTCACATAGTTGGTTGAAGATATTGCAAATCTTGCCAATTTACTGACGCATTAGTTATGAGTGCATATATTAGTTCAGGAGAATGTATACATCTTGTCCGAAACTGAATTTGCGGAATTTTGTTAAAATTTGTGCAGGGATGTGATTGCCATTCGAAGGGTGCCGAAAGGAAAGTTGAAAGGAACGCCAAAGTATGCCAGATTTCTATGAGAGGAGAGACCAATTTACCCTTGATGTTGACCAGTCGTCGGGAGATCATTTTGATTAACAAGAGTGCGTTAGAGAAAACTCCCCAAGTTTAGGTCGATGAAAAATAAAATCAAATAAAAGAAATAGCATAAGTAAAGAAAATAATTTTCAATTTAAAGTGCCGTACGTTAATGACCGGTGTAATCGCAAAATAAACAAACTTATTAAAAAATATGATTTACCGGTACGTTTGATTAATGAGTATGGTTATCAATCGGCCAACTACCTTAATAATAATAATAATAAAGAAAAATCATGCTCTTGTAATATTTGCAGTGATTTAAGAACAATAAGTACTCGTGCCGAGACAGATACGTCGTATATCAATACACGTGTGTTCAATGCGGAGAATTTTATATAGGAAAAACTGCCCGCATGCTAAAAACCAGGCACCAAGAGCATAGGAAGGCGATTGATAATAAAAGTAATAGCAGTGCTCTTTATAACCACTTGCAAGATAAGCATGGAGGGATAGGCGGCATCGGTAATTTTCAGGTCGGTCTTATTCGCAAACTGCACAACACTCGAGACACAACAATAGCAGAGGCCAAAGCAATAACACAGCTTAAACCACAGATCAACAGGAAACACGAACTTCCAGACTACAATCTCTCTTCACAATTCGATAATCATGCAAACCGCCAACACACTTCTTAACAGAACTCATATCTTCACATAAATACTTCACACAGTTGCATCCCGTCTGTTACCATCGACCGTTTCGAAGGCGCTGGACTCCGAAGGCCCGTCTGACCTGTTAAACTTTTTACTTAACTTTTAAGAAATCATCGACCTAAACTTGGGGAGTTTTCTCTAACGCACTCTTGTTTACCCTTGATGTGTAGATCAGGAATTTAATGTGATTTTAAGTTCACGAGTGGCCATGTCTTTTGTATTCTCTAAGATTTTTTAAAATTTATTATCTCTTATATACCGAGTACGCTAACGAATGTCGCAGTCAAATCATACCACTGCTCTATTTTTGAATACATATGATGGGCATAGATCGCTTCATTCAAGAGCAATTACACGAGGATTCATGAGACAGTGTAAAAATATATGATAAGGTGTTCCATCAATTCATGGTCCTGTTTCAGGTGTATCGAGATTCCTGATCGTCATCAACAACTTATCTTACCGCATTTTGTTTTTTAGTCTATTGTACTTTTGTAGTGCGAAGGAATTTGTCGGCTTGACATTCTGCAATTTTTAATTGTTTTTTTTTTCATAAGTCATTTTTTCATCGTTATCACACGAAATGATTGACTGTCAGTAGAGAAGCATTATTTACATTGAAGAACATAGTGGATTTACTGTCAAATTTCAATTTCATAGCGGGCGTAAATTTGATGAAAATCCCTGGCCGGGACACTGCTTGGGACCCCCAAAACCTGGGTAATGTGAGAATGAACTTTTATAAATTGACAAGAATTCACTTATGTGAGATTTGCGCATTTTCAAACTTCTTCCTTATTTCAATCCACCGAAGCTATGAAAATTGAGATTTCCTGATTACTTGTAAATGCTACCATATAAGTACTCTAATAACCGCAGATGAGCGGCACTAGTGACTTTTTTTTTATTCTCCTCGTGGTGATTAGGAACCTTTGTGCACAGTAAACACAGCGAAATTGATGACAAATAAAAAGAAATGTTGCAAAAGTTTGTCTATCTATTGAACTATGTATTTGTCAGCTGCTGTCAACAGACATTTGGATATAATACCACCTCACTCAAGTTTCATCAAATCGCACTGTAGCTGCGATACTATTGAATTCAGTTCAATGATTTCGTGGGAATACGATTTTTGACAAACTTCTATTAATCTAATGGTTGAAAAATCGGGGGCATTGTGTTACATTTCTGCATAAGGTGACATGATATGTCGGCTATGGATGATATAATGTAAATATGCTAGAATTGTATAATAACATTCGCCTGGGGGCTTTGATTTCGTGACTTATATTGTGTATGGACCGATTATGGAACATATAACGCACCAACTTTATCTTCCAGTGATTGTGTAGATAGGCCAGGTGGTTAGATCTATCTACGTGTACATTTCCAACGCAAATGCAGATGTTAAAAAGCAATTTTCAGCAGCATTGTTCACTTCCGAACATCGCACATTCAGATAAACAACAGTTTCGACTTCCTTGACTTTAAAACCGGATCACCGGGATTATGGGCATCCGATAATGATTCGATAACTTTATAGTAGGTTTTCCTCTCCTAAACCAGTAAACTAAGTTAGAAGTTTATGTTTGGAACTGGAATTAGATATATACTGAAGTCCTGTGTTGCTTTAAAGTTTTAATATGTAAAGAAGCAGGTTTCGCTCTACCAGGTACCTTTTATACAGCTGATTGAAAGGCTGTTATAAGCCTATTACTTCTTTCTTTGTCGATTAAAAAGATTGTATATGATTAATGATGAGTTCGTGTGAGTTATTGGGAACGGTTCAAGTTCAATGTTGATTGGCCAGCTGCAGTGCTCAAATAGTCGGATTTCAGTATAAAGCGAGGAAAATTCAAGTATTCAGTGGCGAAAATTTCGAGTTTCATTCAACAATCGAATTTTGCAGTGACAATGAGGAAATGACACTACAGTATTATGTTAGATAATTGCAATGAAACCATTTAAGATGGCAATGCGTATTTATTGTCTATAGTGACCGAAAATATCTACTTACTTGGAATTACGAATAGGCCTACATATTAGCTAAGAATTACCCGTACTGCTAATTTACCTATGAATAGTTCTGTTCATAATATGTTTGTATCATGTAATGTGAACCATCTATTCTAAGCCTAGACTAGGGATCCTCAAACAGGAACCAGCATTTCACGATTACTAGTTTTGCAGATTAAGCCCTATATAGGCCCCTATACCTTTGCAATGAAGTGTTCTTTTTGAGGTGGAAGACTAATATGGCTATTTTTGGCCACAAAAATATAAATATTCAAATTAAAGCACTTCATTATGATCCTTGAACAATTGTAGGATAAATTTCATTACCGGATCACACCGGATCTCGGATCATTAGCCATCGGCTCTCGGATTACGCATGTAATTATCGGATCGGATCCCAGTTCATGCCCATGAGCCGATGCGGTGTGAGCCGGTAGGAGCCCTAAGCAGACCTCGTGCCATGATATTTCCTTATATAAACTCTTAATTAAATCATCAGCTTGATCATATTCTTGTTAGGAGAGGCACTCAGATTTTCACTCCCCAAATTCCGTCGCATGCTCTTCAGACAACTGAAGAAGCGCCGATAAGACAACACATGAATAGATTGAATGAATGGTTGAAGCACATGAATAGATTTTTCATTTTTTCAATCAACCTTGAAAATATGTCATTCACCCGCCCACGAATCATCCTCATGACATTTTCTGATAACACCATTGTTTACACAACTTGTTCACTGATTCTATTTTTCTCTTGGCACTCAATGAGCTCTGTGAATCGCTATTCTTGGACTCAATCACTTACAAATATTTTCAACGATATTCTCTGTCAGTGTCTGTCAGCAAACTTGTTGACTTGATGCTCATTGATAATGTTGTCATCAATTTTAGGAAAATCTGAAGAGACATGGTGTGTTCAACCTTCGTGCCACTTCGACCTAAGGTCGCGTCATAATCAAGTTTGGACAGAGTTTGGACAAGTTTGGACTGAGATTGACACCTTCTATCATGCTGGTTCCACATTCACTTAACAATGCACTTAAAATATCGGAAGATGTTAGTACGCGTCCACTATACCTGTCTACGCGTAGGCGAATGATTCTAAAATTGGCTGATGCTGCTTTTATTGGTATAGAAACAGATCATCATTATCGACCAAAGGTCATGTGCGCTTATATTTCAAAACTGCAAATACATAGATTATTACACTGAATACTTAAAGTATATATTATTGCAGAAAATTATGAACGAATTGCATGTAAAGTAATGAATGTGACAATTTGCAATTATGTATTTTGCAATTTCATGAGTGAGAAAGTGAAACACATGTACTAGTTGATGAGGTAGTGAAGTGAAACAATGGGAATCGCGCTCGAAGGAGAGGAAATACAAATGTACAATCATTCATCATTGGATGCATCTACGAAAAAATGGTTTAACGTCTTTACTCCCCCTTATTGGGGGCTTGCACGGTCCTGACACAGTCAGACTTCAATCTGGAGCGGTGTGATCTTTTAGTACGAATGCTCTTCCTGACGACTTCCAATGACACTTTCGGGACTCGATCTCTGGACTTGAAGATCGCTAGGCCAAGCACTTAACCACTCTGCCACGGAGACCACCTCATCTATGTCTAATAAAAATCACGAGATGTTATTTGAGTAACATGAACGGCAAAATGAAGTATAATTTTCAAATGTCAAATTCGTAAAAGCTTTTCTAGCCGATTCTACTGCTATTTGCTGAACAGAATGTCCTGAACAGAGAAGAAGATATCTTGTTTATCGTCATAGTTTAAAGTAAAAATATGACAATCCAAATTCAACTCACCTGTAATTCAAAGGAGAGGAGTTTGCTGTTCAGCTTGCAAAACTTCGTCATTATCATCATCCTAGTCGTTTTTTTAGTGAACGACCGTGGATGTTGTACTTTTTTCGGGCGGTGTAGGTTATCACATTGACCTCGGAATCCTTTCAGGACTCAGGGAAGTCAAGCGTTCAACTTAGAATTTGGGCACTTCCGTGCAGTGCTGCCTTTAGCAACTGAGCTTCGTAACGCTGTCCAGGTACTTGTGATCAGTGGCTCCGGAGCTTTCTAGTGTGGGCTCCGAGGCTTCCTGCTACTACGTCCACTGAGATATTCCAAAGCTTCTTCATTTCTAGATATCTAAATATCTTGATATTTCTCAATTTTTTCTTTTTCTTTGTTGTCAATGCTGTGCTCGTCTGGTACTGCGATGTCTATCATCACACCCTTGTTCTTCTTCTTATCGACTAGGACGATGTCCGCTCTTCTTGCTGTTATCCTTCTGTCTGTGCGGATTTCAAAGTCCCATAGTATGCATTTTACCGTTTTCATTTTCGATGACTAAGGTCGGTTCATGCTTCCATGCTTGCTTGCTTGCTTACCTTCATGCCGTAGTGTTCACATAGACTTCTATGAATCACCCTTCGTAGTCATCATCATCATTATTATGATTTTCATCATGAAGCTTTAACGTCACTACTACCCATATGTAGGGCTTGGACGGTGCTGACATAGTCAGACTTTTCTGGAGTGCTATGATCTTTTAGTCCGAATGCCCTTCCTGACGACTTCCTACGACACCTTCGGGACTCGACCTCTGTACCAAAAGATCGCTTGGCCAAGCACTTAACCACTCCGCCACAGAGACAGTATCATTATTTATTATTAATTTATTATCATCAACATCATCATTCATTTTCGTCAGCATTTTCATCTCTTACGAAGGTTTACTGACGTTTGCACCACGATGACACACCATTCCTCCTTCTCGGTCGATTAATTGCATCTTCTGCTTTCAAACCAGCCTTTCTTCATTCCATCAACACCATGCTCTTCCACGTGGTTGGTCTCCCTCTTCCTCGTCATATTTTACAGTGTCCTTTCCGTCGGCAATTTGGTCGTTTGTTGCCATCGGTCGACATTCATTCATTTAAGAATAATAATCATAAAACAATTTTCTAAAAGAACTACACAGTCGTTAAAATTTGTTTTATTCTTATCATTTAACAATTTTTAGTTGTTTAGTATTGAATTTTGAACAGCAACAGTAACTAGGAGCATGCAGTAGGGGAGCGCAGCTCGGAAATAGTGTACGGAAACTTCATTTTGGTTGAGCAACAGTCGACATGTATATTTGTATCTTCTTTCGGTTTAATATCTAAAAACATGTTATGACTTTGCACGTGTAACTCAGTAATCTAAATGTTCGGATTAATCGATCTTAGCTTAAAAATATCCTAACCGTACAAGCAGATTGAACAAAAGAGAGTTGATAGTAACCCCACACATTTTACAAACATTGCACTTTTGTTTCAGAAATTAATACTTGTTGGTATGCATGAAGAGCGTGATGATAGAAAGTCTCATAGATAATGAGCTAAGATCGTAGCACAGCACCTACGATCTGTCGTTTATTGTTTCGTATGGAGACCTCAGAATCACCGATGTAGTCTCCCCTCTATCAATCCTTTACAACACGTGTTATAATCTGGTCACATTTTTCAGTCACAACTTCAATTCACCGTAGAGTGATGAAAAATGATAATGTCACACAACAATAAAGTTGAAAAGACAAGAAAGTCATGCCAATGAAGTGAAGGTCAAAGGATGCAGGACATAGTAGACAGAAATTAGAGCACATCAAAAGTTCCGTGCTTGTCTGACCTTAGGTGGGCAGATCGCATTACTTGATCTTGAGGAACACTGAGGTTGTTCGACTAAATCAAAATAGGCACATTTTGGTTATACTGTGACCTGCATGCGAGGGCGGAGCATAATGGAACACTATATTAAATGTCAACCCCTCGCATGTTCTGGTACTCGCATTGCTAAATCTGACATTCAGACTGCTAAACGTGGATGGAAAGGTCATCGATTTTATTGCATGTTGTGCGAACGACCATAAGTGTCCGAATAGGGAAGCAAACGTCTGCCTTTATTTTCATGGTGGGTTGAGTAAATAGGCAGCTTAAAAGACCTGCTTATCGTATTTAATAGCAGCCATCTTCAACGAATAATGATTTTATTATGAATGCACAAGATAGCGTGATGAAGTCCAGTTCATCACGATGTGCAATTTCATTCTTTTTTAAATGTTTTTTAAACTCTGGATGTCCATGAATGATGTTTTTCGATTACATGTACAACAAGGGCATAATATTCATGAAGCGAACATTGTCCACAAAGGGCATGAATACATAAAAGATAACTCTTAATTCGCAATGATTGCTTCTTACAAACAAAGTCACCAAATGTGATGAAACTGAAGACTTCAACACAAGCAACATCCTTCTCATCGGCGGCCATAACTTTGGGTGTTTGTATATTTAAAAAGAATCATTCCATGTTCAATCAAGTGTTTAAACATGACTATGAAGTATTAAGGAATTTTAGATTGACACCATTGATTTTCAGACAATTCGATTGAGCAGATTTTCATCAGATATCTATGCCGTGAAGTCTTCGCCTAAAAAGCCTCATTTTGTTCAGGTTTTCAAGCAGTCAATATGAAATTGTGACCTATCAAAATGATGAAATCAATTGTCCAGGATAACGATGAACTTCTGCAGTTAATTCGTATTCATATTTTCGATCTTTGTATTGTTATAATTGCTGCGAAGGTCTTAACGTATTGCTATAAATGTGACCTATAATTTTGATGGTCAGTACATTGTGAGAACTTCAACCCCGTCGGATTCACTTTCATGCAATAAGCTAAAAAATTCATCGTGGAATTCAATAAATTTTCATGGTACATTGCATAAACCATGTGCGGCATATCTTTTCCTTGCACTTGTAAGTCAGGTGCGGCGTTTCAACGAAGGCGGTTTCTGTTGGGAAATGAAATCAAACAGATCTTACTGTACGACATTTATTTGAGGGCGGCGTTTATGAAGACATGTGGTTGTAAAACATTGACTTCACCGATTATTATTTCAATGTATTGCTGTTGCTACTGTTTTAAAAATATATGAATTAAATAATTACCATGTTGAAAATCAAATGCCTAAATCAGTGCTCCGTAACCCGTGGGGTGGTTCGCACTGGTGCGAATGGGGAAAATGATAGTGCGAACGTGTGAGTAGGTGTCAGAACAAAGAATGACGTAAAACTACGCTGCTTTAAGGCTGAACTTGGATGGGCCGGGTCACTTATTCTCATTCATTTCGACGTTCTTCCTGTTAACATGGAGATCTATTTTCCGAAGCTGGCGTCTGAAAATTTGCAAAAGCAGCTCTGGATCTGTTCTCCTTTCCTTCGTCACTGGACGTTGAAAATGAGGCGCAGGAGCTACAGCACCTGCGATGCGACTGCGTGGAGAAGGCAAAGTTTGAGACAGCAAATTGCATCAAGTCTTGGGTGTCACTACCGGGGATGAAGAGCATAACATCTTGCAAAACGACCCGTTGGCGTGTTGTGCATTTTTCCAACGACCTATTTATCAGACAGGGCCTTTTCCACTCCGGTAGAGATAAAGACAAAGAAAAGAAACGCTCTGAAGGATGAAACGTTGGACCTCGAGAGGAACCTGACACCCGATTTCGTCGCAATTGCAAAGTTTCATCAGCAGCAAGAAAGCCATTGACTGCGACATTTACGCTCGTACTACCAATAATTGCTAGAAGCCCATTATGGCAATTTATGCTCTGATTCGTGACTGATTGACGTACTGATTTCAAAACAGTAAAACTACTTCGGATAGTTGTTTTTTTGCAATATTGTAAAAAGTGTGTGCCAAAATATCAATCAAGATTTCTCAACAAAATTGACAATTTTGTTGGCGAGGTATTATCTCATTGCCCGAAAAGAACGAGTATAAGACTGACATGATTTAAGGAAATCAACTATCGCATTTTGTACTGCATTTTCCTGAATTGCCGAGTAAAAGTTCAGTCCACAGGAAAGCCATTTGTCACTCATCGTCTATCCAAAACATTGTAGAAAAAAATTTTCAGTCTAAATTGATACAAATATAGATATTCTGTATGAAAAAAACAAAAACACACAGACCTACTCTGTGAGATAGTAGGAGTCTCCAAATCTTGAGTTGCAGTTTTCTCAAAACTTCGAAAATTGACATTCCTTGTTATTCCCAACCACCCTTCACTTGTTTTCGTAGTTTATGAAGAGTGCGAATGGGATTTAACAAGTCAAGGTGTAATGCGAGCGACTCTCAAAAAGGTTGCGGAGCACTGGCCTAGATATCAGCAAAAGGGTCAGATGATTTGGCATTGCGCAATTGATCAGGTTATTGACAACCATAGAAGGGACAATAGTCCTTTTACACTCGGTTGAGTTGAAGATATACTTTCCTAAGACATCAAGCGGTCGTCCATGTATTGACCGTATTTAGTAATTGATCAAATTTGTTTTGGAATTGAACAATGAAAAATCTCAAGAATGAAAAGACAGAAGGTGTGCAGATTGTATCACACGTTAAATGACATAATTCCTTGAAAGGTATCAATCAGCATGCATTCATAACCGTGGGCGACGTTATATTAATTACTACCTCTGTTTCATCAAAATCAGTTATGTGGCCTTGTTGACCTTGATCAATCGACAGATATATTGACCTGGACATCTTATGAATAACTGACATTGAGGTCTACTTTCATGACGTGAAAGCGAATTCTTGGTGGGTGGGACGAAGTCTTTAGCGGACACCTTTGCAGAAGGCTGTTCACACTATGTCTTCAGATTGATAATGGTTAAAGTTGCTAATAAATCAAATAGATCACGTAATATTCACAGATACATGACCTTTTACAACGGGAGATTGCACTTTTTACGACAAATCTGTTGCGAATGACGCGAAATATTTCAGGAAGGAATTATTTGAATGCTTTCATAAAATCTCATCTTAAATGCCTATGTCTCGCATATGCCAGGGTAAGTCAAAACTCATCTCAATGTTTTTGTTAATGTGCAGATACTACGAAGATGTTGAGGAAGCATTCGGGGAAAATTGAAAAATCCGAAGTATATTAATATACCTTTAGTAATTTCGATTGATTTGGTAGAAAAAAACTTTTTCATCATTTTCTAATAGGTTGAAATTAATGAATTGATATCATACTTCAGTCTTTCTATACACAAGAATTAATAAACTATGTCAAAATATATTTCGCCGATCTCACCTTATCAATTAAGATAGAAAGAAATCGTGAGTAAAAGTTTCGGAAATTAAATGACAAATCATTTGAAATCTCTATACAAAAGTACAAGCTATCAATGTCAAACAAATATACACATATTCCGCAGTTCATTGTTTATCGTTTCCAGTTTCTTCCTATCTCAATTGATCAGGCCACATCGGCGATTGACATATTTTATTAATTTTTGTGCGTAGACGGATTGAAAAATACTATTATTTCATTAATTTCAACATATTAAAAGATATATTAATATTTCATTGAAAGCAAGTAATTGTATGTAATCGAAGGTAAACTTAATGCAGAAACCGAGGTGTGGTTTTTCTTTAATTTGAAGAAATTCCTTGCACGAATTCGTTTTGGCCCTTCACCGTTCTCAAAAGCGCAATCATTAAAAACATCTGCGCCAAACCTGCTCTTATCAGTCTCTCAAGCGTCTCGTTCCCCGTCAAATTTAGCTTTCGTCTTTTTTTTCATTCTTGTAAAGGAGCATTTTTGTACTTAATAATTTCCATATTTTCTTCCTTGCTCATAAAGGCAAGCTTGTTTGACAGAACCCAAGATGTTTCGATGCGTTTCCCTACCATGGACTAATTCCATTTGAAGTTACATTAAAAGTTTCATTAAAAAACATCACCCCTCCCAACTTAATCTGTGGAATTCAATTATCCAGCATCTGAATCATCAATCATTAATGCATTACTACGGAAGTGTTAGTGGTTTACAGCACCTCGAAGTTCTGAGGAATTTCTGGAAAAGTCTTGGAAAATCAATTCTCAAGAATCGTTCTCCACCCTGAAAGGATTCCATATTAATTTTGTTTAATGGAAGCTATTCCTCAAATGTTTTCATTGATAAGGCAGATAGAGGATGATGAGACAGAAATCGAGCACATCGCCGCTATCCAAACGTCGTAATTGTCTTCACCCTCGACTCCATTCCAGCCGTTCCCTTCACAATATTGATGACATATAGACCATGTTGCGTGCTTCCCGAAGTGACGTAGTTCCATCCCCTCAAGGCATTCGAGTATTTTTCGAGCCGTTCCTGCAAGCAGGATTTTCGTCAAAATTGATTTCCATTTTCCATTTCTGACTTTGACCACGAAATCTTCCAAACGCGACCAATGTTCATCGTCAGGCACGCTAGAAGTGTACTTTAGAAGGCTGTATCGTGACGACTGAAACTGTCTACCACCTGGACAGAAACGAGAATGCGATGATGAGATAGACTTCATCCACGAAGTTCAACGAGCGGAAATCAATGCCCGGAGGAAGGCAATCCTTACACTCCACAAATTTGAATAGTATGCTGCGTGGTCAGATCATTTGCGATAATTTGGTTGGACATTTGCAGGTTTAATTAATTCATTGGATTGTGAATATTTCAAGCCATCACTTCAGGCTGTATATCGATGGCAGCATGCAGATTTCAATCATCAAATTAACATGTCGTCTGATGCTGGATAATATAGCGAGAGACAAACTTGTAAAAGTAACCTTGGCGTGCTGATGAGACCTGAACTCGTATAAAATCAACAATTTATGGGAAAACCAATTATTTTATATAAGTTCATGAGTCCTAACAAGGATCTCTATCCTAGTGCATTTAGCAAAAATCTTGCGTCACTTTTTCAATATTTGCTAAATGTTTCCATAAAAATTGAACAAACAAATTTGCTTACAATGGTCAATATTCGGTCTTGAAGAGAATGAAGTTCCAAATTGAACCTTATTACATTGCCATAGTTATGGAACTGTCATTCACACAAATTTAGCACTGTACACTTGTGGAATTTTCTATCAGCATTTACGAGCCGTGGATGTAATATCACTCTAAATCTCTTCCTAATGCTGAGCTGTGTCTTCATTGTCTTGATGAATAATTTGTTCGAGATTGCAAACTCATGACTTTGATTTTGAAACCTACGTGATTCGAAAGTTTGTTATAATCTCAAACCGACTTTTCAGGTCTACAATGTTCTTTGGATGGACGTCCTCTTCAATCTCTGTTTTACACAAGAAAGCCAAATTTCTACAGCATAATGAGCAAAGCAGCTTCAATTTTATACGAGCTAGAGGAAATGGAAGATCAACTTCGCATGAAGAAAGAGACACCCAAGAAAGCAGCTAAACTGTGAGTATCCTAGCGAGAGAACAAAGAAAATCAATTAAATGCAGCAGTATGCATTCAATAAAATGTGATGCGGATGAGAATTATATCCACGAACTTGAATAATTCAAATAGAAAGTCGCAGACAGTGCGTGTCCTCCTACAGGGACTTGCCGACTTGGAGCGCATTCAAACTAGCTGACTGCATCGAATGTATGTAGATGAACGAGCTGTCTTATCTCTGTCTCTGATTTTGCTGTGCAGCTGCTCGTGCGGAAATGCACAGGCATGCTGCATGGCACCATTTATTTGAAAAGTGAGGGTCTGATGTCATCTAGCTGTTAGGGGGACCCCATTAGCCTGATGCTAAGCCCATAAGCAAAAACACCAATTTAAGCCAGCGCTTTTGGATGGTCACTGACCAGAATATTCATGTCTCGCGTATTACCGTTTAGGCGTTTACATACTTTGTATGTGTGTAATAGCGTTACATAAATATGGTAGGCCTATGTGGTATCCTTATTTGAAGTTACATAAAATGCGGAAACACCACCCGTTGGTCGATGCCTATTTATTTGAATTCCTGCTTTCTAGACCAGGCCCCACAACAAATAATTGGATCCTAGAAGATGGTCATAGCCACAGACAGTAAATGGGAGCGAATGTAGCAGAGGATGGTCTGTAATGCTCACAGCATCCATAACACCTTTCCTTCAGCTTGTTTGACACTTGTAAGGGTATTTTGCATAGATACAGTTTGCCTCCTGACATTTTTATTTATAATTTCACGTAATTATATCTTCTTGCCAAAAGAGATCTACATGCGCATGTACACCCCACCTACTCTCGTACTGATCATTATCTGATGGTTTGGGTGATCTTGACGAATCCATGTAGGACTAAGCGAAGCGCAACTCTCAACAAAAACCGAATCCTAGGCGTTAACATAGGCACTCACCACACATTCACAACACACGTTAACAACATCTACGAAAAAGTAAGACACATCCTCTCATGCCTCACTTCCACCATTTGTGGACAACAAGAGACCATCGTGGCCACCTACAATACACATCCATAGATCGGTCACAAATTACCACAATCATTGACAAACTACAAGCAATACAGAACAAAGTGCTCAGGATCGCCGCAGGATGTACACGCGGCACAAACACACAACACCTTCATGTCGAGACACTCGTCCTCCCCATTGCTGAACACCTCACCTTGCACACAAGACATCTTTTATATAAAGCAAAGAATCAACATTACCCTCTTCATCTCCTCACGCAACGGCCACTACCCTACAGGTCATTATCTTCACCACATGGAAGTGCACCTCACCTCCTCTAACACAAACACACACTCACCACGTCGGCACATGCTTAGTACCCACACAAAGCAACAAAGTCACAAGCACACTTCCCCCTCCCCCGAGCAGTCCACGAGTCAGAACAGTGGCACAACTCTGAACCAATAATTCACCCTTCTGGAATGAATATTTCCATTCTTCTCCTCTTTGTCCCCTCTGCAAATCACAACCGCACAGTGCAAAACATCTCTTCTCCTGCACACACCTCTCACACATAGGGACCTCTAAGCTGCCTTCGACAGGTGCGCGGAGCTCATCCGCCGCTGGGAGCGGATGATTGATCCGCCCAACACCTGACGCCCTCCTGGACAGGGAGGCAGTCCCTATAGTAGCAGAGAGAGGTTGGGTCTCCATCACTAAGTGAAACGCGTAAAGAATTTCATGCTTTGTAGTTGCTGTGAGGCGAAGTGTCATTTTCCGATTACTTATAAATGGTGAAATACATCTCGTTATCTGTAGGACAATTTCATGCTATACCGATCGGTCTGAGTCTATTCAAAAGTGATAGATATTGATGATTTAAATCAAATAGCTTGAATCACGCCATCAATGTACTGATAATAATCCTTATATCTTCCTCCGCATGACCGGATGAGCATTGTTTACTAAGTTACAATTCAATTTGTTGTCAATGACGACCTGATATGCCATTCATGAATATCAAACCATAATCGCGATGTTTATCTTGGTGGTAAACTTGTACTACACTATTTATCAATCGTCTGTGTATTTGTTTATGTCATGTGTTCATCACCTCGGGTGACACGCATAAATAAATGATTGAAGTCTAAAATAACCTTGATGACGTTCATTCTCGTGCTCTGATGCATTCCATCGCATTTGAAGTTGAAATGCTACAAAAATGTTCGGAAACATTATTATTTCATTGGAAAACTTTTAATCACTGGAAATGAACAGAAGTCAACTTTAAATGCCAATTGAAAACTATTCATATTCTCTTCTCGTTAATGATTTCATAGTGCAGAATAGAAAGATGTCCCCAGACTTAAGCAATTTAAGCAGAACATTCCTTGGCAGCCGTGGAGGCTGCATTTTTCCTTGCAATCGCTCGTCAGTGCATCTCCGAATGGCCAAACTAGCTCAGAATGGCTGAACAAGCTGAAAGACTGCGCAACATGCTGTTCTGTGTTTATTTTTCCTTGCTTTGGCGTGCGGCTGATAATTATAAAATTTCCTTCAACATTTTCAGCCACTTAAGATATTTGAAGCTAGTGTGGTCTCCGTGGCACTGTGGTTAAGTGCTTGGCCTAGCGATCTTTTGGTCCTGAGGTCGAGCCCCGAAGGTGTCATTGGAAATCGACAGGAAAGGCATCCGGACTAGAAGTACTACAACGCTCCGTAAGTCTGACTATGTCAGCACCGTCCAAGCCCCAAGTATGGGAAGTAGTGACGTTAAAAGCTTCATTTTTTATGGTCATTCAGAGTTGTGCTGAGTTTTGATGAGCGCCTGTAGGAGCAAGTGTAGCGGCTATAGCTGCCAAGGAGTTTTTTACTTAAAATGTTCAAGTCTGCTAAGGGACAATTTGTACTATTCACAGGTTCATTTTAGATGGACAAACTTAGAGTTCGGTGTTCGTGAATTGTGAGACGCCTAGAATATGTTTGGAATATTTGAGACTCGGTAGATGATGAATCAGACAGTAAATTCGATTTTGTCATTGCAACTTTTTTTAACAAAATTGTTTGTAAACGGACACCAACGAAGTGTACTTCAATTCAACCACGCAAGAAAATTATTGTAGTTAGAGTAATCGACTGACATGTCTAGACTATCAATGATGTCTCATGCAATCAACACAACTGCGAAGTGAAGATGTCAGTAGCAACTAGTTAATGATCCGTCAGGAATTTAGTACATTGAAAATGATTTCATCAAATTCCAGAATTTCTATTCCTTGAAATTTCTTTTGAAGTGCCGACTTAATAGATAACGTGCGTTGATTTTCTTGATCACTTTTCTGTAACTTCGTAATTTGTACAAATACTTACATGCAACTTCTCTCCAGGAACGGATGAATATGAACTAATTGTAATTTGATGAGATATCTCAACAGAAATCAAATCTATTTTGATATTTCTTAGGAATGTCAGCTGCCGACATTTATCACGACATGGTCCATTTTTGAAGCTTTTGCGTCACTACTCCCCATACTTGGGGCTTGGACGGTGCTGACATAGTCAGACTTATCCATTGTCCATTGTAAGAGTAAACCTATTTTATATGACTTTTTTTGCAAGAGCAAATGAATGAGTTGGTGAACGGGACAGTATATTTCCGTCATCGATGAGCAAGTGCCAGTAATAAGTACGAGTAATAATTCAGATAAGTGAATATTAATTTGCTCTTTTGAAAATAATTACCAACCTTCTTCACTTGGCCCGTCTATTGCATTGAAGTGCTACCTCAATAAACTATTCTCCGCCATTTGATGAAAGAAATCTACTTTTGTTCAAATCAGCAAGTGACCATTATGAATGACACCGTCTAATAACTTTGGAGGTCATTGCTGCGTTTCGATTGTTCTTTTGCAACGCACCACATGCCTTCCAGTTTAAGGTCCCGCCAGTTTTCGTCTAATAACTGGATTGCCCTCGATAATAGATGTTCGTCTGATCTTGCTTGTCTTTCAGATCTCAGCCATGTTTAAACTTTAAAATTCAAGCGGACTTAAACTCATGAAGGATTGCTTATCTTTAAATCTGGTACTTCAGGATAGCAGCTACGATTTTCCTGCAATTTTACTACGAAGACCATTGAGATAGGAGGCAAATTGAGAACTGTGATACTTTCGACCATGAACTAATGTCGTCTAGTCATGAACACTTCCTTATTATGAAATGCACAGAGCACTAATGGTTGTTTAATTTAAAGAAGGTGGATCCAGTCAACGGAAGTCTGCTTCGTTAACTTTTGAAACCTTGATATGCATCGGATGCTAGTGAATTCATGACACTACATACTACCGGCGCAGTGGCCTTGTTGTAGAGTGTTCGCTCTGCGTTCGGGAGAGCTGGGTTCAAATCTGGGTCAAGTCAAACCTAAGACTATAAAAATAATTACACTCTGCATTCTTGCTAAGCACTGAGCGCGAAGGAATGAGAGTGGGATAAGTGCAACTCGGCTACATGGAAGAGCGGCGTTTCGCCGAATGTGCCTCCGAGTACAAACAAGGAACATTTATTTTTTTACTCACATTGGTCTCCGTGGTACAGTGGTTAAGTGCTTGGCCTAGCGATCCATCTGTCCAGAGGTCGATCCCCGAAAGTGTCATTGGAAGTCAACAGGAAGTGCATCCGGACTAAAAGTGCTACAACGCTCCAGAAAAGTCTATGTCAGCACCGTCAAAGCCCCCAGTATGTGGTAGTAGTGACGTTAAAACTTCATTTCATTTATTTACTCACCGAACTAAACAGACTGAACAATGCGATGAAATTTGACTTTTTATTTTTGACAAAGTACAGTATGTTCAAATGATTTGTTTAGTTCTGTGCTTCATGGCTATGTCATAGTTACGACTGATACTCTGTCTGAGGCTGTACTGTCGTCGTCGCTGTCAATTTGTTTTCGGCATCGTAGGCATCGCACGTATGCAGTTACCATTCATGCGTGCGCATTCAAACCAATTTTTTATTCCAATCATGGATAACGTTTCGATATTTCCGATATCTATTCCCTGCGGGTTCATTGACTTATGTGCTTGCGACGAGTAAGTTACAGATTTACTCCCGACCACTCTGGAAGAAATGGCGAACGTGCTGCATGCCAGATACTGAAAATACCAAAATTATCCTGTCCTGGTCAAACGTTCTTTGTTTGGATGAACTCTGCAATGCATGAACCCTTTTCCAAATTGTTGTCGATGAAGTTTTATGTTTTCCACATGTTCCTTCGTAGGCGTTTTCTGGAAACGGAGTGGATGACGTTGAAAGAATTGCAACAGATGACGTTAGAAAAAGTGACGGAAGAAGACGTAAGTGTGTCTCCATTTCTATATAAGGGTTGGATTAACTATCTATTATTATCTATCCTCTACTGTAAAATTCCTGATTGTAAAGCCTTTGAAAGCGCGTCTTTTACTTTCATTTATTTAATCACACTGTCACGTTTGAAGACGGTTTCAAATGGTTTATGGCTTTAACAAATAGCAGCATCTCATAAGTGTATTTCAAATTGTACCAATGTTAGAACGTAAGAAGAAAGATTTAAAAGTCACAACCCAAAGTCACAGATCATAGCAATCCATATGAAGAAAGCTTTACATTATATACATAGATAGATGAAGAGCAGCGCTATAACGTAACCGACGACGGAAACAAGATATCAAACTCAAGCGTACTAACAACAGACCAAAGATATCACAAAACACTCAAATCACAGACATCGAAAATAACCCAGCATCAAAGACTAATTGAGAACAAACTTAACACTCCACTATTGTTACTGTATTCATGCACCGAATAGTGTGGAATGACGTGTCGTGTCTGTGACGACAGAAAGGAAAATGTGTGTGATCGTGAATAATGCACTCTTAAGATAGTAAATACTTCCACAACTATGTACTGATTAACGATTATGGATGGAAGACTATCGAAAGCAACTAAGTGATAATTTATCAAATGGGGCGAAATTGGGCATCTGGTCTGGAATGTGGTCAGAGCAGGTCAGAGGGAAGAAATTACAGCAGTTGTCTGAAAAAGGAATACAAATACAAGCACTATTGAGTCATGTTACTGAGTAAGTCGAAACGGCATGGCAACTTTTTCTTATAACGTCGAAGACTCTCATAATTGAGTTGCTTCTGTTTCGGGGTGCGTAGAAACCCGGTATTGCAAATGAAATCAAGTTCAGTGCCAGTGTAATTCCGGAAATTTGAAATGAATCTTGCTCGATTTTGAAGCACTACTACCAAAACTTGAAGAAGACGGCATTTTCATTAACGGAATCTTAAGATTTTCACGAGAAGAGATCTCATGGGTATGTATTTTGTTGATCAGGTTATCAAAGCTATAATCACAGAGTAATTATGTTAGGTAGAGTGGTAACTCCGCATTTATTAAATCCCCAATGTGTATACAGTTTCGACTTTATTAAATGAACTCAAGGGAGATGCAGTCGGAATTGTTTCAAACTGTGAGATATACACATTTATGCAGTTTTGAAGAAATTACAACGGAATTGACAGATCATGATAGCAAAGCAGAAGGAAATTACATTATTTTACAGATTGTCCGTGTCATGACAGCCTTGGGGAGGTAATATTTGTTAAATTGGCAACTCGATGACCTGCTATTGCTTTCATGAATTAGAAATATGAAATTTCAGCCAAGAAAGCACAATAAGATGTCTACTTTTTCATGAAGACTTCCATTATAAAACGGATTATGAAATTCCCTTGATAATCAGCTTAATTTCCGCTTAGTTAGGATGCTTACTAGCAAATATTCATACATTTTGATATCTATTTTGTTTCATACTACTTACATAGAGGAGTCATCTCGGTAGTATATAAATTGGAAAAATTTCGACTTGTTTAGAACTGTTCAAATAATTTTTTGGACCACGGGAACGTAATCCCGCAAGAAACTGAATCTTTTCATATAAAATTTTTCACTGTATACAGATACTTTTTTGAGTCGACACTACCTATATATCCCTACTCTATGGCTATAATCATAACAAAGTCAGCAAACTTTTTGATTATAGCTAGCATCACTCAAAATTGGTGGCCGAATAATGCGTCTTCCAAATATTTCGAGAATTACGTACATGTGAACATAAGGGTCCGGCCCTAATATATTTTTTTATAGAAAATGATGTATTTTATTAGAATTTTTGATGATTAGTATTTTTTCATGTCAACAGCGTTATGGTATAGGACAGACATGATGTATAAAGCGTAAATGAGTAATCTCAATTTACCGTTGATACCAGATTCTCCAAGGAAAAAGAGGAAAACGAAATGAGATAGAATATAACATTAAGGATAATTATGCTTTATTTTTTTAATTTTTCTTTGCATTTTGTTTCCTTGTCCGCTTCTGAACAGATTGAAGTCACAAAGCAATTCAATTATATCTCCTTAAATTACAAAATCCCTTGTCTATCAAAGGTGTGAAGTCATATGAAGTGTTCGCTTGAAGCACTCATATGTCACAGTTAAAAATAATTTCTTTCCTGATTTATTTCTAGACAATTGTCAGATTTTTCCCTTTTTTTGATGTAGATTTAATATAGCCCTTTAGATTCGAAGATTTCAATTTTTTGTTTGTGTATTTTTCGGCTAAAGATTTATTCCATATAAGAGAATCTTGGTTCCACATTGCTGAAGTTGGCTGGACAGTTAGCATCATTGTGTGTTTAGCTGTAAGTAATGCGTGCACCCAGCATTCACAAATGATGTCTTTTTTAATTGTGTTCAGATTTTTAACTTAAATTGTCTTGTTGATTACAACTTGTAGAATGATGACTTTTTGTCCTAATAATGATTCTCCTTCTTATTTACAGTATTCACAAATGATGATGCTTTTCGAAAGGATCACTAGACATCCTCTCAGCTCCATGGCTGGTGAGTTCATTAATCAGTACAGACTCAAGCGATACATTTCCGAAACTGCGACTTCGCCTCCCAAGGTAAGAAATGATGCTTATGCTGAGATGATGTATTTTTATTTTTGAATTATATAATGACAATCATAGAACTATAACTGGTTTGACTTTATTAATATGTCGCCTTTTAACAGTCGTAGAATGTCTGCAGCCCGACCTGCACTTGCCTGATGTCTTACAGGCACATCCCTTCTCGACAGATGGTCCGGTGTACTTGTGCTTGAGAGTATTCTTGTATGTCATGTAACTGTAGCTTTACGGCTTAAGTCAGTCCACGACTGTCCAATGTTCTGACTACGAAACAAAACACATGAAGATCATGGAAGAGGAAGAATATAAGCTTGAACTATAATATTTTGAAATACGAACTAATTTTAAGTAAACACAGAGCTCGTTTTAGACGTTAGAATATTGAAAGAAGAGGGATTTTTTGGGGGTTTGCAACAGATCGTCTTTGTTATATTCCAACGAACTACATTGTGATGCATGAAAAGCGCTTTACTTTCAAGTGAGAGTAGCAGGGCATATACTCAATCTTGAATTCATGTTTCACGATTGTAAAGTAATTATTAGAGTAACCAACTTTGATGTATGTAACTTGTCATTGTCTTTATTATCATCTTAATACCATCATTTTGTAACGCTAATTCTTGATTCTTTACAACTCACTCTTGAAACTTAGCCGCTAGAGTTAGACAGTGGGCAAGTGGAGGAATAGTTTGAGAATTGTGACTTTTCCGAGAGTTTGGTGGTGCAACTTACTTTACTTTGTTGCAGTTATTATTCACATGAAATTTACTGAACGGAGAAAGAAAAAATCGGTATTTTATACTAATTTGCTGCTTTTTCAATCATATGGGTATTGGGCAATCATCATTGGTGTTGCAAAATGATAATAAAGACAATTACAGGTCTCGTACATCTAAGTTGGTTACTCCAGTTACATTGGAAGGGCGAAGCATGAATTCAAGATTGAGTCCATGCCCTGCTACACCCGCTCGAAGATAATGCGTTTTTTGTGCATCACCATCACCATGTATGTTTAACGCTCAATACAGAAAAGTAAAAATTGTGCTGAATTTAAGTTGTGCACAAGATGAGCAAAAAACGTAAAAATCGTCTTCCTTTATTCTGCGTTGACCACTCTGCTTAAGCAATAGTTGATCTGATGGAAACTTAGAAGAAAATAGCTCTCTGAAAGTCCAAATGCAGAAAATACCTAGTATTAGAACTTAGGCAAGTGCTACTCCTCAAAATGCTCCTCATGTGACTGCTATTACATTCGACAAACGGGCAATTCTGAGGAATCGAATAAATGTCCACAGACAGCAAATTAGTAATCCATTTTATTCATTTTTAAATGTAAGTCGACATCTACATTCTTGAGGAGGTTCATTTACCATTCCACCTTTTCATCAGCTGCCTCTATCTGCAAGTAAAATAGCTCGTGAGTCAAAAGAAGCTATGTTTATCGCATTGTTTAAGTCACCACTGAATTCTAAATAGGTATGAATGATTTTTGAAGTTCAAGAATTTCTGCAGTCTTGTGGTAAACATATTATTTGCCTTGAAAAGTCGAGATACTTGACAAAATGCAATGGCAAGGCATTTGAGTGTTTGCTTTGAGTTTCAGACAATTTTTAGAGAAGCAGAGTGCAAGTATGATCAAAATTCTACTATGAAATAAACGCAACTCTGATCTCGGGCACTGTTTTCCCCTATTTGCGGAATTTATACATTGTGCATCGATTGATTGTTCGATGTCACTGTTGTAAAACTGTCACAAAGCATCAAAACAGGCGTAGCGTCTAACACATGAAGCAAAATGCAGAAAACAATCATGTAGTAAACAAATTACATTAAACGCGCAACCTTTTATTACAATGTCGAAGAAAGCCACTGATGAAAGCTGTAAGCCAAATAAAAGCTATAACCTTGTAGCAATGGATGAGCATCACTGTTATGGAGACATGTTGTATTCTGCTGTTGGGATGTGGTCATTGGCGCATGAACCCCATCAACATAGTGGAAATTCCTAGAGCTACACCTTGCCCTATGTACCACTTAGGAACAAGGTTTCGACTCGTGCGTTAGAGACATTCTCGATTCTGTATGACATGCAGAAAATAGACATGGGCTATGACGGCTAAGGGAATGGATGTAGTGGACAAACGTATGATTTAATGAATGCATGGTGTATCTTAAAGCTTTCAAGCTGAAATGTTTGAACTGGCAAACAATCGAGGAAGCCCTGAAACATTGCAGGCTTCAATGTGGCGTGGAAAAACAGCAGTGAATTGGTGGAGAAAGCATAGAAGAAAAAGCTGAATAGACAAACCCCAAGACCTTAAGGAATGCGGTCTAATATCGGCAATTAGGAGCTCCTTAAAATTCGTGGACGAGAATGCGCTTGAATATATTATGCATGGACAAACATACACAGAGTTAAATGTCTTGTGATAGTTGCGATTGCCTGGTCTGGTTAGGTACTTAAGAGAAAATGATTGCAGACGCTCACTGAAAATCATTGACTTAAAAATAATCACAAACGTAAATTTTCCTTTTTTGCCGAAATGGTCCTGATAAACCATAGGTTATGAGAATGAGTTTATCGCATGAGATGCTAGCACTATTTTGTTGTTCTTACATAAACCTGTCAAATCAAGTCTGGTCATGGAAGGATTCTAGTTAATAATTATTCTTATGACCATTTTTCATGAGAGGATTTCAGTCAAATCATTCTGACAAGTATAAAGAGCGTATTAAATGCACTTTTGTAAGTTATAGAAGAATGCTTTGGTAACTCAGAATTATCATAGAGGAAGATGCCAAACTTAATTGATAGACGTAATAATCACTGTGATAGACACCGATGGACATAATAATCCACATGTTGTCGATGACAATTATACATGGTGCTAATAACAATGTCCTCTACATAAAGTAAGATGCTTATATAAGCTTATGCGCCATATGGGATTTCTATGGGAAAAAACGAATGTTTGATAAATTAACTTCCTTGTCATAGTTATCAGGTATTCTTGCACACGATTGGGAAATGTCTATGAATTTACAATTTTGCAGTTTTCGGAATGTGTAAAAGTATCTTAATCTTACAATGCTCTTAATAGCGACATTAATCTTATATAACTTCAATTTTATTGACGATCCAATCCATCCAGCGCATCTCACTCACTGGTCTTATAACACCGTAAATGGAAAGAAATTATTTCTGAACAATTAGATGCTTAATTATAGACACGGTGGCGGACAATCCTTGCATCAACTGAGTAGAAGCTCTGATTTCTCTATCTGCTAAGTTTTGGTGAATGAATCTTGCGTCAATGATTTAACTAATTTCTTGCAGATACAAATCGACGAAGCGACAGGCCGCAGATTCGCCGAGGGTTACGGACAGAGGAAGCGAGCGTTCGCAGAAGTGCGCCTGTGGTTGGATGGGACAGGGAAAATCACCGTTAACAATGATCGGTTACTGCATGCTTTCCCTAACATCGGAGATCGTGAGCAACTGCTCACTCCCCTTGTCTTCACGAGGCAACTCGGGAAACTCGATGTTGAGGTGAAGACAACTGGTGAAGGGTCATCCTCACTCTCAGGAGCCGGACGACTCGCTATTGCCCGAGCTCTCACCTCCGTTGTTGATGGAGAAATCTCTGAGCGCATGCGGCTAGGTAAGTGATTGTCACCTGAGTCGACTTGATCTGTTCGGGTGATAGCGAAACTCAGATTGAGTCGACCCAGCGTTCTTTGTTGGGGAACAGGTGTTGGAAGGGGTTGCTGCGCACACCTGATGGCCTCACAGGTCCCATGTAGTGGCTGTCTCTCCACACAGGAATAATAATCAGGGGGAACGAAATAAGCCATCTCAACTGCATGTAACTGTTTCGCTGAGACCATGCTTTCCCATTCAATAAACTGAATTCAAAAATGCAGTCTTCAAGCTGCTTGTTGCTTATGAAAGTTATATTACTGTATGAGAGATTTGAAAAAATAGATTGAAAGCTGAATTTTCAGCGATCAGGAAGGTGGCAAGTTGACTCTTCATCATTCAGCTTGTATGTGTTCGAGGTCCTCCGCTTCAATGACTTCTTCCAATATTCTCCTTCTCATTACCTTCAATTTTTCTTCCGTACATCTTATATTGTATATTGTCCATCCATCTGCCTCATGGTCTGCCAACTCTTTCTCATGCCCTTCACCCCATCTCTCATATATCGCTCTCTTCACAAGTCCGTGCCATTGCAAGTTTCTTTGTCACAATGTGTTGGATTCCGTGCATCAGTTACGCCTCGTTAAATTTTTGTGCTATTTAATTGCGAATTTCGTATATTTCTACGCATAATTAAATTTTAGTATGATTGCATTCTTGCCATTTTTTGTATGTATAGGTGAAAGTACGCGGAGTAATGAAAAACCCTATGATTTTCTATTTTGGGCTACGCAACATAAAAAGGTTGGGAACCACTGACTTAGAGGATGCGTCTCTCAGATGCTTACTTGCGGTTAAAACAAAGTAATTAAAAAAAGAATCCGCATGACGATGACTTGGACGCGCATATGAAGTAGTACTGCATTACTAAAAAATCAAAATTCCAATGAAAGGTGACCTTGAACTAGAGAACAAGAATGGTGGGCCAAAAGACGTCAATGGATAAAGTTAGGAAAGATAACATGCGGCTGATGACACGTTTGATCCTGGAGGATCCGTGCACACCTCTGTTGAGATGGTCTGGACATTTGGAGTGAGTGGAGAAAAGCACCAGTAAATGCGATGAAGGTGGAGGCACCGGGGAGGAAAGAGAGAGATATCCAAAGACGCTTTGTTGTGCGGCGGTTGAGCAGGACGTGACCAGAAAGAGCTCACGACAGCTGGATGCGCGACACCGATGGAAGTGGAGACGTGTCTGCGACATAACCTCCGGAGGCAGGCAGGAGGAACCGCCAATCTCCGGCTGGAACGAATGGAAGGCGATGTTGAGGTGAAAAGGATGGAATGATGAGGCACGTTGGATGATAAGTCTGGGATTGTATCTCGTTTGCAAGCCGTACAGGCTGTTCATGCAACATGAATGATTCATGATAGAATAATCTTCCCATCATTCCTGATACACTAGTGATCACAGGAATAATTCTCTTTGGAGTTCTCACTGAGTCATATTTAAGTTAGGAAAAGATGCCCCTACTCCCAAATGTATTCACAGAAATGCCATTAAATAATATAAAGTATCACAATATTTCGTCGTAGGTTTCCTCTGATAATGAATTAGCCACGTGTGATTGGATGTTGAACATTTACAGTTGGATTGAATTTCACTCTTTCCCAATTTGTGCCAATTCCGCGACTTGATAAAGAAAAATGGGTTTTATTTGCTGAATTGAACGCTGACCTAGCAGAAGAAAATCGAGCAGAGTCAACGCCATGCTCATCCTATCATCTGCAGAAAGTTGTGATTGTGTTCAATTTGTGCCTCTCTCAGACCTCATAGAATCATAGGTTATCGCCTTTTCAGATCCTAATTCACGACGCCACTCAACCACTCCACCATCTTGAGCTGCCTATTTTGAGACATTAAGTTGTAAATAACAACTTCAAGTCTTTTTTGCGATCTAGAGGTTTTATCATTCTTTTGTCGAAATTTTTCAGTTGTGTTTAACTTTTATCTCCACGTTTGACTTTTTGAAATTTTTTGCGTTCTTCTTAATTGTTAAGAACAGTTTTATGTTGATATATTGTGCAATGTGCATGAATGTTGTATTTTTTTGTTGATTCCACGATTTCCATTATTGGAGCTAGTATCTTCAATAAACATCTTTATTATTATTATTATCTCCGTCAAACAGAAGCATTGTCCAGGCCTCTCCCTCAGTGAAGAATTGTCCACTTTATCAAGCTAAAGGACAGATTGATTACATGTGTCTGTAGATGTCCATGCACCAATGATAACTAAAAACAAAATTGGTCTTGAATATTTTTTGTGAATAGGTTAAAGAAAAATTAATTTTCCTCTCATTAGTTTCCGTCTCCGACCATGGTACATTTTGAGGTACTTATGGGTTATCTCCCCCCATCCAGGTTTTCAAATTTGTCTAAAATCTGAAAAAATGAATCAATCGTCACCAAACTTCAGGTAGACGTACTTAAGCATATTTTCTACCCACATACAAAATTTTATACAGATCGGACAGTTACTTTTTGCATGAGAGACGATCATGTGAAGTGCAGCGAAGTCTGCAGCTTGATCTGACTTCGTCTGTTCGATGCACTATTGTTACTCGTGTGTGCATTGTTCTCTCTCCCTCTTCGTCTCATCCACTGTTATTTGAAATCTTCCCACGACCACTACCTTGCCACACCTTTATTAAGCCAAGCATATTAATATAAGGGATGTGGCCTGGTCATCATCGCTTCACGAGTTGTCGGGAAATTACTTTGTTGACCTCAAGTGATTTCTGCTCCGACGGTCAGATCAGAAGAAGTCAGATCAAGCTCACTTTAAGTTCAGAAAGTACATGTCCGATTTGCCTAAATTTTTGCATGTGCGTAGAGAATAGCCTCACTTACTTGTGCTTGATACTTTGTGACGATTGATTCATTTTTACGGAATTTAGACAAATTTGAAAACGTGGGGGGGAGATAGCCCATAAGTACCCATTTAGATTATCTTTGCTACGTTTACGCGTCATTCATAATTTATGAAGCATCGACGTAGAAATTAGTTTGATTTGCTATATTCGTGAAGTGGCACTACCTCAATTCATAGAATATCGGAGACACACCAGCTTGTGGTTCTTCTTTGTTCTCGTTCGTAGAGGAGATGGGATGAAGTCGCAGGAGGACTAAGCCTACTTTGATCAACGATGCATTAGCAACAGTGCGATAGTGAGGTGATGCGGTATGTTTCTCAGCCGACCTTAGAGCAGAAATCTCCAGAAATACTTAAAACATCTGGAAATGCATCAACACAATGCTGCTATTATTAGACACGTAAGCATGTTTAAAACATACGAATAAAGACCACGCTAATTGTCCTGAATATCTCCGGCTGTTACGTCTAATTCTATACATCTGAAATGTATATGTATTGTTTCAATTCTTGCTGTGTCCTCATTTCTGTCCTTTCCTTCTGAATGGGGAGTGGCTGACGTGTTGTAAGTACCCATGCCAATCCTTCCTCGTAAACTCTCTCACAGTTTGTTGGGGTCAATGTGACTCATTCAGCATTTAGTATTTACAATCGAAAACGTCAATGAATTGCTTTCTATGAATTTACTTTTGTATGATGGTTTCAGTTGGTTTATGCAGAAGCAAACACATTCCTCCTCGGGATAGTCCAAAGGGAACTTTAACAGTGCCAAATTCTGACGTTGTATGTATTACCTCCAATTTCACATGTACTTCTCATAGAATTGCTTCCATCCGTCGTTGTCGGAACACCGAGCGACGACTTGTTCCCATTTTGGCGGTTCATTGGCGGTTCTCCTGGCATCCATCCAAGTCAGTCGCATGCTCGCAGGATCTTTCGCGTTCATTTGTACAGGAGGAACGCGCTTGCCTCTGTAAACATACTGACTGAAAGTAGAAAATGGAAAACTTCAATTCATGACATCAAATTAATTGAAGCTTTCTCATTAAATTATCAATCATTGAGACTATTATTATTGTCTAGTCAATGGCGCTCTTTTCTAAGTCAACGATCTAATTCAGGATGTAAGACAGTTATTAAAGCGCGTGTGGCAGTTTCATTTATCCATGTGATTAACCTCAATTCTCACCTAATTGACAGGCAATCATAAAAAATGCCTCTTCTAACAGTTAATAAGAAGGCAATGATTTTGTATCCATTTCATTTCGTGGAAGGCATTTTGAGTGGCTATCAGGGATGCGGAGACCTGTCATTTTGAATACAGATAGGGGAGTTGATAGGACTCCGGCTTTTGATAGGACTCCGAATACGGGGTTGATAGGACTCCGACTCAAACTCCGAATACGGGGGTTGATAGGACTCCGACTCCGGCTTTTGATAGGACTCCGACTCCGGGTGTCAAGTATATATAGCCTGCCTAGTTTTTTGAAAAAAACTGGTAACCTGCATCATAGATCAATATAGGCTTACCTGAACCTATCTTTAGTGATCATTGCTGTATCAATCATCAATCATTTTCGATGAAAGTTTATCAAATGTCGCTTTAAGTTGGATGCATGCGACTCAGTTCCTCCCATCTTGTTGATGTGTGCCCTACACGGTTTTTCTCCAGTCTCTACCAGGCAGGAAAATCCCCCATCCTTCAAAAAATATGAGTACACTTTCGATTTTAATATGCGCTTTAGAGGAGACATCACACACGATTAACGTTAGGATAAGAGGTTATGTCCTCAAACAAACTAATATTTTACTTTTGTCTCCGATGTGACCTTTGGTGCATACAGTAGGTGAGATCGAGTTAGGAAGGCTTGTCTTCTCTACTAAATCACCCAGTGAAACGACAATCCTTTTTCACCATCACGGTTCATTCCCCCAACTATTACAAGCTTTGCATACACTGCTGTCTCTGTACTTTTGTTTGACGGAGAAAGTTGACATCAAGACGGTGACAGATATGCACGAGCACAAAGACTTTGTTTGCATTATGTTTCTGGTCTGGTTATGGGCCGGAGTCCTATCATTTGATGGTGGCTATTAAAGAAGGTAATCACGTGCTAGCTACATCAAGATCCAACTTGTCTCCATCTTGTAAAGCATCATGGCTGTGTGCTGACATTTCTGATGAGAATTGCAAAGTTTCACAGATTTTGCAAGTTCTTGATTTCACCAACTGATTGCATGACTGTTCCTTATTGACTTTGATTTTAATTATGACATAAAATTATTTAGATTTTGATCAGTTGTAGGTCTACGAATTTGTAGCTGTTTCATCAAAATTAGTTAAAAGACCATTCAACATCATAATCACAAATACATGTTTTTCATATCTGAAATTCAAATTGTATTTGTACTTTTGGAGAATGAAAATAAACCAACATGGTATTTGAGGATATCGGAAACTTGACATTGAAAAGAGCCCTTATCTTGTAAATTCCAATTAAGACTGAATGATGCGTGGAAACAGCTGAAATAATACGTGACTGATGCCAACGAATGCACTGATGGAAGTTTGTTGAAATAGCAAAACTGTTCTCCATTTGGAAATTGATCTTTTCATCAAGTGGTTGTGCAAGAAATACTTGGATTATTTTCACCTCGGAAGGAATTTTAGTAACTAATAATGAGCGCAAGTATTTGAGAAGAAGCGATAATTGCGAAGTGTTGCAGAAATTATCTGCAATTTAATTGATCTCATTTTTTTGTTAACAATTAATTAATTCAATTGGTTCACATGGGCAATCAATTATATAACAATTATTTGCAATCAATTTATGATTTCTAAATGTATGGGAAGATCTTTCCACGAAATGACTGCATGATTGACACCTGATTGATAAACAATTAGAAAGTTATTTCCATAACACATATGCCTTCGAATGTGCATTAAAACATTTACAGAATTAGAATTTACTTGTAATCACAAGCGTGCATTTTCTATATCACTATATTCTTTGAACTATTTTGAATCACAAAACATGCAAATGGACTGATATGAATACGAAGCAATGACATAATTAATCTTTATATTCTTCTCTTTTCTACGAGCGTGATACGATACTCCACGACCAGTTCAAACACTGAAATACTGCCCCTCTGGCCTTCGTGATAGTATGTGTTTCATTAAGATTATCATAATTTGAATTTAATTTAATTTGATGATTACGAGCGTATTAGAGTGTATTAAACATACATGTTATGATAGAGACTTATCAATTGAAATTTAAATGAGTGCTGTATATTACTAAGAACAAGCTTCGCATTGAGCTATAATCAAATTTTTCTTCATTTCAAATACGAGTGGGCCTACAGTGTATTATATTATCGACTGTATATAGGCCTATATCATGCTGTGAATAACTTGTGAATGATTGCAATATATTTGTAAAAATTGGCACTTGATCCAATGGATTAGCTTAATTGAAAACGATTCATCAATCAATTGATTGCAATTAATTTTTCTAGCCCCTGATAATCGTTCTTACTTAGATGCTTGTTTGCATTTATAAAAGACATGAGCGGCTAAAAAATGCGTTTTGCATCTATCACATGCTGTCAATAATAAAGGTTTCAAGCCTTTGACCGTTTTCTTTGGGTCAATCTGAAACGCCCGTTTGATAATGAAGGAGAAAGATCTCGGTGTGTATTCTGAATTCACTATTTGTCGAAGAAATTTCATGGATATGGAAAGGTGACGGCCATCACAATCGCTACCACACAAAATTTTATGAAATGGTCGCTGCTGTCAAGTCGTAGTAATTTATCGAAAAGATTCAGAAACACTGTTGAGCAATATTCCAAAAGACGGTGAATTGATATAAAGTATGTGAGCTATAAGTTTGCTGGGGAAAGACAAGGTTCTCATTAAATCAGACTCGCAATATGTTCGTGAATTCAGTATTGATTGTGTGAGGCATTACAAAATTCTCGTTGAAGTCTTCTTATGATGAGGTTTTGCACTTATGTAACAATAATAATATACTTTATTTGCTCCACTTTAACATTCGGTGAACGCTTACATAAAATGAAAAGCACACAAACCGCCCGGAAAATCTGACAAATCGGGAAATAAGCGTGATAAAAGAGAAACAGCAAGAAGTTACAGAGGTCCAGCAAACCAAATAAACGACGAACTATATCGTTTCGTGCGCGCATATGGAGGTCTAACATGCAGAGGATTGCGCCCTGTTGGAGTTCTTTCGCAGAAGATCGACCTGAGAGGATAGGATCTGCTGCCATTGATTGTCTCGAATAGGCGACGGCAGGTCTTATCCCTTGCATTTAAGATGTCACAATTTGGAGAGATGCTCATAATTCTGATGGTTCTCTTTTCGATGGAAACAAATTTCTTAGTAAGGTAATGAGTCATGTTGCAAAACACGGAGTTGGCATAGTACAATAGAACGAATGTAACAAATGTAAGCTGATAACAATACATCTGGTGGTCAACCGCATCTTCGCAAATTATACAAAATACATATACGTCTTGAGGCCTTCGAAACAATGTCATTGACATGGTGATTCCATTTGAGATCGCTATTGATCGTGATGCCAAGCAATTTACAGTTGGGAGACAGTCTTAAGAACATAACCGGGGGAGATAGAGATAGGTTGTAAAGGAAAATTGCGCTTAGTGACAAAATCCATTATACAACATTTAGAAACATACAAAGGGAGATGATTGTGTTCCGACCAAGTCGTAGCATACATCCAGGGCCAGGCGGATTCCGCGGCACGATACGTTAAATTCCGCTCGAAAAATTATTCCATATATCATGACATCTTATCGAAAAGCAAGACCACTTTTGAATAGTAATTCATATATTCTGAGTCGACTGGTGAAGTCCGTTTTCTGTTCCAAGGACGTGCACCATTCAAAATCCGAGTATGCACACACCGCTCGAAAAAATTATTCCACTTTACTGACGATTTATATAAAGAGGCTATTATTCAAGATAAACAGAAGGCAATTTTCAAGCATATAACGAATTTTATTGACTACGCAAGTTATGTAAACAAAATGTGTCTAAAATCGAATCGTCTTAAAAATCATTGTAATAGGCATACAGTAAACCAGAGACGTTTTGGTCGCTAAGAGACTGTCGTAGCGGAGAAAAGATATTGTTGTAGCAGGAGAAGCTCCGTTCCACCTCAGCTGAACTGATCTTCATCCAAATACAATCCAGAGCCAACTTGGACAGCAAGGGAAGTTCACCTGAATGGCTACGCCACCAAATATCCAACTGCATTTCAGGATATCCTTCTTCTGGGTGAGGCAGCAGACAGATTGCTGTGTAGTTTGCCCACTCATTCAACAAGGCGCTTGATGGATCGTCGAGACCTGGTATCGGAGAATAATTGACGATGTCGCGTTTACCAACCAAAATGTTTACAGCCATCTGCTGGGGATCAAAGAGACGAACAGCATTGAGAAATTCCATTGCTGTATGACGACTCAGATGCTTGCTTAGCTTGTCAAATGCGACAGCAAAGGCACCTTGAAATGACTTTCTCCATTCTCCTTTCTCTTTGTTAGTCATGTCAGTAATGGCAGCATCCGTCTTATCTCCAAACGACAAACGTGATTTGCCTTCAGATAGAAAAGTGTTCAGATCTGTCAAGCTGTTGTAAGCTCTATGTGCAATCGGCAAATTTTTTCTCTCGAAAAATTCGATAGTGCGAGCTAGTCGGCCAGCGTTCTCACAAATAAACAACAGTTCAATACAAAGTCATACTTCCAAGGAATGCGTCGTGGATTGCCTGCCTCATACTGCCATTCTTCAGTGGTAACGAAATAGTCAACTTTAATCGGCTGCTATTTCGTTCAATTTAGATTCGCGTTTTGAATTCTCAGCCGTGCATGCAATGCAACGACAGGGTGTAACATTGGACAATATTTGATGTTTAAATACATGTAGATTCCGTACATTTCCGCTTATAACTGATTATTCCGCATATTTTTGTATTTTCCGCATTTACCGCTCGAAATAGGAGATTCCGCGGGTTACCGCGGCGCGCGGAATCCGCCTGGCCCTGCATACATCCACTCACGTTGACTTTCGTTCTCTGAGGGAGTTCTGAGTAGTACAGTGCATAATGAAGTATTTTCTTTCGACCACTTGAAGATCTTGTTGCGAGTAGCATCAGAAAATTCAGTTGATAGACTTTCATCAATTTTTCTTTAAGACAGATAACAACAGTGCTTCAAAAGGTAGGGCGGGGTGTCTTCGTAGTTAATTTTTGAAAGAGAAATTTGAGTTAAAATCTATATGCGCGCCCAACACATCGAGCTTTCATGCTTCCTCAGGAGGCTAAGCTGAAGAAACAAGCAAAATTTAGAGCAGCGTCAGGAGAAAGTCAGATTTTTTAGCCAATGAATCCTTTACAATGCACACCTCCTTACTTTCAGAGCAATGCTGATGAAATGAAATTTACTAATTATGGAATTTCCACATTTACTACAGCGGAGCCATGATTTGATCAACATGATGCTCCTAAATGAATTTAGAATAGCAATTGCATACAAAGCTGATCAGTCGATAAATGAAAATAAATTAACCTTGTTCATACTCGGAGGCTAATTAGGCACAGAGCCTTTCTTCCATGTGAACGAGTTATTACTTATCCCACTCTCATTCCTCTTGTGCTGAGTGTTTAGCATGAATGCAGAGTGTACCTATTTTAAAACTCCTAGGTTTGACCCGACCAAAGTTTGAACCAATGTCTCCTGGACGCAGAACGAACACTACCACACGGCCCCAGCGCCGGTGGTACGATGCGCAGATACAAGTGTTTTTTTGCTGGTTATGATCAATCATATGCGAGTCATATACTCGCAATAGGACGAAAAACAAAGAATGTTTTTCAAACTCATTCAGTCATAGTTGTCCGGGACTTTTATTTATTTTTTTGCTTTTGCAAGAGTCAGTTTTACCGTACTTTTTACCTTATAAGTGAATTTCATCCGCCTCACGTGCAGAAAATATAATTCTTGTTCTAAACTTATGGTTAAGTGAAGTCTTGCACATGACCTTGCAATTGATCTAATTATAAAATGTGCTAGATCTAGAATTTCATCGGATTCTACATATCTTATTCCAACGAACTGAGGAATGCTCCAAGATGATTAACAGCTTCGGTGCCCCGTTCATGCTCACAGCATTCCGATCATTCCGAGTCATCCCAGCGCCCACTTATAATAGAAAATCGTTCTTACTTATTTGAATAATTAATTCCTCCCATAATAATAATTAATCCTGATGAGGACTGATGACGTTTTTCAATTCCCAGGTTTACAAATGCCATGCTGTTGCAAACATTGAATTAACTGGTTCTTGAAATAACTCCATGTGTTTCTAGTAATTTCGTGTGGCAAAGTCAGGGCTGTGCGCGGTGCACCGGTTCTGGGGCAATTTCGATCAAATTGATATTTTGCAACTCTCAGTTACACTTAGTTCATTTTATTACTTGTCGTTGTTAACAGCGAATTGGAGATAAGAATATTTTGAGCATACAGTATAATTTTATAGCTTGAAGAGTATTATTCACTTCTGTTCATCGATTCAATTCAAGCTGAAAATTTCTATGAAAATATGGCCTTCTGGAATCGCGGCCATTATCATGAAATAACATTTGCATTTCCTGAAGTTGAGAGGAAATGTGACGAAAATTTGATAATTCCAGTTCAAGATTAATCAATTTAGGCCACGAATCTCAATTCCCGCGACCTCAGAATTCCGGAATCTTATAGTAAAAATTGCGCACCGTGCTGTTCTGGTGTTCCTCTTGTTAAGATAAGCTTTCTGAGTATTCCAGCTGTCCGTCTGGAAGATATTGTTCGGTAACATTGTCACATCATAGAGAGACTGGTTAAGCCGGGTAATATTGAGATTTTGAACGTCTTGCAGATTAATATGCAGATAACGGTGACTTTGCTTCGAATCTTTCTACATTTCCTGATGTGCTCAATTATTTTGAAAAAAGAATCTTCCTTGATTTTGAAGTTTTAAATGACTGTCATACGACAATATAGAACGCGAAACAAATTATATTCCGCATATACCTCAACATATGCTTCTGTGTAGCTTTTCAAAATTTTCGGTGTACCGGTGCGAGGAGGTGCGGCTGGCGCACAGTCCTAATTAAAATTGATCACCTATGGCCCAATAGTTGGTAAAGATGGAAATCCTAAGACTGCTGCTACAACACAGACTTTCATTCCTACTTTTGCTATGCTGTTACCACTTAATCCACAGAATGACGATTACACGTTCGACACAGACGCCTCATACAGTGTACATTTACTACTAGTCGAAATAGAAAAGGACAATGGTCAACAATGGTAACGGAATTTAAATGAGATTTGGTTTTGTAAAGCAGCATAGAACTGACGGATGCCTACTTCTGCCGGTTTAGAGCCGTTGTTCCCGCGTGCGACAGTAAACCCGTCGAAGGTTTTGTCTCCATCTCGTCTGGTTGTTGGGTTTCTCTTAGATATTTCTTCTGCGCAGGTCCTTCCTCGCAGTTTCCATCTACGATTTGAATGGACGCCCTTTTCTCCGCTTCTCGCTGAACTTCGGTGTCATCACTGCTATCACTGTGCTGCTTTCTGGTATTCTCTGAACTTGCCCATACCATCTCAATCCTTCGCACTCCAAGCATTCATCTATTCCTCTAATTCCAATTCCAGAACAGAAAAAACGGATAAAACAGAAAAATCGACAATAGATATAAAAATAGAATCACAGTGACACTCAACTAAATAGAACATAATTGAACTAATGTTACACACTATAATTACGACTACTCACCGAAAATACTGTTTCGTCATTTGAACCTACATGCAGTTGTTATCACGGACTTCACACTGCGACTAATACTTTATGGGTTCAACATTTTCTCGCTTGTTCTTCCTTTTTCTTCATCCCCATTGATTTGATGTTTCATCCAACAGAATAATGTGGATTACTTGATTAAGGAATACAAAGCATAATACTGAAGGCAGTCAGTCATCAGTAGGTGTTCGTATAGCTGCGTTTCGACCCCTAACCTGAGCGCTCGAACCCAGGCGAGCATGATCTCACACATTGTGGCTGCGAAATATTCACTACAACAAATCTTATAATATAGGAACACTTCATGTGATTTAATAATCTCACATAAGACTAATTGTAAATTAGAGTGTAGGGTTAATTGATTTCTATTAGACTATCAACATCTAGAAACTCATTTGATTCGAGAGACATCTTGTCCTGGTGACATTCCTGTCCACTTGCAATTGCTTCGAGGAGACTCCAATATATTACCAAGAGATCATACAAAAGAGACTTCCAGACTCGGGGTAAGAGCATTGAAATATGTGTCATAATGCCTCAGCAATCAATTTTAATTTCGACTTTTTCCCGAAAATTGGAAAGGTTGAATGCATTTTGGCTTGTTTCCTTCAATCCTTCAAAAATTCAGAATATTCTGCACTCACGTCTTAAAGGAGATGATGATCATCATAGCATTAAGGTGTCAGATAATAGGATCAGAGAACCAAATTCCATCTCCTTCCTTAGATTGGCGTCTCCGAAAGACTTGTCATGGAATCGGTACATACAGTCCATCAGCAAGCAGACAGCTCAACGCATTCGTACTCTCTATCGTGCCAACAGCTATCTTCCACCATAGACAGTCTGCTATCTTTACAAGTCCACTATTCGTCCTCTGATGGAGTTTTGTTGTCATCTGTGGGCCGGCGCCCCACACACACATCTTAACCTCCTTGAACGGGTTGAGAAGCGTGTCAAGAGTCTTATGGGTAAAAAACCTGCTAACAAATTGCTAACAAGTCCGCCCTCCGTCAGACAGGATGTTGCTTCACTCAGTCTCTTCTACAGATACTATTTCGGTAGAAGCAGCTCTGCAGTAGATGAGTGCGCACCCAAACCTAAGATCTTTTCCAGAAGCACATGCAGAGCTAATGCACTCACATGCTATCATGCGAGTTTAGAACGCGCACGTGCTGTGAGTCGCTCGAAAAGCTATTTTTTTCGCACGGAACAGCTTTGGAATCAGCTTCCCCAGACCACTTTTCCTGACCAATACAATCTTGATACTTTCAAGAGGCGTGCGATCAGGTTTCTGATGAGGACAGACTGATCATATTAGAAGATCTGTTTGTTTTTTATTTATTAAAAATAATGCAATCTGTTTCTTTTTCATAGAGTAACCCCTAGCATCGTTCATGGCTCTTAGATGTACTACGGGTGAGAATTCTATAAAAAAATTGTCGACAAGCTCCACATTTTACGTCCTTTGATTCACAGCTTCTGGAATTAGACGATTGATGACGCTCTTCAATTCATCTTGTTTGATGCGACGTCTGCACGATGTCAAGTTTCAATTTTTTCAGTTTTTTGCCATTGTTGCTTTAAAAATTTTGTTTGGCCCACTAGTCCTTCTTCCGCAATATTTTTGTCAGGGTGAAAAGCATGATTTGTTTCCTTACAAATTGAGGAAGGGCCCTTGAGCTGAACATTCATTTTGATTTCATGTTTGCAAAGGAACTTCCATGAACCTTAAAAATCGCAAGGAACTTCCATGAACCTTTAAAATCGCAAGTACTTCGAATTAACTATTGCATCACGTGCTCAGACGCTATTATCCAGTCACACCCTTCACAAGACCGTAGACACGATTGTGAACGTGATCCAAGGATAATCTTCCGTAATATGTCTGGCACTCTTTGTCATCTTAAATCCATGATCCCGTGAAGGTGTGTGTCGACATCACACGTCATGTCAGTTGATCACATGACGATACTAAGTATCTTAATGGAAGTGCGTCATGCTGAGGTTAGAAGCATACTGTTACACATCTGAAGTCTAAAAAGTTACCGACGATTATAATGGATTTGATGCCATTCAAAATTCAAAGCAAGTTTGTTCGATTTAAGTCACTCAAATGCTATTTCAGCATTGAAAATTAATCATTTTAGGCTCGGCTTCTATTCGAGATGATACACTTGTGTACTTATCTTTCTTCGTCTTGATTTTGAGGCGGGTGAAGATTGAGGAAAGCTGATGTAGAAGTCCGTGACTTTGAATTTAGGTGTCATAGGTATATAAATTGACCTCAGATTGAAGCAACCAGGCCTCTTCATGTCACTGTTTAACTAGAATGTTTGCACATTTGTAATCTCATCAAAATTTCCGATCAAAACACTAGTTTAAGTAGAGTAGTTGTGCGGAAAAGGGCTCATGAATTATCACTGTAATTGACTTTTTAAAATCAAGCATTTAATAGTTGACTATGCAATGACCTTTTCCTAATCAGTTCCCACGCCTTCGAACTGTCACGAAGCTTGCTGCTACGATTACAGCTGTTTATGTCGAATGAAAGCTTAAATTATTAGTGCATGTTCTAAAACAGTATGACGACATGTCACTACACAGCCTTAATTCTTCATGCTGCTTCAGACAGCCATTCTGACATTGCACATAATATGCATTTACTACGTCTATTTATGAGTTTCCATGTATCTCTGTAGATTAGGAAAGCGTTGCATTTCTGAGGCAAATTTGTGAGCCATTATTCATTAATTTGCATGGTGGTTTTCTTCCCTTTTAGACATAATGTCGAGGGTTGTTTTTTACAAGCAATGTCATATGCAAACATTAACTCACGTTGTCATCGTTTTATTATCCCTCTTTTATCGAATTATATTAATGTATCTCACGTTTTGAAATTCGAATATTGAAATTTTTAAATGAGGCATTGACATCCATGTGCATTAGTTAAGAAACGAGTGTGACGGCAATGGTACTTTTAATGGCATCCAAAATCGGGTCAAACAATTGTTGATCAAATAACTTGTAGACAACTTAATGTAAAGTCTAGATGGGATTCGTAAATTAGCTACACCCAACGACAGTCACATCTTCAAGGGAATTTGCCGATTCGTTGCTGAAGAATGTTTTCTGTTAATTGAATAGAATCACGTGTTCAGGTCAATGCCAAAAGGCAATTCCAGACCTTGAAAGATGATAACATGAGTCACTTGTGGGCACAGCTTGTTGGAAGGAAAAGTTGACAAAGACGTGAAGTGAAAGTTTGTCGAAGCAGGAGGATGCTTAAATTATGACAATCCTGATTTGTGAGAAGTAGTAAAACAATCACAAGTCGAATAATTTCAATTTATTTATTCGTATTGCAATTGAATTTATTTGAATGTAAAGAATGGAATACTCGATGGCATGAGACATTTTAACGACCTAAGCAGACATTCAATTAAGAGATTATTCCTATCAATTGACTAAGAAATCACTAAATACGATCAATCCTGTCTAAGTTAGTACCAGTAGAATGATATAGAATTCCACTCCTCTACATCTACATTACATCTACAGATTTGTACAGCAAATTTGTCCAGTCCTGTTAATTTTGCAAGAAATACAGTCCCCTAGAGTTTGCTGCACACGTCTTATAGTTTTGCTCTTTTTGCATGTTTCTAACTATTCTTGCGAGATTAAAATGCTTGTTCAATATTGATTTGTATTAATAAATGTGCACTGAAGAAAATCGTCCTTTCTTACATTTGATTGGGTGGGTAATTTTGCTACACAACACTATAAATAATTGAGATGTGATTATTCATATGATGTTCAATCATCACTTTAACATGTATTTGAATGTTTGAAGCAGAATATCAAAATAAAAACTTATAATACAAAGCATCTTTGCGAAAAATCTGCATGTACATGTAAATACGAAAGTACAAGAGAAACAAAGGATAATTGGAAGTAAAAGACACAAAATATAAAAGAAGAAAGTCCATCATTTGGTGACTGTGAAGATGATCTAGCATTCCCTCTGATAATCGCTGACACAGTCTTCTATCATCTCCAGAAGATGTCTAGGTAGACGGCTAGAGCTGTGCTTGCATGAGAGAGGATGATGACCGAAAATAGAAACAATACAGTAGAGCCACATTTGCCCTTAAGGAGATCGCAGACAGACAGGCTCCACTGTGAGGTAATGCTAGAAGCTAGCAGTAATGCTATCAGCTGATAAGAAAGCTGCTAAACCGGCACTGAGCCAATATTTGACAGAACAAGCAAACACGCTCTTCATGATCATGTGCCAACGTCTTTGAGATTCACAATTTTCAGGAATTCTAAGACTAGGTGTTATCCATTGATCAAAGTCTTCATCTCCTTGGTGCTGCTGATACTCTATTGATTTTGGACAGAATTTCTCAAGTTCTAAAGAGTTAGCTCTCGAAGCTTGATACGTTGTTTAGCGAGATTTAGGTAGCTGCGACCATTATACATTTACTTTGATTATGATAAATCTGAAATAATCACATCATTTTTCTGAGAATCGATTTAACAGAAATATCCCAAAACAAATGCGTAGTGTGTCATTCCACTCCATTTCAACAAATTTCAAGAGTTTTGTGTCTGACCTCCTCAAAGTAAGTCTATAACGTGATATTTTCGAGCCGTGAGTCTGTCTAGAGGAAATCCAAAATATTTTCTAGAAGTTCGAACGGCTTCTACTATTTTGACATGTTTGAAATTCGAATAAATCGAAATTTTTACAAATTTCTACGAAAAGTTGTGGCTCTTTCACCACCCATGTCTCGTTTAAAATATGAACCTGATTTCTGGTGATTATTTAGAGTATTAGACATTGTTCCACCTGTGATATCGGTTGTATAGCGGCTTTCCAACTATCACAGAGAAAAATCCTCAGCATTTTCAAAAACAGAAAATATTTGAATTTATTTTGAAAATATCGATAGTTTGATCATTTTTTAAAAAATTTTAAAAGTCACATTCACATGAGCGGCAACTTCCGATGTGCGGAGTCATATATGAAGAACCTTTGAAAAATATTTTTAAAAAAATTTCCAATGTGGATAGGTTATTTTGAATTAGTTCAAAATCAGTGACATTCTAAAAACAGCACTTTTCGTCATATTCTACGCTATGTCTCGCAATCGCAGCGAGTAAACGGATCACGGTGTTAGATGGCTTGATATTGGCTATCTAAATCCATCAGAATATCTACTTATTAAATTTGGAAAAATGTTTATCTTGAATTTCAAATGTACAACATGTAGTTAAAAACTGAGTGTTGAATTGCGACTACTTACAAATGCAATGACAGTAGCACTCTTAATAATTCCTTAAAATTGGACTTTAATCACGGAATTGAATTCCTTTAACGTAACTACTTGTGAAAAAATTGAAAGTAATTACATGCTCATCTTATCTCTACCCTTTTATATGGTGTGTGTTTCTACGCTGCTGTAGCTGCAGTTGACTTCACCACTACTTTTAATGCTAACATGACTTAGCCTCCGTCAATCGTTCCTATACTTAAATCATGGCTGGGGAACATGAATTTTCATGGACTGCAAAGTGGGAGGCTTCAACTACCATTTTTATTTTAACTTCCAAAGCAATAATGGAATTTTTACGATAAATGAATTTTATGCCTTTTTCCATATGGCATTTCTCCAAATTTAATAGCAATAATACATGTAATTACAAGTTAATGACCTTTACGGAAGATTATCAATAAATGCTGAAAACTCATCTAGCAGGTTTCTGCATTACCGATTTATTAATTGTCGACAAGGTGTGGCGGTATCGACGATGCTGGAACACAGCATGGAACTTATTTCTTGGATTTGCCGATAACTGTATTAGCGAGCGCCCTCCCAAGGTCACGTGAAAGCAGATCTCACGCACAAAGCTTGAGCATGAGTTATGACATGACTCGACAGAGCGGTAGAGCCATAGAGTAGAGATGTATAGGTAGAGTGTCGACTCAAAAAAGTATCTGTATGCACTGAAAAATTTCATGAAATTAATGAAAAGATTCATTTTTTTGCGGAGATTATGTTCCCGTGGTCCAAAAAATTATTTGAGCACTTAAAAAGTCAGTTTTGCAAATTTATATACTACCGAGATGACGCCCCATTATAAGTAGTATGAAACAAGTTGGATATCAAAAGTAATGAATATTTGCTAATAAGCATCCTAACTAATCGGAAATTAAGCTGATTATCAAGGGAATTTCATTATCCGTTTTATAAGGGAAGTCTTCATGAAAAAGTCTCGATACTATTCGTGCTTTCTAGTATTATGTCGAATTTCTAATTTAACAAACATTACCTCTCCAAGGCTGTCATGGCACGGAGAATCTGTAAAATACTATCATTCCTTCTGCATTACTATCATGATCAGTCAATTCCGTCGTAATTTCTTCAAAATCAAAAATTTGCATATCTCACATTTGTCAACAATACCCAACTGTATTCTCCTCGAGTTCATTTAATAATATCGAAAGTGTATACACATTGGGGATTTAATAAATGTCGAGTTACCACTCTACCTAATATACTTACTCCATGGGTAGAACAATAGCCAGAGACTCTTGTAGCCACCATTAGGTAGCAACTTGTAGACTAGGCTATTTTTATAAGAGGTTGAGTGTGATGCTTTTATTATGTGAATCATTCTATCATGGTATTTGTTGCACCATCAAGCAACATCATTATGCATTTGTGTCGTTTGATAGCTAAGTCTTCGCTTTTCAGCTCAACAGATGATACTTAGCCTACTACAGTTATAAATCATTATTTCCAGTTTTCTTGATATTAGAGGTGCGGCGTTGTTTAGAGGGCGTTGTTTATTAGAGGAAATACGGTATGTCTAAATTCGCAACGTCATGCAAGTAAAGGACTACAAAAAACTTCTAGCACTAAAATGTTGACTAACCCGGGCCTGAAAATGGACAATCATGAAAGTTCGGGTTTCTGATTCCGGGCTTAAGTTGAACATTTTATGGAGCCCCGGCTTACCATCACAGACATCTGAATAACATGCAGCACATACATGTATTACAGTTGCTCCTGTTAACTCCTATGCATGAACGGACGTCTTCGACCTCTTCAAGTGAGAATCCAACATCATAAGTTTGGAACAACGTCACATCCAAGTCGTGTAGAGCGAGATGAAGGTATAGAGCAAAAACAATACAGCAATATTTGGCTAGCCGTGTGACTCTAGACACGACGCTTTAACATAATCCATAAATATGACGAGATATTGATGATTTCTTACAATACTACTGTCATTGCATTTGTAAGTAGTCGCAATTCAACACTCAGTTTTTAACTACATGTTGTACATTTGAAATTCAAGATAAACATTTTTCCAAATTTAATAAGTAGATATTCTGATGGATTTAGATAGCCAATATCAAGCCATCTAACACCGTGATCCGTTTACTCGCTGCGATTGCGAGACATAGCGTAGAATATGACGAAAAGTGCTGTTTTTAGAATGTCACTGATTTTGAACTAATTCAAAATAACCTATCCACATTGGAAATTTTTTTAAAAATATTTTTCAAAGGTTCTTCATATATGACTCCGCACATCGGAAGTTGCCGCTCATGTGAATGTGACTTTTAAAATTTTTTAAAAAATGATCAAACTATCGATATTTTCAAAATAAATTCAAATATTTTCTGTTTTTGAAAATGCTGAGGATTTTTCTCTGTAATAGTTGTAAAACCGCTATACAACCGATATCACAGGTGGAACAATGTCTAATACTCTAAATAATCACCAGAAATCAGGTTCATATTTTAAACGAGACATGGGTGGTGAAAGAGCCACAACTTTTCGTAGAAATTTGTAAAATTTCGATTTACTCGAATTTTAAACGTGTCAAAATAGTAGAAGCCGTTAGAACTTCTAGAAAATATTTTGGATTTCCTCTAGACAGACTCGGCTCGAAAATATCACGTTATAGACTTACTTTGAGGAGGTCAGCCACAAGCCATTTGTTGAAATGGCAACTCATATGGCTTTTGATGTATTACTTTTGTGTCTGTAATACTGCAAAATTTACGTCTAATTATGTATATGCAATCGGCTTACTCGGTTTGTGCCAGCTACTGCCTACTGGGACTGGAAAACGACAGTCGACAATGCAACATTTACAATTGGTTGCTGAGAGGCGTCGCGAATAGATTGAGTTTCATTGAGATTTCTCTTGATATTGTTCTGTTGTTCTAGGGCTTATTTAGTCGATACTTTCATGCATCCCTGCTTTCTTCGCCAACATATCTCACAGCTCCAACTTCAGATCTCTGTGGTTTGCATGTTGACATGCGATGTTATTATTTTGAAAAATAAATGTTGAAATTCTTCATACTTGCACGTATCGAGTTTTGAATCAGTGAACTCTCCTCAGACCGAACTTGTCGATAGCACTCAAATATTTACTAAGTGTCCATCGTCAGCATTACGACATTACGCGTTGCTCCTTTATGTCACTGCTGTTTTGGATGCCTGGTTTTTAGAATTACGCAGCTTGTTTGTGAATAACTTCACTCAGTAATGAGGATTCATTCTCTTTCACTGAATATTAAAAATTCCCTTTGATGGATTTAAAAGCCGTTCCTTCGTCTGGACATTTGGGAGTTTCTATTCCGACTGTCAATATTCTCCGCAGCAGCATCACGCTCTCTCACTATTTATTTGACATCCGTTTATCCCGATAGCGATTCTCCAATTTCAGGATAATAGTCGCCCAATGAGCGCTGTGCTTTTCCGGCTCGAATCCCTCATTAGTTCTCTCAGTACATTCAGTAGAAATTTGGCTAACAGATCATTCTTCAACCATGATCGCATCATGTTATCAAGTAGTAGATGACCAAAACTGTCAGAATCAGACAAGGAACCGGCTGGGACTAATGTAAGCTGCATGTGCACAATCAAAATCCGCATTAGAAGACATGTGACGCTCAATGTTACCACATGATATAGTCCACCATAAATTCACGTCCTGAGTCAGAGGTTTGAAACTCCTGTGAACAAGGATAGGCCTTTCTTTGTCTTAGTGAAGTCCTGGATCGTTTAGTGTAAAGCTATTAGAGGGAAAATCCCTGCGCTCTGTGATATGATTTCGAATTAATGTGGGTGGCATTTCGGGCTAGCTGGTTATACCTGCTGGTAATTGTCATATTTTTGACGACATGTGAATAGCAACTAGAGAGCAGTACTGCCCTCCAAAGGCAAAACAACTTAAGTCGTGTTTTCCAAATTTTACAGGAGAGCCATTTTTCTGAAATGTTCTTCCAATTCACTAATTTTGCGAATTTCAAATTGAAACTTCACTTGAGTAAAGACTATGTGGTAACTCATTCTGACATGAAAGTTGAGCTAAAAGTGATGACGTCATCAGGGTCATATATGATTTAAGTTGTTTTGCCTTTGGGAACAGCCATTCCCATGCATATGGACTTAAGTTGTTTTGCCATCTCTTTGATAAACGTATCACATACTGCTTATTAATTGCCGATAGTCTTAATTGCATTCTTCTATAATTTACAAGGTATTCATAATCAAAACCCATAGAAAATAACCTAGACTCAAAAAAGAAATTGTTCTTGTATCACAAATGCTTATATTGAACTCTTACAAAAGACTCTGCAAAAAACTGTCATTCATCGGAGTTTATCAAGTCTACACTCAAACTGGATTCCGGCATATCAGTCCAGTAGCTTCGCCGGTGTTGCGGCATCAGAGGCACCAACTTCCCGATGATGTCCCGCTTTTTGCAGGTGTTGATGCCTCTGTTGATTCCCCGGCGGACGAAGGGCAGAGAGAAGGTTTCAGGAGACCGGTACCTCTTCTTCACCAAATCTTCCACCTTGTACTTGGTGAATTCGACTTGGTCGAATGACGTCTTGAGGTACATTGCCGCTGAACTGCGCCGAAATTCAGCCACCACGACATCACTCAGCATCGGTTTTGGGGGATTCGTTGAAGCCGTCAGATTGTTCAACCGATACTGAGAGATATAATCGTGGTCCTTCTCAGTGACGAAGTCCGAGGAGACCATTTTCTTGCCACCAACTCTGTTGGTCTGGCAGCAAGCTGCGAAGTCCTCGATGTCCAACACGGTCTTAATTGCCTTGAGGTTTTTCCCTATTCTGGAATGGTCACAGTCCGCTGCCATGAAGGTATGGCCAGTCTCTAGGTACTTCAGGCGCAATGTCTGAATCGCGACATTCGGTTGCTGCTCACATTGCAGGCAGATTCCATACAGGAACCAGTTTTTATTCTGCGCCGCGCAGTTGTCCATGTAGATTGTGAACTCCATTACATCGCGGAAGTGATGGATGAATTGCAGGAAGCAGCTGGCGATATCCTCTTTGTTCCTTCCAGCTGTTGACTCGTCCCACACGAATGCTAGCCCCCTTTTTTTAGTGGCTCCCACAGGTGAGAATGTTTGGTTGAAGGCTATCACTCTTGATGTGAATATACACACCTTCATTACTTAGCAAGTTCCAAAGGCAAAACAACTTATGTGTCGACTTAAGTGGTTTTGCCTTTGGAAGTCGAATATAAGTTGTTTTGCCTTTGCAAAACTGCTGAAAATATTTGACCTTTGCGACCATTCAAATTTCAAATTGCTCTAGCTTCTTTTCTATTGAGAGTTGGGCTTTAAAATTTATATGGGAGATGTATGACAACAAGCCCCAAAAAACTGCGTTAAAACATGGAAACCGAAACCAACCCGACTTAAGTTGTTTTGCCTTTGGAGGGCAGAGTAGCAAGTGGCTTTCACCACTCTTGCCGATGAATATTCACTATTTTTGGCTGTGTATTGACTATTGAGAAAATATTTTTTATTGGATCATATGGATGACATGCAGAAAAGATATCAAAATATTTACAACACATTCCTACCAGTGGAGATAAGTTTTGAAGACTATTTACATTTCGTCACAAGGAGTTTTTTTTTTTGAAACGAATTGGGCGCAATATGTTCACAACGAGAGAATTTTCCATATTATCAATTCCATATTCCTTTATTTCAATGTTATCAATGGTTTTTTTCCATAGACATTTAGAAACAGCAGTGCCTCGACTGGACACTGATTTCCGTGCAATGCGAATTGCGACCGAGTAGTAAGTCCATGGTTTTATCCATGACTTGATCAATCGTTTACTGTTTCCTTCTACGCCGAAGAATAAGAGATCATGCGTTGTTGAAATACACTGACCCTTTTGAATGTTTCGAGAGTATAAAGAGAGAACATTGCGGACCAGTAATTGCTGTGAAATTCCAAAACCAAGGCCTATAGTCAGGAAATCATGAAATTGGTTTTCGGTATTTTCTAAACTCGGCTGATGCCTACACTGCAACCCTGTATTCTACTGTGAACAAAGGAAACAGATGTAAAGCAACTGCAGCTCGTGAACTACTTCTCACTGTCTTGAGAGGTGTAGCCTACCACGTAATTAGGAGGATTTAACTATTCGTCTATAATCTGTTATCTTAAGTGAAACCTTCTCAAGTCAAGTCTTCACAATGGGGCGGAAATTGGAACAATCTGTGACTTCAATTGAATAAGCGCCCCGTCACGCGTTTCCTTAATGTCGACTTTTCCAAACTCTCAAATTCCAACATAATGTATCGATTTACAGATGAAATTACTTAAAAGTAGATCAGTCAGTGAAATGATACTTTCGATCTGAAGAGAAAATCAACATGCTTTATCCAGATAGTTGCGAGCGCATGTTGAAGATACAAAAACAACATGAAATTAAGTCAACACGATCTCAGATGCACATGCAAGGCAATATATTTCATTCGGGCTGCTCTGATGACTTTCGTAAGTCATTCGAAATCTTCGATGTTCACTATTTTGAACCTTTCATCAACGGCTTCCTTGTTGTGTAAGCATGTAAGAAAGATTCAGAGAGCAATTGGACAGGACAGTAGCACCCCACCTCACTCCTCAAATACTGCTTACTCAGGGCGACGTCATCTCCGGGTTGTGTCTTCAGGTGATAACCTGGGCTTGCCTGTCGTGCGGTCGGTGGCTAATATAATGAAAGAGAAATGGTCCTCATTATCCCTTTCGTTTTTGTTTTGTATCTTGCATTTTTCAGTCTTCTAATCTACCGTCTTTCTTTTGCTACAATCCAGGCATCTAATAGAACCTGGGTAAGGACAGCCAAAATGAAAAACCACCATGGGTTGTGTTCGGAGAAATACGGTATACATTAGGGTTTCACCAGATAGTGAAACTTTGGCTATCCGGCACCGGATACCTGATATTGTCTATGAAAACTTTGTATATTCATTGGCAGTTAAGTGATGAATATAATAAATTTCATTATATTGCAGCCTAAATGATAGTGATATTTTCATTTTCAAAGATAGTTATTTCAAAAGTAAAAAAGCTTACACATAATGCTGAAATACATGTACTGCACATGCTGCATAAAACCACTAAAACTCCATACATGATACGATTAACAAAGTAGGCCTATATAAATGATGTCAAATACAATCGACATATCATTAGCAGATCGATTGAAATACATGTATGAAATTTGTATAACCTTTGCGTAGCCATATCTTCAGATAATATTAATAACAACAAATATTACAGATACGTGTATTAGATTCATAATTCAATACTATGCATAGGTGAGCCTCTCCTACTCTCAACAAGCATATACAATATCAAAATTGATTATTGCATCGAAACTTTATTATATTGCCTTTAAAAATTCAAAACTATTGAACTTATTCACTCTGATCAACAGCCCAAGATATTAGTATGACGACAGTCATTTATATATTTCATAAAGATTGCAAAGTGCGAATAGACGGGAAATTTCCAACACGCACAATGCATGTGTATTTTATCATTTATGTCAGTTATATTTCATCGCTATTAAAATATTTTTATGTTATAAATTACTGAAACTGTTCCATTCTAAAACGATGTCTCATCAATAAATAATAAAAGTAGTCGATGTTAGATTGTATCTTTAGCCATTATATCGATACTATCAAGGGATTGCGGCATATATATCCTTAAATGATCCTTGGAGTTCGGATTTCACATGATTCTGTTGACCTGGTGATGCAATTGTTATCGTTCATAACAAAGTCTGAAAGGTAATCGTCAGCAGGGTTCCCGCTTCCCTTGAAAACCCTTGAATTTTGAAAAGACAAATTCAAGGCCTTGAAATCACCCTTCAAAACCCTTAAATTTTGATGAAGTCATCAATTTAAATATTTTGCATGCTGTGATTCCATGTATGATTCACGATTACTTAGCTTTCATGTGAATGGTAATTATCTGCGAACCGTATTTTGTTATCCATCAAAGTTGTTACGAATTTCATCAGAACTTTTTTATCATTTTTTTGCTCATGAAAACTGTTAAACCTGAAGTGTATTGTTATGATCTGAGATTTTTTTAGAGTTTAGTTAAAAGTTGTAACCACTGAGATATTTTTACACAATCATTCACATGTTCTAACATTTGCATAAGTCAAAATAGTTTTCTCATTTGAGTGCAGGGATTATACATGTATATGCCCCCTATATATTATACAATTCCGTAGGTATTTTGTGTTCTAAGTTGGCAACTAACGCGATAACACATTTTGTTTTATTAACCTATGATTGTCCCATATGTTACCTGTTGCCGTCAAGTCGGCTATGACGTCTAACCAGTATGACGCATCAATTGTCGCAGCGGCTATTGGCTGCCTCATACATCATAAACTGAATGTTCAAGCATTTATCATATATTTCAATTGATTTTCTACTCATTTTGAAATTCAGAAAAAGTCTATTTCCAACAATTATATATAAGAAATCACAAATGTAAATGATCCTTTAAAAATCATTGATTTTACCCTTGAATCCTTTGTTCGAAAAGCCGCGGTAACCCTGGTCAGTCTTCCAAGAAAGCTCATCTTTAGTTGTGAATCTATTCATTTTACCTTCATTTGCATTAGCTTCAATTGGTGCATTATATTTCTACTAAAGTCGAGGACAAATTTGTATCAAATTTCCAGCTTTAAAAATATTTCCACGTTTTAGCCATTTTTGACAAGAATAGTCCCACAAAGTTGTTACGAATTTAATCAGAATTTTTTCGTCTATGTATAAAAATTCTAATTTTATTGCGTTAATTCAATTTTTATTTCGTCTACATATTTCTCGTTATATATAAGTGTTGAAATACATTCTACGTGATTAAACAGACTATTTCTAAATTTCAAAATGAGTGGAAAATCGATGTTAATTGCATTCACGACATGGTTTAAGATGCTTTGGTGTACAATCGATCTCCGCTACTTGCCTTAATGTCGGCTGTCACAATTGTGACGAGTTATTTATTCATCGATTATAATTGCTATGACAACTGATGTGTGGTGGTGAGGGTTTGATCCTGCCAATTGACAGAGTCGCATAAGTGGTTCGTAGCTCAGTTGGTTAGAGCACAGGTCTATTTAACCTTGGTCGTAGGTTCGAATCCTACCAGTCGCACATCTTTTGCATGGCAATTTGATCAATCGTTTATTTAATTTCATTGTTGTTAATTGGGTCTGCGAGCGTCATTGAAATCAGGTCCATAAGATGTTTACAAGTTCTTCAAGTTATTAAGGGTGTAAAATTCGTGCAAATTTCGTCTTAAGGAGAGAAGAGTGGAGTATCTTACAAGCTACGGTTGAATAACCATGCAACTTGTCAATTGACGTAATTATGTATATTTACCCATGAAGAGAACGTACATTTTAATCAGCAGACAATACGAGGTCGTAATGATGTTGCCATAGTTGATTAGACGATTTTTTCATTTTAAAGTGAATTATCACCTGCATGTACAAATTGTCAAGGTTGACTAGTCAAGCATCTTTAATAACAGTTCATAATTACGAAGATACCATGCAATTATTTTTCAGTTTATTCATCAGGGACGGTCGGTATCTTAGCCATGTAGTAGCTCATGGAAATTGAGGCGAGTGTTGATAGTGATCAATCAGCTAATTTTGAAAATCAATGCATTTGTTTGGAATTCATAACACAGTGTTTGAATATAGTGACAAAAATGCGATCCTGATACTCAAGAGGCGTGCGAGCAGGTCTCTGTTGGGGACAGCATGATGAATGTAGAAGATTTGATATTTTTCCTTTTGCTCATTTGAAATAACTAATTAATTGATTTCTTTTCATTAAGGAATCCCCAACTTCATTCATGGCTCTTTGCTGTCCTAGGGGTGAAAATTCTGTTCAAAAAATCTTCTTTAAATATTCTGTTTCATACCTTATAGTCAGATAAATATGCTATAATAACACATTTGAACTTTTCATGTAGAATTTTCACCACTAGGACAGCTACAAGCCATGAACGAAGCTTGTTGGGAGTTTGCTCGGTGAAAAATAATAAATTATACTATTTTAAACAAATAGAAGCAAAATAATATCTTCTAATTTGATTATTAAGCTGTCCCCATCAGAAACCTATTTGCACGCCTCTTGAAAGTGTCGAGATTGTATTGGTCAGAAAAAGTGGTCTGGGGAAGCTTATTCCAAAGCTTGTCGTGCGAAAAAAATAGCTTTTCAAGCTACTCACAGAACATGTGCGTTCTAACTCTAAGCTCACATGATAGTAGGTGAGTGTGTTCGCTCTGTGTGTCCCTGGATAAGATCTTAGGTTTGGGTACGCACTCACAGCAGAGCTACTTCTACCGAAAAGTATCTGTAGAAGATATTGAGTGAAGCAGCATCCCGTCTGACGGAGAGCGGCTGCAACTCGTTAGCGCGGTTTTCACCCACAATACCTAATACCTGTATTTAGCGCTTATTGTTTATATGAAGGGAAATCATAATCGAATATTGAGTTGCATCCTCAGTTGAAAAGTGGGAATTGCCGAAATGTCCTCTAATATCAGGAATCATCAGCAGGCCTGGTTCAGATCGATCTCTCATAGTCACACAATTCCTTAATGAAACTTATAGCTATGCCCCGGAGTAAATTTGAGACAAACAGTTAGCATATCAAGTTAACTTTGGCTTTGATTTCTACATTTTCAGATGCCCTAACATAGACAATATGTCAGTAGTGTGTTTGAAGCAGTATTCAATGACTACCCACAAGACTTTTAAGGACACTGATGACATCTGTGGTTGCTGTGAAATTCTTCTTCTATTGCAGATTGCTGATTTTTCTTATCTGTATGATATCACTGAGATATGATGTATGCGAATGATTCGAATTCTTCTCCCTCTCATTATGAACTGTTTTTTCAGGAGGTTTGCTTACTCCCGATATGCGTTTCAATGAGAAGAAGAAGGGAGGTCTCCATGGTGCCCGAAAAAGATTTATCTGGTAAGTTCTCCATTCAAGTGAATGATGATTATTCCTTCAAAAATATCACATTACTCATTTTTGTTCTTATTATTATTATTAATATTGTAATGAATTTTCACTGATGTGAAATAGGAAATGAAACTGTGAACTGAAGCGGCCTCTTCGGCAAAATGGCAATTGTATATAAATTATTGAAAGTAAATAATGACGATTAAAGAATTTTAAGAGAACTCAAGTGTGCTTCGATTGATTTCACCTTTATCATTAAAAATGTGTAATGTACATGTAATTATTTGATTCAAATGATCTTGAAATCTCTTATTAAAAATTTCATACTTTATCTATATTTAGGCATTATTTCGCTCTCCATATTCGAGGTCTGACCTTCTCTGTTCGAATCAACGATAGATTTCATAAAATAAAATTTGAAATGACGGAATATTTCCTTGTGGTAAATGGTGTCTGTATAAACACTGCAATATTGTTCGTTTGACAAAGACGTCCATACCATTCATTGAAACAATTGAATGAAACATTATTTCGTCGGTAAACACTGCAATTGCAAGCAGTTTATTTCAAACGTACATCGTGTGAAAACACATTTTCCAAACATGTGCTGAAGAGCTCTGAATTCCCTCCGAATTAGTTGCTTTGCTCTTCGTCGAATATGTAAGAAAATATAGTACAATAGGAAAATGGACTGAGCGTAGAAGTAAATAGAATTGCATTTGACGACTCGTTCACAGTTGATGGAGGCTCTATCCATGGACTTCCATCGTGCAAGAAGTCAACCATTTCTGCTATCTTGGAGATATGATGGACAACCAATGTGGTGCGGAAGTGGCAGCAAGAGCTCCAGCTGTTGTTGCTCAGTCCCAATGGCGAGAGTCGACCAGCCTTTGAAACAGCAAGCAAAGGCTGTTTACTTTTGCTGTCACAAAGCCTTAAAAACTGAGAGCTCAGAGCATGGATTTATGAGTCCAGCATTCGACCGGTCCTTTTATAGGGGTATGAAACTTAGCCCCTCTCACAGAAAAGGTTTGAGATTTTGAGAACGTGTGATCGGAGAATGTCAAGATAAAAGGCAAGAGTGAAATGGAGAGACGGTGTATCAGCATGAAGGTACTAAAGTGTGTGGTCTGAAGAAACTGGAAGGGCTAGTTCGAAGAGAGCGCATGAGATGGTTTGGGCATGTGAAGAGAGCCGGAAAGAAAAAAATATAACGAAGTGCAAGGAAGGAGGTCGAGTTGTCGGAAGGTCAAAAGGAACATCGCGCCAATGGATTCGTGAAGACCTTAGGATGTATACACCTTTTCTTCCATTTCTATTTCAGATATTTCCAAGTCGATTTCAGACATTTCCAGATGGATTTCAGATTTCTCCAATTGAATTTCAGATATCTTCAAAGTTGAATTTCTGATAGATGTCTGAAATTCAACTAGAGAAATCTCGAATGTCTGAAATTCATTTGGAAATATCTGAAATAGACATGGAAAAGGTGTAGAATATCCGAAGAACTTGCTTCAAACCGATTAAAATGGTGAAGAGTCATCAACCGTCTAGCTCCAGCAACTGGAAATCAAGGAAATTGAAACGTGTATTGGATTATAAGGCAGTAGACCTTTGGAGAATCTTTTATGAAACTTTCCAGTACATTTAGAAGCGTGTTACTATTAGTGATATTTTATTCAGTACATCATTATTGCCAAGACAGCTAATGTGTGATAATGAAGCTTCGATCGAGTGTTCTATAGTCCATGCGGTGGATTTATAGGTCTGACAGACGAAGGTGAGACCAAAAATGAAGATATATATACCGAGTTGAAGAATTGCTATGTAAGGAGTCATCTGGGAGTTACCATGTGGCTGCATAAGCAAAGTTTCGGTCCCTTACCTCCAACTTCCACCACATGGCGGTGCCAGAGCGACCACATTGGATGAACGATTAAGAAGATCAATATATACATGAGGAAGCACAGCTGAATATTGTCGAACTCTTTAGTGCAACTCGAACAGAAGTCTTTGGATCAACGTTGCGAAGCAATAATTGGGTGCGCGATTCTAAATGGTGCCACTCCTATCCTCGTACAATGCCTATAGCGCTCGCAAATATTTGAAAATAGCTGAGGCATGAACGGGTAAGAAGAATGGATTACATGCTCCTGTTTGAGCATTCACTTCAGATGATAGACATCCAAAAGGCAAAATTGATTTTAATCGACTGTACACTGGAAATTAAGAGGTGATGTAATTGCATCAGTTAATGTTTTGCAAAGATATTCATCAATTTATATCTTCAGACGGTAGTTTCGACGGTCGCTTCTTAACTGCCTTCCACATGCCTTCCGAAGTATTTGGATCAATATACCTATCCTTATAATATCTAACAAGATAATCAAAAACGGTCTTCCAATTCTGAATTAGAATATCTAGATGATGTTCAACTGAGTAATTTGAGTCACTTATTGACCTTATTAACCTGATGTCAGATAAGTAGGTTAGTGTAATATTTCTCTCGATTTAGGCATTTCTACTGTTTGTGTCGCATTGTTGTAATATATTGTTATTCCGTCATCGATATTGTACAAATAAATCACCGTCTGTTATTTTCACATGAAAACAACAGGTAAAGTACAGATCACCTGATAGCGCCACACATGCATATAATGTATACACGTGTATCAGTTCTTCGAAACTCTCTGGCATAAATAAATATCTTATTGCGTCCAATCCAACTGGCATTTGGCAGTTTATTCTTTTTATAGAATTCTCTAGATATGCAAAATGATATGGAAAGAAAATCAAGCAACTTGGTGATGTTCAGAAAAGATTCCAGTATCTCAGTTTGCCTGGGCATAGAATAGGAAGATGTCCACATCCATCTTTGAACAATTTGAATGGCTTTGTAGCCTTGCACGATGCGCTTTTTCGTACTGTGATTAGTCAATGTGTTTCGGAATGGCCCATATATCTTATGCAGGAATGTCATTTAACCTTCATTTAAAAGATTTTTCAGTGCCCCATTATTTTCAATTTCTCACTTCTCCTGAAAATCATTTTCAAATGGTTTCCAAAAATCTACCTCAAGCTTGCCCTCATCAGTCTCTCAGGCACCATCCTCAAACTCCAAGGCGCCCTCATGCAAATCAAGGGCGCCTTCATCAAGCCCTGAGGCACCCTCATGAAGACCTGGGGCGCCTTCATCATGCCCTAAAGTGTCTTCATCAAACACAAAATCGCCCTCCTGAAGTTCCTGAAGCTTTTCACAGCGATCTGGCATACTATGGCCCCCCTCTCAGCTCCTGCTTACATTTATCCCGGCCTTGCCAACCGAATGATAGGCATGAGAGATTGTAGGGTGCCGGCAGGATAGAACGATCTCCACTGATTTGAATAGATGCCATCAGCTGGGTTGAGCCTTTCTGAGCCATGCTGATGAGTGAGGTTTAAAGGACCATGTTTGTACAAGGACATGTTTCAAAACATTTTTAAAAAAACCAGTCAGCTTGCATAAGTAGATGTTATATCGCATGCCATGATTTCAAAAATTCTCAAAGACAGACGCATGTTTTTCAACCAACTGACGAGTCCTTGTAGAAGGAAACGGATCGTCCACTTCTGCCACGGAATTTAGTGCTTTAGTAGGAAATATAAATGAAAATCTATATTCTCTATACTTGACGATATGTTTTTTGCTCCATGAGATATCTGAAGAAGCTGGTATGGCCACTGTAGGCTTGGACAATGCTGGCATGGTCAGTAACAAGACTCTTTTCTATTAGATAACAATATGTTATGATGAACACCAAAAGTATGTATTTCTGTCCACGAAAATGTATTTTAGTTCATATAGTGTTACTTAAGATGTAACAAATCTTTCGAGAATAACATTTCTTTAAGGGAAGTATGTCACTAATATACAATGAAGCTGGAGTGATGTTTGTAGGATAAATATGCATGTGTTCGAATTAGTCGAATGAATTCTCAACTTCTTGTAGCTTGAGGAGGTAGTATCTGCGAAATATTGTCGAATAACAGATGATTCGTAATTGCAGCGGCCTGGCTTAGCACTTCTTTCAATGATGATAGACAAGACGTTTCAATTAAAACACGGCTTGGAGCTTTTATTGGGGAATTTTGGCATCATTTTTTGGAATAAAGCAAGTGAATTGACAATGAGGCTCACTTGCAGCCATGTTCCTCTACAAACACCAATCAGTGACTTCCAAAGGATGTATGGCTTTTGCATGTTGAAGCAATCGTGCGCTATTTCACTGAGAGAAGTTTCATACGGACTCTAGATCGCATGTAAGGTTGTAATGCTTAAAATACTTCACCCTATCTGTGTAGGTGACTTAATTTATGGAATTGTGAGTTGATTGTAATATCACTATGGAGATGACAACTACAACTGACTCAATTTATTGCGGTGCTTTTTTGCGTGTTTTCTTAAGCTGTTGAAATTCGTTTTTGCGGATATTTATCAACTCTTTATCAAATTCTTGTTTAATTGATATCCTGGTTTCGCTTCTTTTACAATTGTGAAGTAATGTAAATGTGTGATGTTCGGCAACACTCATCCAGTCTTCTACAAATTTCACAGTGGTTAAAATTGAATTGTCTACACAATCAAACACATTCGATGATGCAAGTTAAGGCCAATTAGTCATCAATTTGTTTTGGTGTTTTAACCAATGACGTCATAATGCGAAAATACAGGGTTTTGCGATATTTCTGAAGGGTCCTCTTCTAAAAAGTAGTTGAGAAAAACGATGTTCGGAACAAAAAGGTTCCAAAATACCAGCAGTCTGTCATTTCCGTTTTTCAAAAAAAACAAATGATTAATTATCTCTTAATGTCTTCATGCTATCATTTGAAGTGGTAGACACCCTTCACCAGTCATTGGGTTCATTTCTGCGCGATAAGGGCCCTTCTATCAATTATTTAAGGGCATATTTCGAGTTCAAAGAGGACACTTGCTTATTGTGATTGAAAGACACTTTATCCGTAGCTGGCATCCGTCGGTAGAGAATGAGGTGGAAAATAAGAGCAAAACATTTTGTTCGCATTGTTTTCATCTCATTGAGGAACACGTTTTAAGGCAGCACTTCTTGGTGACAGGGGCCCATTTCAGATGGAGAGGCCACCAATTCACAGTTTCGTCCTGTTGTCCTCCTGAATTGACGGCTCTCGTAACTCACGCTGGATATGCTGCACATGAATTTACGCAATTAAAAGGGTGCCTTTTGTTTCCCAACGGACTCGTAACCCCAAGCTGTTTTTTTGTTGACCCATCTGCCAAAAGTACCTGTCTAGTGGTATCACACACTGTGTCCCTTAGTCTTGGATAAGGTACCATCTCAAAAGCTACCTACCTCATAATCGCTCGCATGCTCTTTACAAAAACGCATTTTGTATGCTTGAAAATAAGGGATTGGTCGCAGTCAGTATTTCTTATATAGGAAATCCGTAGGCCCGATGTTGGCAAGAAAAAACTAATGCATGAGATCAGGGGGCAATTCTTCGGTCACTGATCATGCGCTATGACTAGTGACAAGTAACAAGTGATTTCAATTCTTCGACATGATCAGTTGACAAGTTTACTTTGATCAGTAAATTATGACCAGTAACTAATGGTATGACAAGTTATTGAATTCTTCGACTTGATCAGTAATAAGCTTTTACTTGTCAAAATCACACAATTATGACGGAAGAATTTTTACCCATCAATCCATCATGCTTGCATTATCAGTATCAGTGGAAGTAGAAGACATTCAATTAAAAATTGAATGATGTATCAATGATATTTACAATAATGTGAAATGCAAAGTCAAGAATTTATCTTGCTTACATAGTTTTCAGAAAGTGGAGTTTGGAATATAAACTAGTTTATGTGAGAATTTATGGGCCCTTTGAGAATTTCACTGCGAAACAGATGCGGACAGCCTCGCTTAACGTATGATACTCAACATTTATTGTTTCCATTTTAATGCATAATTTATGAGAAAACTTCATTCTATTATGAAATGTGAACAGCATGCTTCAATGTATTGATGGAACACATGCAGGGGATATACATGTTAATAGAACACATATGCAAAAGTCCTTTTACAAAAAATGTTTGTGAATGAATCTTCTGTATTTCATGTTAGGTAAATAAATATTCGATTGAAAGATGCTGCAATAGATTCACTCGTAAGTGGTAGAAAACAGGCAACGTTTACGAATCGCAAGCTGCTATATTTAGAACTTTTTGCATGTTTGTCACATCTTTTTCTTCACACAATTGCTAAATTAGAAAATATTCATCTACATAATTGATATTTTCTCATTAACACTTGCTGTGTGAGTGTGTAGCACTCTACAAGTACATGCACCTAACATCTCTTTGATAATAAAGTGACCTTTCAGCAAAGAAATTTCATGAGTCTGGATCAGTGCTGGATTGACATAGGCCAGGAAGACCAAGACTTAGATAAGTACGAAAAATAGTTCGCTGCAGGAATCGCAATTCACCCAAGAAAAAACGGAAAATCGGGAAAAAACTGGGTTTGAATGCATAAATTTGAAATATTTATATATAGAATAATTTCGGAAAAAAACGGAAAAACGGAAAATTGCGATCCTTGGTTCGCTGATTGGTTCGAGAAGCAAACACAACAGGTAGACAAAAACGGTCAGGGACTCATTCTTTTGACAGATACGGTCAAATTTATTTTGAAACGTAACGTGGATGAGCATAACTGAATTTATTAGAAGGCGCAATTCACCACAGCAAAGGCTGTTGAATGATCACGGTGTTTCGTTTTACGGTCGAATCTCAATTTTTGTTCTTTTACAAGCTCGTTTTCTCTTATAATCCTCTAAATGAGGCCAATTATTTTGAAATTATCAATAAAATTATTGTTCCCATTGTAAGAATCGTGCATTTTGGATGATGTTGTTTGAATGCAAGACAGTGCGCCATCACTCTACAGTCAGAGTTCTTAGAATAAGAAATTTAGTAACGGTACTTTGGATTGTTAGAATGGGCGAATAAAGTGACTGGCATCGAGGTTGTAAGGCCTTATTCCTTGCGATTTTTTTTAGGTATTCTTACCAATATCATCTTGCGGCTATTCATAGACGTTGTGTCCGGTAAATATTGGTCATTTATTCCCACTGTCAAGTCCCGCCAATTCTGTATGCATGCTATTCAATGCATTCACTCGTGTTTCTTTAGTATGGCGTTTGGTCTCGTCAAATTTGCCAAACAGGAGGCTTCCATTTTTTCGATTCCCCGCAGCTTTGAACTTTCTGTAGCAGTCAACTCTTGGCAATGTTCTTATTTGCTGGGACTAGTCTGACTAGTCTACAAGATAGTCTACGATTAAACTGCCTATCATAATCATGAAGATCGGATGTTGCAGATTTCTATTATCAAGGACAGCGAATTCAGACAAAATTATTGTTGATTTTAGAAGCATCGATGCTCTTCAGTTAAGACTTTTCAGACTGAAAAACTTAATATCACATTTATTCTTTGATATCATAATGATTATTACAATGATTCGTAAAATATAGATGCTATATTACCATAAAATCGAAATGAAACTCTATGACGGAAGAATCTCCTGCTCAGTTTTCCCATAGTATGTTTCACTATGCTTTGCACCACTTTTCGACCAATCACAGCTCCGCATTACGCAGTGGTCTGCAGCAGGATTGACTTGTCATATCTTTACTAGTGGTTGCTGATCAAACCGAAGGATTGAAATCATGGTCACTTGTCATGAATCACTGGTCGATCATAAACCGAAGAATTGCCCCCAGGGCACTTTTGTTGCACACCGCGTATCATCTTCAGAGAAACTGAATATTCTGCTCAGAACTTTCGCATTATTTTTTGTTTGCCAATATCGGGCCCATGGATTTCCTCTAAAACAAATATCACTTCTATATAGTGAACAGTTATCTCATGCAATAATGCAGCAGGAAATGTATTTCACCATTGAATTTTTTATTGCGATCATCATTACCTTAGTCTTACATCAATCATTTTCGCACATTAAAAGCTCTTAAATGTTGAGTATTTAAGACAATTTAGTGGAAAGCAAGTCTTGAATAAGTCTACTTATGTGAGCACTTAACTTCCACGAACGTCATGAATACTTGCACGACAGCTGAAATAATGAATGATGCATTCAAAAACATCTCATCTAAAAAAACTTAAACCGAACTCACGTTTACCTTTCAATGACAAAAGATGTGAACTAATGTTTGTCGTTATTTCTTTTCAGGAAACGTCGGTGACACTGCTACATCATCTGCAGGAACACCTTTTGCTGTGACTGATTTTTTTACTCAAATTATGATACAGAAAAAATAAATGTCACAAAAAGACTTGGAATTTTTCTACTGCCTGTAAGCATGGGCGTCAATCCCGGGGGGATGCATCCCCCCCCAATAATGACAGCCCGGGAATGAGGAATGTATTTATCCCCCCAAAAAAAAATCCGACCTTCACAATTTGGGAGTATTGAGTTTTGTAATCCATCCACAGAATTAAAAGACTACAAAGATCTCGAAGATGTAGTTGTCAATGGTCAACTAACAGATGAAATTATTGAAAAATATAAATTAGATTAGAGAGCTATTGAAATTCAGGTTCCAATGTTCCGAATGCACACTGGTGCAGCATCCATTCATGATGCAAAGTTGGCATACAGAAGCATATCTGCTGAAGTGCACAAACTTTCCCGGAAGTTTTCAAACTCCTTAAAATTCTCTTGTTTGCCAGGTAACCTCTTGTGAGTGTGAAAGGTCTTTTTCGACACTAAGACGTCTTAAAACTTGGCTAAGGTCAACCATGTCGCAACACAGGTTAAACCATGCTGCTGTTTGCCACACGCATAAGGAAAGGTTGGACCTAGTTGACGTCAAAGAACTGTAAAGAAGTTTCATTGAACGAAGTGAGGCAAGACGAAATGTTTGGTTCCTATAATTCTTAAGTGTATGTTAAAACATCTTTTTGCATGATTTTAATATTTTTTTTGTTTTGATAATGCATGGTAAACTATTTGAACAGGTTGAACTTTTCATGAAAATTTTTGTATTTTTATGGCATATTTTTATTTCTTTATGTCTGATTTACAGTTTACATGTAACATGTACAAGATATTAAAATTTGATGACATTGTACGCAATGACAGTCACCCGTCTATCAGGCATATATGGTGATTTTTAGCAATTTTGTATGAGAAACAAATTTATGAGACGGCTATCTCAATCTTATACGTCGTTTTGAGGAAAATCCGCTGTCATGAATGTGATAATATTGAAACATGTGTAAATACATCATGAGTAATGCGATATTATTGGCACAATTGCTTGATTGTCATTGATATTAGGTATGGCAACACGGGATATTTAAATGCCCGACAGCTATTCTTCATTTTTAAAGTTACTTTTGGACTTGTGTTTTTATACATTGTATCCAGACTTTTCTACATCCCTGATGTAACCACGATACAATGAAATTGGTTCATAGTTGCAACGAGTTAGTTATTCTTCACAGTGAATGATTTAACGACATCTATTCGTTCTGGATCAATTTACAAGTACATTGCAAGTAAGCTTATATTCTCTGCAAGTTTTCAGCTTATAGAGATAATCAATAGATGTGAATACATGACAATAGTTTAACCATAGGCCCTTTGCTCCAACAAAATATATCAAAAGATTTGTCATCACGCATAATCATGTCAAATATGGCTCATCCCTCCAATCATAAACACAAATTGACGCCAGCCGTAAGGGCAACGCATCAATGTGTGGTTAGCTAATAAAATAATTCATGTATTTTTTCCTAACTTGAAGGATCGCTTAGAATCTAGATCAAATTTCCATTTAGATATTCGGCAGATATTCGCCCGGCGATAGTCTTTAGAAAAAAGACGGCTTCAATAGAGAATCTACCTATTTTCTTCCCGAAAATGACTTTCAGCAATTTATTTACCGGTCTTATCGTCATTGAAGTAATGATAATTTTTGATTTTATCGAAATTTCTTAGTTTTAGACGTAGAAATTGTTAATATTGAACATTCCGAATCAATTGCACATGCCAAATGTTTATTGTGGTGAAAGTTTGCTTAGTTTCGACTCTTAATTTCTCGAAACTGGATATTGATTTTGATTGGTGGTGTAAACGACACGCACTCCGAAGGCTGAATGCATTAATTGTGTAATATATTGCATTAATGACGACTGTGACAATCCAAGCATCGCCTATAATCATCTTTCACCTACATCTGAAATCTCTTTGAAGTCGCGGGTATTTGCCTATGCATTATATATTGTTATATTCCATGTAATAGTAAAGTAAAAAGCCGTAGCTCACCTGATCTATAGCTATATGACGCTACGATAAGTGATGGCCTAAATCCATGTTATATAACAACATTTTGGGCAGTTTTTGTCTTTTCAACTTTGAAACTTCGCTTTCTTTGAAAATTTGCATTTCAATTTTCACACTGAATACGAAAAACATAGTGGCGACCACACCAAATGAGTATTTGTAGGCCTATTTGCACTGAGGCTAATTTGAAAAAAATGCCAAATATAAATGCAATCTTGAATTATAGTCTGGCTGAAAGTACGGTTCATGCACTTTCACATAACACATAAAGTGTATAATTTATATGTAGATTACAATGAAATTTCTTCTCTAAGATAGAGTACCTATGCTGCGGTGACAGGATTTTTTACCTTGAGCTAAATTTTTCATAAAGAAAAAAATTTGGTTGATTTGAATTTGTCATGACCGAAAAGAAGAGATCTTAAAGAATCAAGATGAAAAAAATTATGAAAATCTCTTGAGAACGACGGATGTTACGGAAGACACGTTTTTTCACAAATGTCACCTAAAATGGGTTTATCCAAGTCTTCAATTCCAGCCCTGTCTTCAGTAACCGTTCTGTGAAATTTAGTGAAGTTCAGTCGAATTGGGGAATAGTAATCTTTAGGGCGTGATTCATTGATGCAGGTAAATATATTAGATAAAAGGCTTTCTACAGTGTATATTCCCGATCTCATCTTGCCTGAAACGCAGAATTGCATGTGCTTGTTCGGCGAACAACCTAGAAATTATAAAAAGAACTGGTCATCAGCCACATTGTATTTCTAGCAGGGAAATTGCATGTGCATTATTTTATCTTCAATGTTTATTACAGGACTGATGATGAATATGATAGGTAACTTTCGGAAGTTGCGGTCCTCTGACATGATTATTAATTAATAGGCTAGGCAGGTGCAACGCATGCGTTAGAAAATATCAATTATATCCTTATTCGGAGGTCACGCTACATATTGTAAACGCATTCAAACACAATGAGATCATCTTACAGAGATCTCAATTGCAATGAAGTCATGACATGTGTTTTTGTAAAATGAATTGCGTAATTGTAATTCGTCCTCGTAAAAGATATTCGAAACGGACAACCCTAGTGGTTTTTATTTTCCTTGTTAAAGCGATTACGCAATTCATTTTACAAAAACACACCATTACTCCAGGAATAGCCAAACACTCAAAATCATTGCTTTCAAGTCATGACATCTCGAATCTTCTGTCTGTTTTGGAGAGTAATCGTGCGTCGCATCAACGAAAGTCATATATTGAAACGCAACCATTTACGTTATAGGCTAAATGTTCTGAAGAGCACTTGAAAGTCGAATATTCTATACCGTATTCAAGTACACAATATTTTGCTACCCGATTACGCTTCTCATTGTATCTCAAGTAGTGCTTGACAAGAGAAATCTTATCTCTTACTCTTTTGAGAATGCTGTGATATTTCGTCATGCAACGTGTTCTGTTTTACGTGTAGCATGACATCATTGCAAATTACATGTGTAATTATAGCGGCACTACTGCAGTTTAGTGCACCCTCTATGAAAGAGACGGAAACGCGCCTACTGCAGTTTAGTGCACCCTAAAACAACGGCGCATTCTCAATTACAAATACAATTACAATTACAAAAGCAATTGATGTTGTAGTCAATGAGTTGAGTTGCTTCTGTTGAAAAATGAGAATCCAAAGACTTCAAAGAATCATTATGTCTAGGTCAGCATTGTCTGGAACTTCGTATTCCATTTATCGCAGATGCAATTCTAAAATTTCATTGTGGAAATTCATATCGGGTTCAATTCTAATTGTAACTCGGGTTTCAGATGAAGTTGAGTATGTACAGACTGGCGTCTCGGTGCGGCTACAGATAAAGAAATGGCCCAAAATCTCAGCCGCGCTTTAGGGCCTGTCAGACAATTGATGCCAATATTGGAAATTTTATCCATCATATCTGCAACTCATGTTTCATCAGAGTTGCCTCACCTGCTGCCTTTCACACAAAAAGGGTTCAGCTTCACCACCCAGTGGTTCGGCTGGTACCCTTTCATATGCCCGCAGCCCATATGGAATATGTGATCAAATTAAGACTGTCAACTTTAATCGAGTCTCGTTGAATGAAGTATCACCACATAAACTGATTCACTCCGAACATGATCAGGACACCCGAACCCACAGCTGCTCTATGACACACCCCTGCTTTTTTATAATTCATGTGTGAGATTGAGGCCAAGTTGAACTTCTTCATGTGAAAATCATGTTGCATATTAACTGAGTCGGCTACATTGTCGACTAAAAGCGGATAAGATGCGCGGCTTCGGCTCATGCAATGCCTCCTCGGTTTAACCGACTGAACCCCATTTTTCCATTGTGTTTCATGAACAGATTTTGCTATGCTGAACGCTACAGCATTGGAATTAGTTGCATGATGAATCAGCAGGTCTGGTTTTTAGAAAAAATGTGAGTACAGCAGCATGCCTACACATTTTTTGCCATCGCGTTTATTCGAGATGATATTGTTTAAAATTGTGTTATTACTTAAATACCACAAGGTGACATGCCATAGCAAGCTCAAAACGCGTAATCCCACGCGTAAACTACTCGTAATTACACATGACCCTAAACATCCGTGGCTATGCGTGACATTGCTGCAACATCTGACGGCAGTCCTGTTATATAGACGTTGCGTCTCATGTGTCTGCATGTATCAGAGGCTATAAACAATGTGATAGGACCTCAATTTTATGCTCATGGAAGACAGAACATGCCTAGCGGTTCATCCTTGGTTCAAGCGGCAACGCATACAATCGTAGACGACGCGCAATCTATAAACGCTCGCCCGCGCGTATTCATAAACATTCCCCATGTTTTGACAGCATCAGATCAAGTGATTTCTGACTCTTAGTGCAGCGCGTATGTACACGCGTAGAAGAATATAATGTCTTTAACCACGGATGTTTGGGATGTTCCGTAATTACGCGTGGCATGTCACCCAGTGACTACATCTGGACATAGATAGAATTCAAATAGAAAAAGAATCATCTTTCATTGAAATATCATATATAATTAGACAACTGTCTTGTCTGTCATTGAATAGTCGGTGCGATAAACTTTAACCGAACCTCTTAAGTTCGAGCTAAGAATTCTTTTCCTAAAGTTGGATATCGATGAATAACTCCAATTCATTACTTATATGCAGCTCTGATAGTTCTTTGCATGTTTAAATGACTGATGCAACAAACGCTTTAATTAATGACCTTCGTGGTAAGAGCAAAATGTAGTCGGTTTAGCTATTTCGATCCGCGAGTCTACTTCACAATGTCACAAAATCCGCTGATCACGAAGGCTTCGGGAGTTTTTCATAACTCCATGCAGCTAACAGACTAATGGCACATGAATTACTCAGCTTTCACAATCTTCATTTTCGACTGAATTGGCATTTATTTGCTGTTATAGATCACAAGCCTGCATGGTTTTAAAGAATTTGAAGTAATAAAAAATTGCCCATTGAATTTTTATCAGAAATATTTATGAAAATTCATTATGTGCAGAACCAAGCTGAAGGCATGAGGTAGAGCAGGTCTTGAGGCAAATAATTACCAGGCCATTTTTATCTTCATCCTATTTCCCAGTATCTCAAATCATAAACCAACGCATTGTTCATAAAATTGAATTCATTTATTTCTTTATATGTACAAAACAGCTGCGACGTTCACATTGAAAAATTATAAAACTGCGTCAGTGAAAACATTTGCAATACAGACTATTTACAAAGGTTCAGTAATGACAGCTGTTGGACAACCATCTGTGATGACAGATATTAATACAAAAATTTATCAATCTATATTAGGGGAATTCACCAATTTGGCAACACAGTCTGGATTTAACAACAAAATGATTTCCGACCAGGTTGATGCTAAATACATCAATGAAGTAAAAATAACAATATAAAATATCAGCTGATTGATTTGAAAGAACATTCATACAGTACAATTACGAAACTCATCGCTTTCGAACAACAGTGTAGCTTTGCTAAAGCTAGAATGGATAGACATAAAAAGGGGGCAACCAATGCAATGCGGTCGCTGAAATGTGGTGCGCATAGCCAATGAAAAAAGGCATGTTGACTACTGTTGGCATCGGTCACACTGGAGCTCAGTCTATACAGAGATCAAATTTCAATTTACTACTTTGATATGAAAGTTACATAACTTGTGCACAAACGGAGTGGGAATGATATATACACCAATGTATATATTTACAAGAAATAGCTATATATCACAGGCAAAGCAGAAATATGAAGAGCTCAGATTTGACAGAGGGTCGAAGAAATATCAGTGTTTGAAATGCAAGACCATTTTAAGTTTTTTTCTCCTCAGCATCACACTTTGATATCACTCCCAATCATATCTTCCATAATATCGTTGTTAGTTTGATAAGTCCATAGAGGCTGCGAACTCTGCAATGCAAATGTGACATTTGATCTTAATATCAGAAAAATGTCAACATGCAATATGCCGTGTATATAAATAAATAATCAGGTATTCAGAGTTTATAAACATCCTTACCATTGAACATATTAGAACCTAGGTTCCTGCTCTTATAATGGGAACCATGCAACAGTTTACCGCTGAATCAGGTAACCCTAGTTATCGGCGCTTAGCGCAGCGCAGATAACTAGGGTTTCTTGGTTGTATGCTCAGTGCAAGCTAATAGATATCCATGTCACAAAAGCAAATTTGAGGGTAGACGCAAAAAGCTGAATTTCCTTTCAGATGCTCAACAAAGCCCTTCACTTTTTACCATTCTAGTACAAGCATAAGAACACAAACTAATGATAAACTGAGATCTAACTAAAAAATAGAAAAAAGCCTAAAGTATCGATCTTTAAACTTACGTTGCTTCAAATAGCGACTCTGCAAAGCTTGAAAAACTAAGTAATAGGTCTTACAATCTATCTACACTAAGGCTGATTACATCGAAGTGAACATAAATATTTCTAGCTTGCAGACAAATTCAACATATTATCCTGAGGTGATATAAATTTTAGCTTAAGTTTCAATTTCAGCAGCATCCCGCATTAGGCTTACGATTCCACAAAAGTATTCAAAGACCAGGCATTGTTTTCCTTTATTGTGCACAATTTATCCACAGTTTTGCAATCAACTGTGTCGTTCAAATCGCTCTCGATTACTGCACCTGTGGTAGTGATAGCGAAATTTTTTTACCAGAATTTGATGTTGGAATCTTACCATACTGTGAACACCGAAATAATTGCTGGATTCTTTATTTATCTTTTACTTTTCACTATGATTAAATTTGAACTTAATGCTGAACATGAATCAATTATGAAAATAATTGATTATTATCATTAAGCAAACCTGCTTCTATGATGAATAGTGATTTTTTTCTAGATCGTCCCGATGTTACTGAAACAGAATTGGCTTAATGTAGTGTCGGTTTCCACGTCACTTTCATGTGGATAATCAATATTTTTCTCATTCATTCTCTGCGTGCACATGCGACACCGAAACGTGACGGAAAAAGCTGGTGTGCATCTATCATTCGCGTGACAACTTTGTTCAGCTAAATGTCTGCGTGACGCATTACATGGTGAGAATAGGAGATATATTTTTGAGGACCATCATAGGCAACTGAAGCATGCAACCACACTCACAAATTCAATATCTCTTATTAGAAGTCAACTCTACGCTAGACAGCGTTAATGATGTAGACTGTGCGAGAATAACCATTGACCAGTACTCGGAAAAGCATTACATTAAAAAGAGTAATTTCTCGTAAGTATCTGATAAGAGACTATCAAAATAAAGACTGCATGAACATGAAACCATTGATGCTTTACTGCTTCACCATCCCTAACAGTCTTCTGATCACAGTGACCGGTCACAACTCTAACTTACTTAACAACCTCATGCTGTTATGCTAGACAGGAGGCAAATGCAAATTAAGCTTCATTTAGATATCATCATAATGATAACTTTTCTGATTTGTAAGCTACCGTAGAACCTCTGACCGGCATCCTATCTATTTTTCGCTAGCATAAGTTGTAGGCAGCCTACCAAAAAACTGACCAAATGGGGTTACATGTGTGACTTACTAAATACATTTGCTAATTCATTTTTTACTCAACTTGGCTCCATCCAATGCACAAAGCCTTGCTTGCAAGAGAAAGATGGGGCAGTCTTTACGCAATACTAACTGCTAACAAGTTGAGGTTAGTAACCAGAGTCGACTGTCACCTCCCGAGGAGTACAGGCGACTCCTGGAACTTCTGCACCTCCGTATCGAAACGCGGCTCTTAACCAGCTCAACTATTTCCCGCTCAATCACTGTTTTGTACCTAAATTAACAATTTCCGGGTAAATATGAGCAAATGATTGCTGGTGAAGATAAGATAGTAATTAAACGCCGATACTAATAATACACTTACGCAATATATGTTTTACTATAAATCAATTTTGTGATCAAAGCCTACTCTAATCGCCATCTAAGCGGAGGTTTTGAAAGATACTTTGCGCGGTGATTTGTACATATTTTATTTGACCGATGAAGAATAGCCGAATCGCATCAAATTTCGATGAATGACAAAAGGCATCGATATTTCTAACTTCAAGTCAAAATTTAAGGTGTTGACGATCGGTGCTTCGTAAATCCGTTTGATGATGACGTGAAAAAAAACTTAAGAAGAGATTATAAGTAAAGGTTTAGGACGAATGTGTTAAAGAAGCATAGCAACAGTACGTGATATTCACGGCGATTATTGGGAGGTGTGTCTCGTTTATTTACCATCAGTCTCTTTTGAGATCAAATCATTCATCACCGCTTGTATAAATCTTTTGATGTCACTCTATTCAGATACGTGTAACAGTTTATTTTCATCAAAAGCAGTCTCAGCGTGACGCACGTCCATTAAGATACTTATTATTATTTGTCTCATGATCAGCTGACATTCCATGTGATGCCAACACACCCCCGTGGTACCATCGATTAAGATCGTTACACTGATTCTGAAGATTATCCTTGGATAACGTCCACGGTCACAAGTCCTTGTAAAAAATGAAATGGATAAAGACGTTATTCAACAGATTAACGGTGCTGGTGCGAATGAAAAATATGCGTTTCTGATGCTGAGTCTCTGTCGTTATGCTTTCAAAGTATATCAATTTTCAGCATCAAAATTTTCACTTTTCAGGACTCTAAATCCGAGAATTTGCTTAAATTTATCTCTTCTCCTATTATTCGTTAAATCCCTGGCTGAGAGCAAAATCATTGCAGCTGACGTGACTTAAAAATTCACAGACAAATGGATCCCATGTCGTCGAGATCCTTGTAATACATGCTTATAATTAATTTAATTTATCTGGTGCATGCTTGTACATAGACAGTATATCCAAACATGCATGTTCAATTTGTTTTTCTGAGGACTGAAGCTTCACATCATTTCCGAATTATGTCTGTTAGTTGCGATGATTTTTCTCCGAGTCATCGAAGTGTAGACCCATGCAGCTAGTCTTAACTTTTGTCCACTAACACTGGATAGAGATCAGACATATCATTGAAGTCTACTCAGGACAACTTAGATACCTAAAAAGGCAGCAGTCTGTGCTCAGACAGCGGGTCTAGCTGTGGACATCCGTCTTGACTGCAGACCGCATAAATGAAATGATCAAGCTTGACATTGTGAGCAGAGATGTCTGATTTTCGTTCCCAATTTTGGCAGGATTGATTTTCATATTCCATTGCAAAGGATGATATTTCAGCATGCCTCCAATAGATTCTACAGGTGATTTTGTAATTTCATCTTCAATGGTCGGTCACGTGATTCAGAAGCTAGTACCATGTTATTCTTGTTTTCCGATGTATACATTGTTTTCCTGCCTACTAAGAACCTTGTGCTCTATTCGCTAGATTGTTCATGACTTATTATCCACAATAAACAATGCAGGATACCATTTCAGTTACAATTCATTGATATGATGATAAACGTCATTGATAGATGTTGCATATTGGCAGCATTCAATGTAGAAAATGATGAAACCTTTTAATCAGTACGCAGTAAGATTTGCGAAACATAGGCCAACTAACTACAGCAAACTGCAAACAAAGCATAAGCCTAATACATGCAGACACTTCATATCCCTCTATGCTAGGACAGCATAGAGATGCGGCCTAAATTATAAATCATACTGAAATACCACAAATGCAACAACGGGATTTAAATGCGTGTAATTGACTGTCATTCACTGGCGAAATAGATGGAAGTAAAACTTACCGAAGGAACTGTCTTCATGGAACGCATTGAGGAATTGGAGCGAGTCAACGCAAATAAGTCTTCACTTGTTTTGATGAGACCCGCGTTATCAAAATGTATAGTACGCGTCCGCATTCGCTTAGCATATTTCATGTATAGAGTGATACCCAATATGACCGCCACGACAGATACCGTGATTATGATGCCGATTGTAATCCCAGCTATAAAGCCAACATCGGTTGTAATATCATCTTTTGTTAAAATCATATTCGAACCCGATGGTATCTGCTTTGAAGGCTTCTTCACCAATATCTCTGCAAGGCAAAACGGGCAAATGTAAGAAGACCGTCTAGTCAGTTGTCTTAAAAGATTAAATGGGAAGTTGTTGAGGATGTCAACTAGGCCGGCTGATAACATTGGAAGAAATGCTATTCAAATATGTTCCTGCTTTTCGACAGAGGATGAAATTCAATTGTGATTTCAAAAAGAAGAATTTAATAATAGCCATGGATCAGCTATCTTCAGTGATTTGCTAACATTCATTAAGTCGATGCGATGCCTGAAGAAAGTTGAACCTAACATGAATCAAAACACGATTTATCATTTCTATGATTCCGAAACTACATCCACTTTTTAAATTCCTCCAAGGCAGAATATCAAGACGTCATACAGAACAGTTGTGGGATTGGTGAGTAACTTAATATAGCTGATTGCAGTGTTAGAATCAAAAGATGAAAGTAGAATGTCTCGACTCTCGTCATTAGCAATCTTTCATTCAACATCATCAGAGCTCATAGGACTAGAACTTTTGGAAGTCAAGAAATTCAAGGTAAAGAGAACATTTTCCGCACATTTACCACCTTCACTAACACGACTATGTGTCACTGGAGAGCAGACGGACATCCCTTTCCAGCAAAATATCGATTGTACGACTACCAAGAACTTTCAATCATGCAATTTTTATAACATCGATGAAGTTTGGAAATATGGTCATATAATGCTCGGAACAGTACTGAGTATATTGCAAGTAAAAGCATTAATATCATAGTAGCTTACTTATTACAATGCATAATCAGCTCAATAAACAAGTCAAATCGCGTTACCAGTACCTTATAAGTTTTCGTAGTATAGTAAATAACAATGAGGAAATGAAATGCTTGAAATCTTGATCAGTTTGCATGCGATTGGTGTCATATGACGTAGCCTGCATTAAAAAAAACTGCAAGTTCCTCGACATGATTGTTCGCTGTCATTGGAAAATACAGTGCCAATATTCACGTTCCCAACAGAGCGCTTCGTCAGATAGAACTGAGCTTCATTGCCTGTATTTGTTCGAAAGAATGGATCCACACGTGATTCAACCCACGTGATGCAGCCAAAGGAAATCATGTGAGAAAACTTTCATTCAGCTTGAGCAAATGACCCTGATTGATCTGCTGCCATCGTGGTGCCATGGTCGATTATTAACACAATCCGAGACATAAAATGCGACACATACTTCGTGTTCTTACTCTGGGATACTTTAGAAACATGTCTGAGCCTGTTATTGTCTTTCCTTAACTGACTAGACATTCTCTTCAAACTGCAGACAAATGAAACAAAAAAACGACGTTGATATGGGCACCACAAGAGGGCAATCTGAATGTCTATCGCCTCCAAAGGAATGAAGGGAGGATAATCCGTCTTGCAGCAGCGAACCTTGTCGAATAGTGATGAACATTGCTGGTGTCGCTCGAACATAATCGAATCCAGAATTTCTACGGGCTGCCAACCATGAACGTGTGAGAGCTGTCAGTCATGAGGTTGTTATTCTACCAGCTGATCATAGTGATCAGGTCAACGAAAAAGATTTACATTTCCCTTAGAAGACATGAGCATTAAGCGCATCCTCTAACCACGAGACCATCCGTTCAACACAGAAATTAATTCTATAAGTCTACAACAGGACCATGTGTTGCACGATGAATAGGAATCTTGCTATTCGGTAGAGGATATTTTGTAACCGGATATGCAGCCCAACCGCATATTCGGTGCAGCTCTCGAGGCAAATAATGACCGTTTCTGATAAAGATACAGCAGAATAAAGACAGTGAGAAGAATTCACAGTTCCTACCACAAAAACATCTGCGGCGGCACAGGAATGAGACAATTGCCAATGATGCGGGTCCTCCTCCAGCAATAAAGCCCTGAAATACGTGAGTCATTTTTCAGTCGACTGCCTGTGCCGTGTACATGCATGAGCATTTGAATAGACATCGTTGACATTCTATTCAAGAAGAAAGGGCAGCTATGATCTTTCTCCATTTCATGAATGTCTCGCATAATGACCGTTTTCCATTTCCTTCAATTTTCACTTTTGTTTCCTGCATCGAGGATGTACTCGGACCCGAAATGTAGACAATATGCGATGCGGAGGGAAGGTCTGGGAGCTTGCTTTTACAAATCCCGCGCCATACAATAAGATGGAAACATTCTTTATTGGATTGATTCTATATTAATAAATTCTAATAGTATTGATCGATTGACAAAAAGGTTAAGGCATGCCAAAACAAGAAAGATAATAAGAGCACGCTATATGAGAAAATCACACGCGCGTTGAAGAGAAGCGCAAAAACTACTTCAATTCGCAATCATTTCATCAGCATCAATTTGAAATTGGGTAGCACTTTCAATGACCACACAGTCAACTAAAATATTTATTTTCCGTAGAAGCTGCTGTACTTCGATAGGATGTCACAGGTTAGAGAATGGCTTATTTATGCATCTTACCGAGAGAAGCAGCGACCTAATGCTAAGTGGATATAATTGAGTCTAGGAGTAATGTCGAGTCATGTCTAGGAAAGAACACTGTTTAGAGACATTTGTTGAAGTATCCAAGTTATAGTCAACATGATGACTGGAAGCGCTGGCCTTCTGTAGCACCGACAAAACAAACAATCTACAGCACCATTCGCCAGGTCAACGTTGCACTCTGAAAAAAAAACAGCAGCGATGCCTATTTTTAGCCTAACATGCCTGTGCATACTTCAGAATCATTTGCTACTGTTCATGTTGTTTGTATGCATTCTAGGACAGCTCAGTTTCGGTGCTAAAGTGCACAAGGTCCAAAGGTTCGAGTCAGCTCACACGAGGCAGCGCCGTTCTCACTGGAAGCCGCCTTGGGTGAATCGTCTTACTGGTTATCAATAGTTCAGTGAGACCATTCTTTGGAGAGCAAACATAAATGCAAGAACTCAACCGAAGCTTTGAATTCGTCCTCTTAAGTCAAAATGAACAGGAAGACAATATCAAAGAGAAAAGAATTAAATATTTTGCTTATCTGCGCGCGCAGATGAATCTAATTCTGTGCTGCTGATACTGAAACAAAAGAATTTATGACATGGGCCATGACTTCTAAATATATAGGGCTCGCAAATGCTGATACGAAAAAGTCGGAAAATTCCAAACACATTCACAAGCGCGTGACTGTTCTAGTAAATCAGTGAATGACTGTTACATAAGTATGGTAATAAGACTTATTTTCTTCTATTTTCTTAGACTTCATGATCTTAAAGACCGAATATGAACCAATATAAGCAAATTTGACTTTGTGCATAACTAATGGAAATGCTTTGCCAATATTGGAAAGCGAACACAAGATAAGTGTTAAATGCACTGAGATACAGATGCCTGATAAGACGGAGAAGGACGAACAAAATGTAAAAAAGACGGAAATTTATGAGTTCTGAATATATATATATATATATATATATATATATATATATATATATATATTTATGCAAGAACTATGTAGATTGCTTCACTAGCAAAGAATTCAAGTTTCTGACTCGATTCCGACCGGCGACGCCTTATCTTTATGGTCTAACTAAAATCCATAAGCATGCCAGCTATTTCACAAACGTTCCACCAGACAATTATAGATACATTATGCAAACTCCTCCAAACGATTTAAAATTCAGACCTATTGTGTCCAGTAGATATGCACCTACCAGTCGGCTTAGCGCATTTCTAGACGAAATTTTAAAGCAAATGGTGCCATCTCTGAAAAGCTATTGCAAGGATACGTTTCACTTCCTTGAAAGCTTGCCTGTTTCAGTTGAACAAAATTCTCTTTTGATTAGTTTTGACGTCATCTCTCTGTATACCAACATCCCTCACAACTTAGGGTACCAAGCTCTGGACTTTTGGTTGAGCAAAGTTGATGGCAAAATTATGAACCGCTTTGAAAAGACTTTTGTAATGGAGGGCATGAGACTTATATTAGAGAACAACTATTTTTCGTTTGAAGACGATTTTTTTGTTCAAGTTTCCGGAACAGCAATGGGGACCAAAGTGGCCCCAACATATGCCACTTTAGTAATGGGATTCTTAGAAGATCGAATGCAGAGTCAAATTCAAGAATTGTTTCCAACTAACATCGATGACATCACAAAATCATGGAAAAGATTCTTAGATGATTGTTTTATCATTTGGAATGCGGACTATGGAGACCCTAATGTGTTTTTCGACATGATTAATGAATTACATTCCTCAATAAAATTTACGAGAGAAATGAGTAATAAATCATTGCATTTTTTGGATGTACAAGTAACGATCAATGAAGACAATACCATTGAAACGGATATTTACAAAAAGCCCACGGACACATCGAGCTATGTACCTTTTCACTCTTCGCACCCCAAGCATATTATACGAAATATCCCTTATAATTTAGCACGACGAATAAGAATTATTGTGTCGAATGAAGAAAAAAGACAATACAGATATGAAGAATTGAAAAGACGGTTACTTGACTTAAAATATCCCTCTTGTCTAGTTGACGACGCGATTTATCGAGCGAATATATTTGTAACTAACATGAATAAATATGAGAACAAAAAAATCATTCCCTTCATACAAGATTACAACAAACAAAATCCTGACATTTTTGGAAAAATCATCCAACCATTATCGTCTAGTAACAACACAACAACAGTTTGTCTAGTAACAGTTTGTTCTGGAAAAGTTCAAAAACTGCAAATTTATGACTGCATATAGACAGCCGAAATCTATTTTATCTCATCTAAGATCAGCAAATCGAACAACGATAACTGGCGTTCAAAAATGTGGGGAGAAACGATGTAAATGCTGTGAAATTATAGAATGTGGAAAAACAGTGAATTTTAACGGAAAAACATTTGAAATAAAACAAAACATGAATTGTTATTCTTCCAACATAATTTACAAGCTCACCTGCAATAAATGCAATCAGTTTTATGTGGGACAAACAGGTGATCTTTTCAAAACCCGAATGACAGTTCATAGACAACAAGTTCGTAAGGAGAGATATTCCATCTTAAAAGTAAGCCGCCACATCAATAACTGTGGCAAAGGTTTTCGTGCTATGCCATTTTTTCTTTTAGCACCTGAGACGTCTCGAGTACAGAGAGAGGCTAAAGAATCTCATTTTATTAAGATATTTCATCCTTCATTGAATTCCTCTTGAGTTAATGATTTGTCCTATGTCTTGGTATTTTGTGTGCTTTGAATTTGTATACTCCATGATTTCAATAAACATTCATTTTAGTGCTTTAACAAGTTGACTTAAGTCAACGAAATGCATCAGCACTCATAAGGTGGTTCATTTTTAATTTGGGATTCTAGTGTTGGGATTTTAGTTATTTATATATATATACGTTTATGTAAATTCAGCAATTGTTATGCATATTTAGAAGTCCTTGAGTGAACTTGCGAATGGCTTACACCGCAAAACGAAATCAGAAAACAAATGCAAAACGATCTCAGAAAATTCCTGAAATTCGAATTCCTTTGAAGAATAGTGAAGAACTCCTTTGAAAAGAGAAAGGGAATTTGAATGCTGCTGACATACAGTTAGCGATTAGCCATTCCACCTTCAGTGGTGTTGACGAGAAGATTTTTGACAAAATGTAAACCGATCACAGAGGCAAACTACATACAAGCACAGACAGTTCGAGGCAACCTCTGAACTACATTTCGGTCATGCTTGTACCAAAATCTCTTCAGACAAACTAAAACTGACTGCAAGATATCATAATTCCTAAAGTCTCAAACCACTCATTTTGGTATCCAGCAATTCAGCGACAAGTGACAATATACATTGCCAGGATTTTGAAATCAACCAAAAATGCATCTTTTAAAGTAGACCTAAATATGCTACGAAGCGATGTCATTTAGTTTAAAAGCTTTAAACCGATTCTTCCACAAAACCTCGGGACGCGGAGATTTTTAATCAATCATTTTGCAATAAAACTGACGTAGAGACAGAAAGAAACACTGGGTTATTATCGCTGGCTTCTGGACACGCTATAATCTTATCATCGTCGTTTCAAGGAATGGTAGTAGCATCGATGAGCATCGTGCGCATGGGAAACTATCTGTATGAGATATCAAATAATTGGATATCAGAGTAGTTATAGCAGATTACACAAACATGTGTGGTTGCGAAACTCATTATCAAGTAGACAGATTAAGATAAGATGATTAACTTAAACAGCTTCAAGAAAGTATACAGGAATTATGCAATTCGGCGAACGTATCTTGACCCTTCCAAAATGTGAGGGTCAGAACTCTAATACAAATAATAACGAAAACAAGTTCGCCGCTACGTAATGAGATTATACAATGAAGGTCTTCACTTGCTCATGAGAAAATCAGCACTGTAGAAGATTAATGTAAAAATGAACGACAAATCATACGATGAAAATCTAACCCATCATCCAAGTGGAAAATGTGTCTGAGCTAATTTTGTGCTTTTTGTCCTCCATCGAAGATTATCTCACCTGCATCCTAGAATTGCTCCAATTTTCACTTCAAGTGATCCGTGACCAACAAAATAACAAATGACTGTCAGGCTTCAATAAATGTTAAGAATAATTTAACCTATTAATGAACAGTCAACTATTCATTTCACTATACACAATCATTCAGACGCAGTGAGATGTTCGGCGAACACAACTAACACTAGGCAGACAACCATGCTCTGTCATAATGCTTCAAGCTAATCTTTATTCTATGGACGTCAAGTAATGATTTCTGGGATGCACCTAACTTCATGTTAATTTAGAAGTAGTGAAGAGAACCCCTCCCACGTAGGACAATTCATGCTTAACACTTAATTCAACTAATGAAATGTAAGGTATGTAGTTCTACCAAGCAGTTAAGATAGTAGGCTACAAGACGAAATGTTGTAATATCTTGCTTACTTGACATCTTGCAGGTCTTTCTATCTTGGGAGAGTTTCATGTTGACAGGACAGCCACATGTAAAGGATTCCTTCCCAGATGGCATACAAATATGGGAACAGTCATTGTTAAAGCACAATCCTTGCACCTTTTGTTTTGCAGCTTGAGAAATCATCCTCAGTGTCAGAGGTTTGAAAGTACTCGCCACTTTGTAGATGTCTTTTCCTGCAAAAAATTGCATAATTCGTTAATTGACATAGGTAGCACAAGTCGCAGTTATTCGAACTTTACAATTGAAGATAACTACAATAACTCGACCTAACATTCGAAGTCTCCAGTCAAAAAGTAAAATTACCACCGTTCCATGTTTACCCATCACTTTCGAAAAAACCTCTGGTCTAATACAAAAGGAATAAAATTTTGAGGACACTTAACACAATTGTGGCCTCTAGTTTGGTGACACAAACATGTACACTGGTCAACTCCTGGCGTCGAATTTCCTCAATTGAGGTTAAGAAACTTATGCATCTATGTAATCTTTTTGTTCGACAAGATATCTACAAAAAAAACGTTCATTTCATCGACAACTCATACGCAGAGTTCTATGGTCCATTTCGCTAATGTGCTATCTGTTCGAAAATATTGATCATCAGCAGTGTATAAAGTATACCAGATTATTACATAGTTGTAGAATCGTATTTCAAAATCTCTTCTATATCTGATAAAATTTGGTCCCAGGGAACATTTTGGTAGAGAGGGATTCTATCGCGGATATCCATGGTCCTAATAATCTGGCATACTTTATGTAATGGATAGAGGATGGCTATGCGATTCTCTGGGATATAGAGAGGGAACTTATTTGATGGTTCCCGATGGCTTCAGCCCGAGTATTTATGTATTTTTATAAGCGCGGTATTTATGTCATAATAAGATAACTTTAAGGTGGATGTAAATTTAAGTATAAGATATCAACTTTTTTCTAACTTACCTTCATTTTCTATACTTATATATAAACGATTTTTTGTATATTTGTTTTTTTTATTGTTGATAAATATATTCATTGGATATTAAAAAAAATCGCATAGCCATCCTCTATCCATTACATAAATTGTCTATGGCATGGATCATTTATGGCATAAATCAATGAAATCTCTAACCTTCAGATCTATCTGTGGGCATAGATAGATATATGCATAGACACCATGCATATGGATGCTCACATCAAAATCTGATTGGGATTTTTTAGATATTATCAACCTCCTGGGGAAGTATTATATGTAAATCTCTAATCTGATGATTTGTTATGTCCCATAGCTTGTCTATGCAGTTAATGTATTTCCAATAAGTGACATTTGCGATGTAAGATCTAAGAAAATCTATGATGTCGTATGATATAGTTGCCTCAAGATAGATAAATGCACATTATTATCTGTAAAAAGATATCTATGAAGAATATGCAATATTACTTTTTGTACTTCACTTTTTGTTTGTTTTTTGCTACCACTACTTCCTATCTATATATTTATAATTTCCAACACAGGGTAAGGATGAGAAAAACACAAAGTCAAAGATAAAAAGTTCGCTGAAAGTAAAAGAGAAAAAGATACGGGTTAACTGGAACTTTCGGATCGCAACAGAAGTGCTCTCGCGTTCGATCTCACTGAGAGACGCTCAAATATCATGGGCAACGTGTTGTTGGTCTTCAGTCCGAATTTCATGGACAGCCTCACCGAAACTCGCGACATAAAATCATTGGCGATCTTGCCCCATGACCCGATACGACAATGAGAGTACAATCCATCCCAAAACAAGACACTTTTCCGTATTGCTATCGAATTTCTTGTCCTCAGCATCAGCAACTGCGATGGCAGGGTTGGTGCTCGCTGCGATTAATTTGTCTTGTTCAGCGGATGCACAACCGTAATGTCGAGTGCTGATGTTTGACCCAGATGCCAGGACGGAAGCAAAATATCTGCTGTGTGGCGCTGGTCATTACCCTCCCATCCTCCTTGTTCAAGCTTTGGAGATAGATGACTTCTTCGACAAAAGATCACTTTTTGTGCATCTCCCTTTTCACTCTTAGCATGTGGATCATCCACGTCCTCTATGTATGTAGCTCCATTTCTATGACTAGGAGACAGTGATTGTCAAAACACGGATATCTATTGTCAAAATTTCAATTCGAAAGTCATTGTAATCATTTTGTTGATGTACATGTGAGTGTGATATGTTGTTTCTATCATAGCTTGAATTGTGATTATTATTTCATACCTAGGAAACATCATAGATTATTTACGGCTATGGGTCATACCAAATGTGTCATAGCGCTTCAGCGACATGATCTAAATGTCAGCCTCGTCCTGCGGCCTCGTCTGACATTTGTTCTGTCACTTCATCGCTATGGTACATTTGGTTACTATCAGTAAGGAAATTATTCAAATAGTATTGATTGATTACATAGATAATCTTCAATACCATGGCATTCACTTTAACATGGTGATTCTATCCATGGTATTTTCTACTTTATCGATTATCAAAATTGATATCACTAACTCAAACGGTTGATGTTGCTTGATATCAACTGATCCAGATAGTGGTATCAAATTATGCAATGTCAGCTACTTTGTTGTCAGGTGTCGGTTGATATCATCGTTATAGCTAGCTTTTTAGGTATATACTGCTTTTATTGACTGGCTATGGTAGATATAAACCTCGCCTACGGCTCGTTTTATATCACGCCATACCTAGTCAATAAAAAGCAGTATAAACCTCAAAAGCTAGCTATAACTATATAATATAATTTGCGATGTTCATTAATTTGCTTAATCAATTTGCTAAGATGATAAATCATATTTTACGACCATGAAGGATAAATGAAGAACTTTTCTTAATGTGCTAGCACAGCTAGATTGGCTGAATTAAGATCGGTAGATTAATACATGACCGAACGAAGACCATCAACCGCTAGTATGACCCAAGGTCTGGTGGCGGACCGAGCACGGTGCTCAGTACCTGAATTTGAGCAGAGCAGTGCACACCATTGTTGCCAACTCAGCCACTTCCGCTACAAGGGACTTGCATTTTCAACAGCGGGGTCTGTTATAAACAACAAACTGTGACCGAGTTTGATAAACACCTTCTATTCGATCGGTCACAGGTCTATAGTCATTTGACAGTAATCACTGAACCTTTAATCTAATAAATCGCTTTGTAATTTTAAGCTGAAATAGTCTCATTGAATCAACTGTTGTTTTGCATTGAATAATATATTTCAAATAAACTGCTCACAAGATAATTTTGTATTACTTTCGTGTTACTCATGGCGGTCTTAGTCGACTTCGTACTCGCCTCGTGCCAAGGTAGTGCAGTCGTGTTTCGACTGAAAAACTTCGTGTCGTGTTGAGGGCAAAATTCGGACTGTCAAATCTTCTCTTTCTCTTTTGGTTGATTTCATTCTTTCGAGCAATGTCTATGTAGATTATAACCGTGGATATCTATATCCTCCGAAGGGTTTATACAGAATAGAGGCATTAATGTCCTGAAAGTCTCTTCACCATAGATGAAAATAAATTTTCTATGATAAACTGCAACATAGATGTTCAACAGTTCTGCATTCAAGCGGGACGATGGAAATATAACTGGCATAAGAGCCCGTTGGAACAGACATTCATTCAGTTGTAATGCGAATAATTGCCATAAAGCAGTCAATAAAACAAAGCAGTTAACAGTTGATAATGATCAAAAAGTTACCGGAAGAAAATCTTCTATGATTTTCATCTATGATTGAGAAAACGAGTTGAAGAGAATCATCATTATCGTCGCATAGAAGTAATTAATCAGTTTCATATTAGTCTTTTATAGGTTTATCAAACTCACCAGTAAATTTATCAGCAGAAAAAATGGCATTATTCCTCCAATCACTCCAATAAATTCGATCCTCAAAAACTATCATTGAAAAGGGATAATATGTTTTGTCGACTATAATATTTCGATGCATGCCTGTATGCAGATCGAGGCAACCGATCTTTCCAAGCTTTGCATCTCCGTAGTAAAGTCTTCGCCTCGCAGAATCAAGCGCTAAAGCATTAGGTTGTTGAAGGGTTTTCTTGTCGAGTAACACCGTCATATTTTGACCATCCATCCCCATTCGTGATATCCTTGGCTCATTAGAGCCCCAATCAGACCAATACAACATTCCACTTTCTGGATCTACGATGATTGCTCGCGGTTCATCCAGCCATGGCTTCCCCTCAAGCAAAACCGCTTTATGCCCATTAGATACATTCATAACCATGATTCGATTGAGACCAGTATCAGTCCAATATAGAAGATTATTCGTCCAATCAAACATCAAACCATCAGGAACGGAATCCTCTTCCTGTACAAGTACCTGAAAGAGTGGATATTGACTTGAAATTTATGTCAAGTAAATTTGAATATGAAAGACATGGTTCTTTATATCCCTCAGGTTTCCAAAATTGTTTAAGACCTGTAAAACTTGATCATTCGTACATCAGAAAGATTTGATTTAATTGAATAGCTTGAACGTTGAATAGCTCTAAACATTGGCTGGAAATCAATCGCCTCTTTACATATTAAAGCAGAACTCTTTCACTCTGCTTCCACGAACTGTAAGGGGCAATTGATTTTCCGGCCGGCTAAAATTTTAACAGAAATGTAGGTTTTTGAACGTTGCTGATAACGCTCCTGGCAGCCTTTCACTAGGACGGTTCATTTAACTTAGTTTCAGAATCATTTCAATCTTCAAAAGTCGACCGAATTGGATGAAAAAGTGGGTGGATAGAAAATGCCTTCAGCTGAGTGTATTTGATTATGAAATTATGAGATGATAGCTAATTTTTGCTTGCTTACACATTTCGAACAATTTAAAGTTCAATTACGCAACCCGATTACTCCAATTTAGTAACATATAATTTATTAAATTATGCTTGAATAATCAACTATCATAAGATTCACTTGCATGCTTGTCTGTTCTTGATTAAGACACGTGAGTATTCATAAGTTCATATACGTAGCTATCCAACAAAATGCAACTTTTGATAAATGTAGCATCCTAGATACAAATGTATGCATTCAGTATTCATAACTCCAAATATGCAAACACGTGCTTGTTTTTCGCACCATGACGATGAATCGCTCTCACAATGAAGTTACTCTGTGGATCATTAGTCTATGTGAACTATTGATCCACACAAATGGCCGTGCAAACATTGTATTGGATGAACAAGACTGTCGATAGTTCCTTCTCGTCTTGCACTACGCACTGATGACAAAAGCACGAGGATTGACGATATACCGTGGGATAGTTTCAATCTCCTCAATTACTGATCAGTGAACACCATAGATACAACACCTTGTCGACTTCAAAGCTGAATAAAGAAAGGGTTGTGTATTTTTAAAATATGAAAGAAGTAGAGCGAACCAACTTTGCCTTCAGAATCTGATGCACGTACCAACTGTTGTAAACAGAAGTACTTCCCACAGTTGTTAAATACAAGCTGCATCTAACCGGTGACGCAGTCTCTGTATTGATGTAAATTGAACGTTTAACCTAACACTGGCAACCAATGTTGAAAATCGCATGTAAATCATAGGAAAACATCGAACGAATTATGCGGCCATTATTGATTTTTCGCATTTAATATGCAGTACATTCAAGTTTCAATTTAGATCAAAGAATCAATAATTACCTCTGGTTTTGGTTCAGAGTTAGTCAGAGATAATCTTCCAATTTTCCCAGCGGCGACGGACCAATAGATGACTCGAGGAGAGCTCGTTTGATCAATATCAAATCCAACAACATCAGCCAGATTATTTACCATCAGCAATTCATTCATTGAGAATTTATATTGCCGAATGTTTTTTTGTGCAGAAAACATCAGCGACTTTTCTCCCTTCAGAACGCATTTGGAACTATTTACATGAGGCTTTAGAAATCCAGCCGAACAACCACAACTGTAGGTGCCATTCAAATTTGTGCAAGACTGCGAACATATATCCCACTGCTCACATTCATTGATGTCGAGGCACGTTCGGTTGTCTTTTCTGTTGAGGCGAAAGCCTGCTGGACACGAGCATTTGTGCTGCTTCAGATCGATGTTGTAAGTGCAAGTATGAGAACATCCTCCATTGTCTACACGACAAATGTCTTTTTTACAACTAGCGAGATTTTCATCAGCTTTGTTGCTGCAATCATCATGATAATCACAGACTTTTGAAAGTGGAATGCATTCTTTACCAGATTTGTCACAATCAAACTGTGTCTCAGGATCGCAAACTTTCCTCACCGGCTTGATTGTTGTAGTAGTTGTAACGTTATCTGTGCAGTTCTTTTCATCAGTTCCTTCATCGCAAAACTTCTTTTTATCGCATATCTGACTCGAGTTGAAACACTTATTTTGATTTTCACATTGATGTTCACCTTTTTCACATTTGAAGCAGTCATTTTCATCAGCGCCATCATGGCAATCGTTAACACCATCGCATTCTTTACTTGCAGGAATGCATGTGTGATCCGAGCAATAATAAGACCCAGCTGCGCATGTATCTGAAAAAATAATTTCATTTTGGTTTCTACACAATCTGCAGTATATAAATATTAATTGAAGATGCTTAAAAACTACGGTAGAAATCCGACAATAAAAGGACTACAAGGGACATGCAGATTGAAAACAATGCCACGCTGTGCACAATTCCTTGGACTGCTTGATGAAATTTTCGGAAAAATGTGATTCTGTACACGCAGTCACAATACAATTTTCAAAAGTGCAACAAAAATGAGGTCATTAGATTTTATGATAGGGAGTTACAGCAAAATGTAGAAAAACTCACATCAATATATAGTTTCAATCACGTGTGCCTAATTTATCAGAAGAACTTATGCAAATGAAAATAATTCATAATATTGCCAGGCAAGTACGAAGAAGTTACACGTTATACTCTACATTTCTTCTGAAGAATGAACACATGTACTTTGTCCAAGAACCAATATTGAGATAGCAATCCCGATTATAGGCGGGGGTTTCAGCTCCGAATTCAACAGCGATTACACATGAATCCATAGGCTAGATTAGAAGATGTAATATAACTAAAATATTTAAATGTAATATTACTAAAATATTTAATCAAAGCATCAAAATAAATAACATACATGTTCAAGTTGATTCAAAACTTTGAAAATTGACTGTAAAATTCACATCCATACTTCTCACTAAGCTATGTCTTTCCGAATAGCAGTGCTAATAGGGGCGCTGCAGATTTGAGAATATTTGCCGGAACCGAATATTCAGTAGCTCAGGATGATTGAATCGTTAATTAGATTGATTTAACCTCAATTCCTAGTTCAAACATGGACGGCTTTACACTTGAATTTACTCATGAATGGTAGCAACAGAATTGACTTAAGTTGACAGCGATAAAACCGATGCTCATTTTCCAATAGCATCATGTGTTTGTCGTTTTCGCTGAAAATGATTCCGCATGTAAAATGAAAAAAATAAGAAGGCAACATGTCAATTTTCTATAGATAGTCACTTCTTGAATGGCTTTCTCCGAACAAGGCACTGTCGATGACTTTTGTAAAGAGCAGCTAAATTTAGGCCCAGATTATGTGAGAAACAATTCACGGATACTTTGTTGTCAGTAATAGCCTAATTGAAGTACATCAGCTTGATAGAAGTGACAAAATGAGCTTACCGTTCCGCGTTCTATCGGGGCAAAACTTCTCATCACTTCCATCGGGGCAATCGGTGAAATTATCGCATTTAAAAAATTCATCAAGACACCGGTTATTGTGTGCACATAACATTTTGCCCGGTTCACAACTTTTTTTAAAATATGGTCGGCCGACTTTTACACAAGAGTCATGATTTTCATCTGACGTCCCATGATGGCAATCAACTTTTTGATCGCACACTTTGCTTTCATCAATGCACTCATTGCTGTCCGAGCAATGAAATTGTCCAGCAACACATTTTGGTCCTGAAAAGATTAATAAATCCGCGTCAGAGAAAAAAAATTAAAATCAGTTGATGACAGGGAAACGCCGATTTTAAGAAAGAGCAATGAAAACAGTGTCCTACATCTGTGTGGCATGCAATTATGGCGAAGGTGGCAAATGATGGGAGTAAATAATTTTGTAACCACCTTCCGCTTTCAGTATTTTACACAGTAGAGAACCAAGAATGAATTTTCCAATTTTGATCGATGTATTTCGCAAGTTCTCAATGATGAAAGCAATACCCGTGCTAATTTATTTGCTTCTCTTTTTTCTTATTTCTTGAAATAAAACTTTTCAGCTCGTCATCGAAAATTTTAAATTTCTTGTCACATCTGTCATTTTTTGTAAGACTTGAAGTAATGTGATCAGTATATTACTTTGTATTATCTTGCACATTTCTTTGATCAAAATGGCACTTCTAGTTTTCTCATTTTCAGAGTTTAAGTGACTTCACTTCATTGGTGTGTTTACACATTTCATCTGTGGCATTGCGTATTGTTTGTCATCCAACTATTGAATTAATGCTCTATGCGCAATGATCACCATGCTCCATGCATGAAAGGAAATTCATTCTTATATGCAAAAAGAAGTTGTTTGATATTCTTCAAATATAAATATAAATATATAAATAAATATATATAAATAATATAAATAGAGATATTATAATAGACTAATAGATTAATAGATTAATATAATAGACAATATAAATCCAAACCTCTGAATTGTAGCATCAAAAGACTGCTCAATATTTTTTCATCCTTATATATGTTTTATACTTTATTTTTTAGATTACAATTAATTTTATGTTCAACAAAGTTCTAACCCTACGAGCCACAAGACTTTTTCCTCTCGACAAAGCGATGGGATGGAGATGGAACATATACCTTAAATTCCATGAAATAGTTGGCATTACTTAATTTGAGTATGCTCTCAAATCATTCAATTTGTGATTTATGCAAACTCTGTTACTATGAAAAACCCGCCCTTGCTGAATTTCATAAGAATTCTTTCAATAAGTGCGTAGATTTCATGAAATGATGAAAGCAAAAAGCTTTTTCATGTTCTTTCTCGTAGGGACATTCATTTTGTATTTTCAGTTCAGTTGAGAGCAGCGTTGTGAAAAACAAAAATGACAAATAACGGTAGGTAATAATAAATAGATGATTTTTTGGATTCCATAATGCTGTACATGTAGGTGCACTAGGAAAAAGAAATTTGAGAAGAAGTAGTAAGATTTGTCTTCTAAAATCACATGTATGCAAAAACTATTCTCATGTCATTTGTCAAGGTATCACTACCATTACTACTTCTGCTTTTCACAAGCAATATGAGAATATTATGCGTGAATTTCAGCGATTGTACATGTGCATGTATAATGTATTTTCAATTTGTTGTTAAATTCCAGATTACCTCTGAATTGCTCTGCCACCTCTTTATCTTGTAGTTCTTCTTTGTGAAACCTTAATTTCGTGTAACTTGGCGATATGTTATACATAAAATACAGCATACATAAATGCACTCGTATTAAGTAATCCACATTCTGCATCCATCATAATTATCTCAAAGCATATCTTGTAGAAACCTGAGACGACAATGCTCAAACATCGGGAATTTCGGGAAAACTGGTGAACCCAAATCATGAAAAGGACACTAAAAATGCTACTAAAAGCTTTTTAATATATGAAGACCATGAAGGTAAGAAGACAAAATGGAAGGGCTTTCATGACCGAGCCCGAACTTCAATGCACACTCCGATATTTAGACAAGGATTACGCAAGCTCCTTCCTTTAATCATCTTGGTTCCATTACAGATAGCATCTGTGCACGATATACATGTGATCAAAAAATCATCCGAAAAGCAGAGGATAACAACCTAGATTCAATCAAAATGAACAAGATTTTATATCTCAATCTTAACGGACACCTTATCTGGAAGCGGGATCAAGAATACAACGATGGACAAGAATAACACCTACGCAGGCAGGAAAGATGTCCTCAGACTTGAACAATCCAAGCACAAGAATTCCTTGCAACCGTAGACGCTGCGTTTCGACCTAAGAACACTCGCAAGAACGGCTAGCATTGGCTCAAACTAGCTAACAATATATAGAATGGCTGAACAGACTGAAGGAATGCACCACATGCAGCTCTGCTTTTATTTATCCTGGATTGCCACAGGCTGCAAATATCGCCCAACTTTTCGTTTATGACTCCTACAACGACGATCAGCATTATGATAGAAGCAGTGAAAGTCTACATGAATATAACAACACTATTTATTATCACTTAATACATCTATCAAATCTCAACAGATGCAACCAGCACGAGGCCTGTTCGGTCTCATCAGTCGTGGGTAGGTTCGAACCATCTAACCCAGTGGGCGTAACGCACGCTTATCGAATAGACGGAAAATTAGTAGTAGGGAAAAGTGGGTGCGGGGAGCTATCAATGATGTTAATTACACATACATAATTCGAGTAGGGTTTGCTAAATCAGCTTTTGCAACGTTTCCGGAACTTCATTTCTAGGAAAACATGGCAGTATGTACATCATGGTCATGAAAAGAAAACCAGTGGTAAAGAATAGGAAGAACTATGTATTAAAAACGCAAATGCGAAGTCTTATCCTTAGTCACGATACCTAACAGTGTAACCTTCCAGAATTCTCTTGTAGGCCTATATAACGAGATGTAATTCATGAGAGACATAGTACAGCAGACAAAAACATTCAAATTCTAATTAGCATGTTAACATGCCACGACTTAATTACTAGCTTTAGGTAGGCTATGTTAATCGTAGTGATGCAACAGGCCTACTCCTACATTACAATTCAATCAACACAACATTGGCTCATTATTTGGCATAGGCCTACCACATATTCAAATAGAACAAATGTGAAAGTTAAGAATGAATAAATAATTAAACGGAAGTAACTTCCATGACCAATAAAATAAAAAGTTCCAGAGCCTGCTGAAACCCAACCCCCTACCCCTTTTATTTTATATTGGATATTTTGGCGAATCCCGTGACCCAACAAATTTCGTCCGAAATAGACGGAAATCCGTCTATAGACGGAAAATTACGCTCACTGATCTAACCACAAGGTCACCGCACTATATGTTGAGCGTGAATTAGTCAGGAATGCACTGCTTTAACACAGACACATGAAGGGCGGATTGCATTCGCCAACCACTTAATGCCGTATCCGACGCTGAGGCGTTTTATGGCGGCCTTGTGGTTAGAGGGCATGCTGCTCGTCCTCTAGCTCCAACGTCGCCAGTTCGAACCTACTCACGATTGATGAGGCCCGGCAGACCGAAACATGTCTCGTGGAGGTCACATCTGTTGAGAATTGATAGATTTATCAATTGCCAGGTTACTTGTCTAAACATTAAATAATGCATCTTACATTCTTCGTTTAGTATTACCTTTATCTTGACATTCATGTTCGTCTTCTCCATGCAAGCAGTCATTTTTTCCATTACATTTCAGATTTGCGGGTATGCATTTAAAAGTTCGCTTGCAAAAGAAAGTGCCATGACTACATCCTTCGGAGGCTGCAAATGAAAAACAAAATCAAAAATAATTTACTGTTATGCCACTTTCACATGCTTGTCATAATTTCAACTACCAGATCCACTTCTGAAACATTTTTTTCGTTACCAAAATTTTATAGAAAAATAACACATAAAAATATAAAATTTATTAGACAAAGTACATTGCAAATGGCATTTCACCATTTCTAAGACCATCGACAACTTATGATGAAATAGTTATATCATAAATTGCTCTATTACATAAAAGTAAGTCAACAGAATAAAAAGTAAAACTCCAGCCAGCCATATGTCTTTATATTCCACCTCAATCTGTCAGCGACGTCGGATCCAATATTATGAAAATAGGGCAACATGACTTAATAGTAATACCAATGCAGTTGCATCAATACGGATATAAGTATGTAATGGTTTAACAAGCTTATGGACTGCACAGCAGGCTGCTCTGCTTTTATTAATCATGGCTGGGTATTATGAAATGACTAAAAAGCCAAGGCAAACTATCACTGAGATTGATCATTAACCACAAAATGAAAAAGTAACAGCTGCAAAAACCAACTTACGACAGTGTGCTTCATCTGATTTATCGTCACAATCAAGTTTCCCATCACAATGATTATAAGAATCAATGCAAGTTCCATCTTTAACACATCTAAATTGGTTGCTGTAGCATTCACCTTTAGCTGCAAAGAGAATGAAGAAAGGTCAAGAATAAGTACACAATATCGTCGGGAATCTGGCACAAGACCAAATCAACATCCAAAAAAATAAATTTATTTTTCTCATAGAAGTTTGAAAATTGTAGACAATTCTGGAAAAAGATAATTTCTTCCTCAAATCTTGAAAATTATTTGAAATCATCGCACAAATTGCTCTTAACGAACAACATCTGTTCATGAGTCCAGATGGTGCTTATATTAACCGATAATCGTGCCTCTCTTGCACAAAAGCAAGGATATGAGGACTGCAAAAAAAGTGCACTATTATATATATATACGTATATAAAATGAGGATAAAATGGTTGTCAAATAATAATACACAACTCAGGAAAAAATAAGATCTAGATTACCGACCGGTTTCACCTCTTTGAGGCTAGTGATGGGCTAGCCACAAAGAGGTGAAACCGGTCGGGAATCTAGATCTTTGTTTTTCCTGAGTTGTGTATTATTATTATATATATATATATATATATATATATTGGTTAATATTATACTTTAATTATCCTGAAGCACTTTTATTTCTTAACCCATTTTAATCAGGATGGCCTATCTTTACAATAAATATATATATATATATATATATATATATATATATATTATATATATATATATATATATATATATTACGGCTCTAACAACTTGCCTGTGTGTGTGTGTGGAATTGATGAAGTTTTCTCAAGACGAAACCGGTCTTCCACGAACAATTCGCTTTGCAAACTTACCATCTGATACCTGGGTTATAAGGTCGGCATGAGGATCCTTTGAGTAGATTTATCTGCTCTTGAGATTTATATTTTTATATATAGAATGTATAAATTGGATTTTTTCAATACCATATGCCCAGGGATAGAGGAGGTTACATTTTATAACCGGCAAGCGTAACACCATAACAATTGTACAACTTGAGATCACTCACGGTTAAGCATTATTAAGGTTAAATTATTGCAATTTCTATTCAAGATAATGGAATGCGCCTGTCGTTTACTGTATGATGTACAAGATATGCAGCTCCCATGAGTAAGAGCAGCATGATTAATAATGAATTGATCTCTTGTCATGCACTGTTCATTTATTATGATCCAGAAAATTCGATTAATGAATCCAGGCTTATGAAATCTGAATGCGAATCCGTTTCGAATCCGTTTACTGTAGCCTGATGTAGCTACACAGATACGTACAGGCATTAGATCAAAGCGTGCAGGATTGTAAGTGCCTAATAGATTAAGGATACATTAGATCTACCCGGATAATAGAGCAAAGACTTCATTAATCGACGTAATTCTGTTAGTATAAAACTGCTAAAATCCTCTATATAAAAGTTTGCCTGCATCTCAAAAATATGCAAAGTACTACATTTCGAAACCCACACATCATTAGATAGTAAATCACAATGCCGGATTCGCAATTATAAAATTAGAGAATTTCCAAGAGAACGGTTCCACTTTTTAAGTGATTGATGCGTCAAATATTCAGCATTTCATCAAGTACTTAAGCAGAGATGACAGGAAATTAACATTGCTGTCATTAAATGTCATATCAATCGATAGACATGTGTATGGAACGCTTAAGCTATATTTGAACCTGCATGTAATTCAAAAATCTTAAAAATTAGATTCTGATTTTGAACAAGACAGCACAAATATAGAGATTCACCAAGTATGATTGATTTCTCTAAAAACTGCTAGATGCTACTGATTAATTGCATGCTGATTACTGATACTGTAAAAAGATCATTACATGCATTTATAATTACTCCAAGTAACAACAACTCTTAATAAGACATCGAGTATCACACTTCCATTGTATTGAGGAACAAAAATAAGGAACCTCATATTCAGTCAAAACGTTAAATATGCTAATCGTAGACTAATTGCTCAGCAATATAGCTCCATTTAGAAAATCAATCCGTTAACCGGTTAACCGCTTCCAAAACAGATATTCTAACACGTAGATACGATAGAAGGCTTCTGCTAATTTAACTTTGAAACATAGCCTATGCTTAATCAGCAACTTGTGAATTTAATGCGCATGTGCTTAACTAGAAATAATCTCCTAGATTGAGGAAGGAGGTCGTCAATGAGGAAGTGCGGTACTTGGGAGAGAGGAGGGCTCCTGTGAGAAAGTGCAGTGCCTGCGACGGAGGATGTCGCCAAAAAACAAGCGCATGCAAGTTTCTGAGAAATCACCTTAATCAACAGATCAATTGGTTTTAGCGATTACTTCCTCCCGAGGACCAGCAAAAGTTCAAAACGTGTAGGGCATTACACGTTTTTTACCCTTTTTTACTTGTGGCCAGTAAAGATAAAAAGTTCAAGGTGAAGAAGCTATTGCTACATGTCAATTATCATGAGGTTGCTCACCCTTTTAAAACAATTGAGCAAATGATTTAATATTTCAACTCTTAACTTGATCTACGTAATACAGTTGCCACATGCGCTTGCTCAGAAAATTTTAACTTACAAAATCACATTAACACTACATTTGCAACAACCGTAGTTTAAAATAGAAGTAGACTTCACTGCTTAAGGCATTAAGCCATTTACTTTGAATAAATGAATAGCTAACTTTCATTATTCGCTTGACATTACATATGACCTCGCATTCCTTGATAAGCAGCCAAATGCAACAATTAATTTCACACTTGAATCATTATTTAAAGTACTCTTCCTACAATGCCGAGATGCTGCGGATTGTCATTATTGTGACTTGCATCTGTAAGTCAAGTTGTAAAATATTCAAGCTACATATACCTTGCAATGGGCTACACAGATGTAAATGACATAACATCTACTTTGTACAATATATGCATTCAGCTAAAAAATGTTTTCTTGAAATATTTTGAACGCTCTCTTTTTGGTGAGTAGAAACGTTGCAATAAGGGGTTTGTAAACTTGACGATGGGAACCAACATAATTGAGGAACACAACATTATCCATTTAGGAATCCATACAGAAATAGTGACAACAGGGTTGCCACTTCGGGAAGACAAAAATACAGATTTGGTCACATGTTGAATTTATCCAATAACGAATTTAAAGATGACACAAGCTTCAAGCAGTATCCTGGTATTCACCACGAAGCGAAAGAGCACCATTACATTGAAAGTGGCCGGCAAAACAGTCCATACAGCCGATTCGTTCGGTTTTTTTTCTGATGGGTTCCCTTGTGAATTTCAAATCTTAAAATTCTGTCGGACGGGTCCAATTAAAGAAAGCTTGTTTTCCATCATCTTAGGGGACATTATCCAAAAATTTAAGTTTTGAATTACACTGTTTCGTCTGTGCCTCTTTTGTGAATACAAAAAGGTCCAGTTATAAACATGTTTCACACCGGGTCCATCTAATAACAATTTCATCCAAGAGATCTGTTCAATTTTTTCATTAAATCAATTCAAAAACTTTAACATTCGTGTCATGAAGATGCTGCCTCTGAAAATCACCGGCTTGTCATTAAATAACCGATGCTATACCTAGCTGATATCGGGAAAAAAATGTGGAAAAATTGACGACAATTAGATAATTCATGTTCATACGATTTAATTGGCCAAACGAAATTTCAATTCCCGCGACCTCAGTATTTCGGAATCTCTTAGTGAATACCACGCACGACTGCTGTTTGCTCATCTTGTTAAGGATTTAAGGCGTCCTAGCATTCCAGCGGCCCCAGCTATTTTTCTCCGAAGACTTTTTCGATGTCGAGTAATCGTCGAGATGTTGACAACTTTGCATGCTAATTTGCAGACAAAGATGACATTGCTTCGAATCTTTTTGCATTTCGCCTGATGTGTTCAGTAATTGAAAAATATTCTCTCCCTTTGCTATATCTTTAATTTTTGAAAGAATCAACTAACCCGACTGTTTTAATCCGGCCATTGAGTAAGTGATGCAGTTCATTTTTTTTACAATAGCATCGCTATTGTAAAGATCGTACCAACGAAGGCGCCTGGACGCAGTGAAGTTCAGTCAGTTTAACTTTTGGAATTTTATACTTTTGAATATTACTTCGGACCTAAAACTACTCGGGGAGTTTTTGTGACTATCGTTTCGGAAAAAAAGATGCCGTCATTGCAACTTTCTACAAATTGTTCCCTATCTGCATGACTTCTGTTTTCATCTGCGTTTAAAAGAATTCCTGTCCAACAGATGCTATCCATAGTGACATGGGTTAACGTATGTTGAGAGGTCATTTGCAAGGAATTGGCAAAAATCATGTCTTATTGTCTAAGGAAGCCGAATGTCAAATTCTGCTTTCAAATTCTTTAGCAATATTAACGTTTTCTAGTACTCAATAAGATTACCATTGACTTTTTAGAAAATAGTGAACATGAATTATGAGAAGATAGAAACTCTACCTTCAAGATTCTAAAGGATTTAAACTGAAAAAATAATTCATTATCCATTGAATTCAAAACTAGACATTTCGCCTGTAAAATTCTTAGCGAGCAGGTATGGGTGGCGCATTCAGCACTACTTATTACGCGGGCAGAAATGAAAACACACTTTTCAAAATTATGTCAATGATTCTTATACTCATAAGGATGTGCTGCTTTATATAATTATGCCACACTCTATTAGTGACCCATTATCGAGCATGCTACTAACAAAGCGGTTCATGTGACAAAACAAAACAAAAAAAATATTCGGTAAATGCTACTCTTAGAATGTTTGAACAAACTTCAAATGTATAAGTGAATAAAATTGCGCGAAATAAATCGTCAAATATCCATTTCCCCGCCAATCAGAAAAAGTTCGTGGAATACTTGATGCTCTTTTCCTCTCCCCTTTATTTGTTTTATTGAATTTTTTTGTACGATCCTCCAGATCCAGCAAGTATTTTTCGGCTGACTCACCCAATTTAATTACAAAAGATTTTCCCTGACATAAGGTTACTTAACCTGTCTTACAACGTTCTGTATTCCTATTGTACTGGCTTTGCGAACGTTTGCTTCAACATGGACACGAATCTGGTTGTTTGAGATAAGAAGCATGCCATGTACATCAATTGAAGCCACAGTGCAGCAGAGGTTTTAGAGAGCAATCTTCGTTGGATTTTGTCCCAAAGTTAAAGCAAATTTTCAAACTTTTTGCTAAAAGCAAAAAATTTGCATCATTTTTCCCTTAGAAGCTAAAAGGGATGCTACCAGTTCGTTGTCGCGGATACATTCATATTTATGCAATGTGATGTCGGACTTTGAGAGTCTGGAAACGTTATGACCAATTTGACTTCATAACTTCCAGATTGCATCTAGCTGACATAAATTATACACAAAATTTATGCTTTTAAATAAGAATAAAAATTGATTTAAAAAAATACAGACCTCAATGAAAAATACAGACCATTTACAGACTAGTCTGTAAATACAGACCAAGTGGCAACCCTGGCCTGAGTGACAATATGATCACAAGTCGAAACCAAGAAATATAACATAATATCATCTAAACTTAATTATTGCAGCATTACTTGAAGCATTATATTATTCTTGTTTTTTAATGTGCATGAAATCACTTTGCAGATAGGCTACTTATCAGAGATGTTGCATATTATGTAAGTATGCATATAAAGGAAAGTTGACAAGCAACGAATGACATTGCAAAATGGTTTATCAGACACCAGTCTGAAAGATGCAATATACGATAAGCCCTTAGCCTTGTCCTGAAATTGTGTACTATGCGCTGGGAATGACTGACGATTTTCGACATATGCGAGTAATTTTCATGTTGGACTAGTGTCAATATTGACGTATAGGCCTATTCGTGAAGGCTAACATAATTACGAAAATCATGTTAGTCTAAGAGCGGTAACTCAGCAAAATCAAGATGCTCAAGTTCGAATAGAAGAAACTAAAATACGAGAGTGTTCTATACTCTAAAAAGTTATAGGCATCTAGTTGTCACATTTGACATATTAAAATATGCAAATAATGCTGCAAAAATATGCTGTACACGAAAATGTTCTGATCGTGCAATCATGCACCATCAACCGTCATCCATAAATCACCACCAAAAGCATAATCTAAGGTTAAAATCATGCAATCCGATATATAATATGAAATGAAACTCAAATAAAGCAGAGAACCATATTACACTCAATCTAGTGTTAAAAATCATATGCGTATGGCTTGACTACAAATTACAATTGACAGCAAATTTAATGTACTCAATACAACTATCATCCAGCATGATCAACTATTTTGAACTTTCAGACACATGGCATGAATACACAATTCATGTGAAAGCCGAGGTACTTCACATGCATCAAGTCAATACTAAGTTTGCCATGTAGGCTAGCATTTCACTTCAATCAGATCTTGGCTGTCAGTTTCAGCTCATTAAAACAATAGAAGCCTTAATTCATGATCCTGATTTCGTTTCTTGCCTTTGACAAACATGTGAAAACACCACCAAAATTTGCTGTCAATTGTTTCTATTTTCACATTAAATGTAGAGTACATACAACATGAAGTTACCTTTCTTATAGAATATTCGCATGATATCTGAAATCAAAAAATTAAATGCTTTCATTCTCTTAAACTTATTGATTTGTGATATAGTCCGGGAGCCAGCGTGAAGTTGTGCAGGGAACGAGGTAGTACACAAAACTTTCACATAGCATAGTACACCTCTAACCTACTGCAAAACTTCGCGTCTGCCGAATCAGATCATTTGCTCTGAAGAAATAGAGAGGATAACAAAATCCTATGTATTTCCAATGGTAAAAGTTTGTGACATTTAAGTGGTGACTGACCTTCCATTTTTTCGAATTTTTGCTCATAAAAGTTACACAAATTGGGTATTTTGGTTGAACCTGGTTATTACAGAAATCATCTACAGTTCATGATCCTTCAAATTGAGTTATCATTCAGTGGACAGAGGATGAAGTAAAGTGCACAAACAGACACTTTTCGTTAAAGTATATCAACAATTGTTCCTGAAAATTTCGATGTTAAAATTTGCAGTTACACCAACTAAAAGTGTCTGTTTGTGCTACTTTACTTCATCCTCTGTCACTGAATGATAACTTCATTTGAAAGATTCAAATGATCTGTAGATATTTTCTATAATAACTACCAGTTCAACAAAAACCAATTTGTGTAACTTTTATGAGCAAAAATTCGAAAAAATGGAGGTTCAACAACCTTAAAATTGTCACAATTTTACCATTGAAATACATAGGATTTTGTTATCCTCTCTAATTTCTGAAAAGCAAATGATCTGATCCGGCAGACGCGAAGTTTTGCAGTAGGTTAGAGGTGTACTATGCTATGTGAAAGTTTTGCGTACTACCTCGTTCCCTGCACAACTTCACGCTGGCTCCCGGACTAATAGCATCATACTGATTATAATATGGCATATATAAGAAAATCCGTATCAATATATGGTTTGATTTATTATAATATAAACTAAATGCTTCAAAATAATCCGATTGAATTATACCAGATTCTTCAATGATTGCTTCCGATTGATGTTACGTCTAAAGCTTACTTGTAGAGAAAATAGGAAAAAGAAATGACAGAATTGAATCGCCAGAATTGAATAAAAGTTTGTCAAGATGCAGACCATAGAGATCACCAGATAGTGAAAATCTGAATTCATCAGTTGTTCAGTTAGAGAAATTAAATAACTGCGCTAGCAATCATTGAGCTTTTTTTCCGCAATTGAAACATGACTGCACACGGCCGATTTACTTTTAATTGAGGGTACGATATCATAGTGCGTCTCATGTTCAAAAGTTCTGGCTATGTCACACCATTCAGCATGAATCATCGTCACATTGTCAATCATTGAGAGTTGAGGTTTTTCGGAAACCAAATTCATAGAATTGTACCACTTACATGAAAAGATAAGGAAGTATGAAAGGGAACAGATAAATCCTGATGTTGAAGTTATAACAATCATTAGACCCACGTGAAATCAACGATTTTCCCCCTGCATGCATCCGCTTCTATTGCGATGGTCCCAAAAGATTCGCAAATGCATTGGTTACAAATGAGGGGGAACAGACGTTTCCAGAATAGCGCAACTTCTTGAATTTCAAAACTCCTTCCGACAGAAGCAACGCAAGTAGATAGGAATTCGGAGCAATCGCACTCCTACATTACAAATAATCCTCGTTTAAACTGAGTTAGTACCTGTTTCAGGAAAACAGGTTTGGAGAATCGGTAATGTGAATAATATTTTCATTGTGCTGGTCATTTCCATTTACTTCTCTGAAAGTTACCGCTTATAACGTATAACGTGGCTGTGAGAAAAATGTTACTATTTTTAGTTAAATTAGAATACTCAGATCAGAGATGGGTATAGCCAATACTCCTAATATCAATTAATTAATAATATTAATCAATAGCGAAATGCAAATATTAACAAACTTTGTGCCAAATCGGATGCAGTAATTGAAATGCATCGCAAATCATAGGGTTATACTCTTAACTCGAGAACTTCGATCTCTGTAGGGACTTTTCTCGTAGACATAAGTTCCGAGTGAGTCTATCTGTCGCATGAGGGGTTGTATTTTATCACAATTTGGTTGGTTTTAGTAAACATAAATAGCAAATTTCAGTTATTGGTGTAGGCCCACTCACAAGGCAATCTTGTCAGGAAATCCAGTTTTGAGATACCGTGACAACACATCAATCTAATATAACCCATTCATTATAATTTTGATTTTGCCTGGTTTGCCTGTGGGAACGCTGATCAGTCCTCTTAAGGACGGCCTAAATTTCTGTAATTGTATAAAGTTATGCAATATTTGCATATTTTTTGCAACGTTGACATCATTTGAAATAACCTGTGACTATCCTTCGTACTATAATTTAATTAGCTGCATGGTGCCCAATACTGATCGTACTCCAATGCATTTGAAAGGAAAGGACATCTGATTTCTGTTATGAAATGCTATATGGAGGACAATTTTATTTAATGATGAATGAGATTCACATTCTGGCGCCTTTCGTCCTGTGGAGAGTGCCAAGGGTTGATGGTCAGGGGCTTGGAAATATTTTTGGAACTAAAAATGACTGTACTGCTGACTGACACTTCACAAAAGCATGTCCCGGTACGAGGTATAGCCTACGCGTATGGTACTAACATATAGTTTCTAGAGTAATAGGCAGCATGTTCGACCTTTTTACATAATGGAAAGCTACCTCGAACTCAATGATCGCCATACATTTTAGTTATTTTAATTGCGTAAGACATAGGTCGTACCTTAATACAATTATGAACATAATTGCTTTCTGGAAAAATTCTGGCCTTAATTTTCATTACAATATCCTTCTTATAAATTACGTCTCATCCATTATTAGCATACAGAGAGCTGTCAATGACTGCTAGCTGTAACAGTTTCACAGAAAACAACGTTTGGTAATTCATATGTCGGACTAATTGACTGAGTCGCGAGTCGCCACTGACAACTAAACATTTAGCACTAAAAATTTGATGAACAGCTGAATAAAGATGCTTAACTTCGAAGAAAAACAAAGCAAGCAATACAAAATACCTAGCGCTATCCATGAAAATCCATTTCGTGTGAGCACGACGACGATAGAAAACAATGTATGGAAATAACAAAGTAAATTAACTTATTTCAAATACATGATACTTACTTTGGCCACAAACCATTCGGCAGATAAGTAAACAGCATAGTAAACTTATAATAAAAGAAAATTCTCTCATTACTACTGATCGCTTTCGCCCGGTTGCCGCAGCTAATGTTCAGCACGTTCAGTGATCAAGTGCGCATGTACCTTGAATCTTCAAACTTATCTGTCTGTCGTAGCGTGAGACAAGTGACGTATATCAGCCGATGTATGTGACCTTGAAATACGTCATAATTTTTCATTAGCTTTTGCTGAACACATATGCAATATTTCATTTGCAACAGAATTATTTAAATGTGATATTTGAATCCTATATAAACTGTTCTTATTTATTGAGCACTCAGTCATTATTTAAGTTGAGTAAGATCTACATTTATAGTATGTTTCATTCACATAAATTCTCTTGAAGACGCGTGAAGCTGATGACGTAACTGACAAAAATAAGTAGCCAGTTTAGCACCATATTTCCTAAACTATCATGGAAAATGATTCCCATCGCACACCATCGAAGGGAAATTAATTGGTTGTGTTCATAGTTGTGTTTAGTAAATTCAATGGTTTACCTCCGGCTCTACAAAGGTTAGGAATGGTGTTGCGTACTCTTGGGCGCAGCTCTCCCATCAAAGCGACTCAGCAATTCTTAGGTCACAATGTGCCCATGACTTAACAAACAATGCTTCATTGATCGACGAAAAATTCACTGAAAAAGTCTGAAAAATGAAGTCTGGATCATTTTCATCGTGCACTTCAATTTTTATCACCCACGGGATTGTCTTTCCCTAGGATAGTCAAAAGTTTGACACGCCTTGAACGTTTAATGTCTGCCGGTGGGAACGCACCACCTGTCCTCTTAAGGACAAACCTTAAGTCTTATTAACTATAAGTTTATTAAAATTATGAAACATTTAGACGTCGTTATGGGAATGTCCCAGCTTCACTTGCCTGTTGATTGTGGTTGGGGACTACGACCTGCTGCACC
>CAJQUW010014106.1:0-243723 GCA_907163375.1 Prostheceraeus crozeri | reverse complement strand
TGAATAAACATTTTGAATACAATCTTCTGAAATTCTATTTAATCGAAATTCGTTGTTGTTTGCCGTATATTTAAAAAACTCTTTGTGTTGCTCATTTTTAAAGAAACAAAATTGGTTTCTATTATGTATTCCGTTAAATGACAAATTAAAAACAACACATGGATATTTCAATTTACTTTGCATACATTAAAAATACATGTAAAATTTGTCCACGTGTGGACACGTTTTAATTGGCTGAAACACTCTATTTTTTTTACATGTGCAACAGGAAATTTCCATTGCTTATAAAACAGAAGTACAAGTTTTCTAAATCAATGGGATTTCTGTCCACGCTGCGGGACGCGTTTAAGTTGTTGAATTAGCGCTGTATTTTAGCTGAATGTCATTTATTTGTATGTGCATGTAAAACAGGAAATAACATGTGATATAAAACAGAGCGGGTTTCAAGAATGATTAAATTTTATTCACAGCGCGTCTAATAGTTTACTTACGTCAGTGGTTATCTCTGGTTTTTTTTTTTTTTTTTTTTTTTTTTTTTTTTTTTGTTTATTTTTTTTTTTTTTTTTTCTGTTTTGTTTTTTAAATTTTTTTTTTTTTTTTTGTTTTTTTTTTTTTTTTTTTTTGTTTTTTGTTTTTTTTTTTTTTTTTATATTTTTTTTTTTTTTTTTTTTTTTTAATTTTTTTTTAAATTTTTTTTTTGTTTTTTTTTTTTTTTTTTTGTTTTGTTTTGTTTTTTTTTTTTTTTTGTTTTTTTTTTTTGTGTTTTGTTTTTTTTTTTTTTTTTTTTTTTTTTTTTTTTTTTTTTTGTTATTTTTTTTTTTTTAATTTTTTTTTTTTTTTTTTTTGTTTTTTTTTTATTTTTTTTTTTTTTTTTTATTTTTGTTAACGCGTGAACGTGATTTGATTAGTTGAATGGCGCAGGTATTTTACTGAATGGCGGCCCCATTGTCAAGGAAAATAATGGCATAGGTCACTAACATGTGAAAATAAAGTGGTCATTTTCTTCATTAGAAATTTTACCATCAGTAAAAGTTTTACCATCCTGTTTATTCTTTTCATCAACTTTTTCTGACTGTAATTGAAATGATATTTGATTTACTTCATTAGCTATTTGATCAAATTTTTCAATCTCATCTAACGTAATAACATTATCATCACATACTCTTTGAAAGTAGTAATTCTCATACGATGATGAAAGTCATCCCAGTAGCCATTTATAATAGAATATAATGCTTACTAATTTAAATTATTAGTTAAAGTAGTCCTAAGGAGGACTGATGGCGTTCTCCAATCCGCAAGTGTACAAAGGCAATGCTGCTGTAACCATTGGATTAATCAGTTCTTAAAAGAACTCAATGTAGCTTTCTCGTGGCAACGAATTAAAATTGATCAGCTTTGGCCCAATATCTGGTAAAATGGAAATCTTAAGACTTGTAATACTACTCATTCTTGCTGTTAATATACTAATACCATAGATTCCAAACACTGCCGTATACACGTTCAAAACAGACGTCTAATATACTGTACCGACTACAGATGCTGATAGTGGAAATAGAATAAGACAATGGTCACCATAGGTTAAGGAAATTAAAAATGGATATTATAAAACAACAGGAAACCGATGAATAAAAATTGGAAAAGTGGAGTTAAAATATGGAAATACAAAGATGCTACTACACTGATTACAAGTGAACTACGTGTATATCTGACACTACACTAAGTGGATAAGTGGAAAGTGGATAATGGAGGTAAACAATAGAACTACAATGACACTCTACTACACCGAAAGCAATGAAACTATACACACTATACCTAAGACTACACATGGAAAATACTATTTCTTCACTTGAATTTGTTATCGCCAGTTTCTTCATCCGTCTATAGTACTTCATGTAATTCCACATTTCTTCATTTGAATTACAATACATCGACCACTACTTCAGCTACCGATTAAGGGATATAAAACATAATACTGCAGTCCGTCAGTCATCAGCAGGTACTCGTCTAGTTGTGTTTCGACCCCTAACCTGAACACTCAAACCCAGACGAGCGGGTCCCACACATAGTGGCTGACAAAATACTGAATAGGTAATGATATGTCTTGAAAGATATGTGACAAAGATAAATCAGACATCATTCAATTGTTGCGTTTCCCACATGTAAACAGATCCTGTCATTAAATTCATCCCATCAATAAATACAGTATGCTTTTGCGATCCTCACATGTAAACAAATCAATCTTTGCCTTTTCGATTCCCACAAGTAAACAGATCCTGTTCATCCTCGAATCCCATAAAGATGTAATCGCTGTGTGATAAATATGTAATCCGCCTTTACACAAACTTCGCCTCATACATCAAGACTTAAGAATGGGAGTTCTCTCATCTCCCGTAAGCCACGCTAAGCGCTCTGTATTCACTCTTCACCGCCCACCCCCATATGATGGCTACAAGTCATTGTTAGTCGTTTATTCACCTATGCAGCAAGGCATTAAGGAAAATGTGAGTCGTTTGTTGGTCGCGTGCCTCATTGAAATTCACAGAGTGAAGTGAATTGTCGAGCCGAGAAAAGACCATATTTGTGAAGCGATTCATTATGCCTTGTGAGAGCCTTTTCTGTGTAACTCATCAAGTCATGCTGAGAATAACCTCTAGATTTCATGATATTTAGTGTCTTGTTAGTTTTGTGAACAGCGTCTTGTAACTTCGAGCATATTCTACAATATCTGACTACCTGCGACGCGAATACATGAAGGGCCATCTGTAATGGGATCATACTCTCCGGAAAAGTCAGTTGCACCACAGAGAAAGAGAAGTCATCTACCTTATGATATACTGAAGTTCTCAAGCCTGTTCTGTGAGATTTGTATTTTCACATCAAGGTAAACTACCTCTTTATTGTTATCACCATTTCTCTCCGCCAACAAGTCAGGTGGATAAATTCTTTGAATCAACGAATTAAAGTGTTTATAATTGACAACACATATATCGTCAATGTATCTTGATGTAGGTGATAACAAGCGTGCTAAATGATATTTCTTAGTTTTTATCAAATTTTGCATAAAAACATATTCGCAGTGTAAGAGGAATAGGTCAGCTAGGAGTGGACTAGAATTTCCTCCCATTGGAATGCCTTTAATCTGCCTGAAAACTAAATTACCGAATGTGACGTAGGTCTGTGACAATAGGAAATGTATGGCTTCTTTTAACTTCTGTTTATCAAAACAGTGATAACCACTATATTTTTTCATTGAGCAAAAGGACTTATCATATCCAATGCAAATAAATTTTCTATTTGAGGAATTAAACACCAAATCCATAATAGCGAATATGTGATCTTCAATCAATTTTTGATCAAGATTCGTATATAAGGTTGAAAAATCGAAAACTTGCAATGAATGAACTTGTGTCGAATTTAATCTGTGTAGAAATTCTTGTGTGGACTTTATACTCCAGAAGCAATCGAAACCGCTGTTTCTCTTAATTGCCATACAATATCTCTGAAAATTGTCACGCAAAATACTTAAGGCTGAATTTACTTTGATGGAAAGCTTTTTCGATGTGCATAGTCGTGCTCCTGCTATGAATCTAAATTTGCATGGAGTTTTGTGAAATTTTGGAATCCAATATAATTTTGGTAATTTTCTGTCTTTTTCACAGACAGATAGTTTAAACTCGCTTTTCATAATTGTTGTGTGTTGCTCAATTACATTCTGCGCTAAAATTTGCTCTGGACCATAGGTATCATTACCCGATATGTTCGACGTGGAAATATCAATTCCCAACTCGGCTAAGAGAATTTGGAGATAAAACTTTTTGCAAATAAAGGCATAATTATTAGATGCTTTATCAACTGGCGTAATTATGACGTCATTCTGCAATTCTTTCAGATTTTTACCCATTTTGACATTAATCTTGTGTCGATTACTGTGTGCGCGAAATCTATTCGAGGATTTCTTGGCAAGATATATTCGATCTTTAATCAGTGCCATGATTCTTGATTTCCACGCTGAGAATAAAGTAGCCTCAAGCCTCTCTTTCTTACTTATTTTTGTAATATGGTCATCTAATGAATTACTAATTTGAGTTGTTATGGCACTCCAACTAAGGCTTTTGGGGATTCTGTGTTTGGTGCCAAAACTGAAGAGTTGACGTAAGTCTTCATCATCCACAATATCCAGATCACCCGTTATTACGTGACCATAATGTGGGTAAACAAAAGATTGCCTCTTGCTACATGAGCATGGATTGTTCATGATGTGCATCACATCCTGAAACTTTAGGTTATTCAAAAAACGCCCATAATTGCAAAACTTCAATGCAGTGGGTTTATCTAATTTATAGAATATTTTCGGTGGATAACGTTCTTGAATTGTGCTTGGAATTAGCTTGCACACACTGTGATCGCAGAATATAGGCATGAGATTGAGTGAGTCTATTGTCTGAGATTCGAACGGGATAATTATGGTTGCTCGTTCTTTTACATTTTTGTTCTCCGAGTCTAGGTTAAGTTTATTTTGAATGTATGCTGTTAGTACAAATGTCATCATATTTGCCTCATCCCTTGTCTTGCCTAGAATGGCTCTTAGCATAGTTTTAGGGAGAGATTTTAGATGATGATAAAACCTTGACATCCTACGCGTCTCAAAAGAATCTTGTAATTCTTGATAGGTATTGTCAAGTTCCATAATACCTGAGCTTTTTCTACCCGATTTTCTTATTCCATGACTCCTTTTTCGTTAGTAATGCAATTTGTCATAGACTTCTTTAATATGTAAATGCTTAGTTTTTAATGATTTTCGTTTCTTAGTTATTAAAGATTTATCTAACATTGTAACAAGTGAAGTTGCAAAAACACCCGTACCTGTTAAAGCTGTAGCAACAACAGGAATTACTAAAACACCTGAAGATATAACAATTGTTAAAGCACCTAAACTTATTGTTAAGAATATGCCAATTCCTTGTGTTACATTCTTAACTTTAGTCCATCTCTTTCTTAATTTTTTATAATGCTCTAATCTTAATGATAATTGAGATTCCTTATCTTTCATATACCTAACTCTATCTTTGTGTTTTTCTTTGTTGATCTTTTCGATGTTTATCTTTTCAATTATCATTAAAGTTCATATGATCATTAAAGGCTACGTTCATATGATAACGAAGGATATATTCTTGCGGTTTCTTCCACTTTTATTCCTTCCATTTCTGAGGCTTTCCCTGTTGAGATTTCCATTTTTAAAGAAATATTTTGAATACAATCTTCTGGTATATTAGGACAACGTGATAATTTTTGGGCTACCTAGATTTTCATCTGCCTACATTTTCGATCTTCCGCTACGTGATATTTTTCGACCACGTGATATTTTTTAGATTACGTGATATTTTAAGACCGCCTAAATTTTCGTCCACGTGATATTTTGAGACCGCCTAAATTTTTGAAATTTTGATTTTTTTGAAAATTTGTCACTACCTAAATTTTCGCCCTTCGGCCTTCGGCCACGTGAAATTTGAAGTCTACCTAAATTTTTAAAATTTTGATTTTTTGAAAATTTTGAAAAACCCGCAAAAGTGTGACATCCGGCGAAAGCGAAGCGAAGCGTCGCGCCGGATGTCACACTATATACTACTAGTTTTTACATTTTCTATCACAGCCGAGGCATAGACATATCAATAGAATTGTTCTGAAACTCTTGATTTCATCATATCATTTCGATTAAAACAATCGTAGCAATACGAATCCCATCCGTGGATTTTTGAGCATTCCTTTGCCACCAGTGGCTTGTGGCAATTTGTTGCCATTTTTAATGTTATAACACAGACATCTTTTGGGACAACGTGAAGTTTTTCCTTTACAATAGGGGTATAATTTCATGCATTGTGAAAGATCTGGAGCAGAAATAATGCACTTTATATGGGAGTTTGTTTATGGCTTGAAAGTAGTGATGCAAATGGAAAATTTTCCAGAAAATTTTCCAGAAAATTTTCCAATGGAAAATTTTGAAAATTTTTTTTCGGTGATTGACGTTTTTGCCTTTGTTTTGGAGACTTGTTGCAGTCGTTTGAAAAGACTATGTAATATTCAAAGACCGAAAACTTCTCATCATCCCTGCATGTTAACTTTTGGGACCAACTGCACCCTTTCCATATCTATTTCAGATCATCCCAAATGAATTTCAGATATTAGATGGATTTCAGATTTCTCTAATTGAATTTCAGATATCTGTCAGAAACTCAACTTTGAAAGGATCTTAGATTCAACTGGAGAATCTCCAATTCATCTGGAAAAGTCTGAAATTCATTTAAGTAGATCTGAAATCGATTGGGAACTATCTGAACCATCTGAACCAGCTAGAAATGGAATGTGTAGTTTGTCCTCCACGAAGATATCGGACAATACGCCAGAAGTTAGAAGCTATCATAGCTATTCTTCTACTCATCACAGATATCTTTAGTTTCCAAATATCTCACGAGTTTATAGTCTTTATATATCTTCCAATATATGTAGTGATGAAAATTTTCCGGAAAATTTTGAATCAAAATTTTCCAAGGAAAATTTTGGAAAATTTCGGAAAAAATCGGAAAATTTGGAAAATTTTGAAAGTTCTGATTTTTTGTGATAGGCCCTATATGCTTTGACCGCTTCCACAGCCGAGGTACACACCAATAGAATGGGTCTATAAAACTGGTGATTTTGATCATTATTTTGAATAAAATGATTTTGAAAAATGAAGAAATTTGAATTTTTTTGTGATATAGTTTTTACATTTTCTATCACAGCCGAGGCATAGACATATCAATGGAATTGTTCTGAAACTCTTGATTTCATCATATCATTTCGATTAAAACAATCGTAGCAATACGAATCCCATCCGTGGATTTTTGAGCATTCCTTTGCCACCAGTGGCTTGTGGCAATTTGTTGCCATTTTTAATGTTATAACACAGACATCTTTTGGGACAACGTGAAGTTTTTCTTTTACAATAGGGGTATAATTTCATGCATTGTGAAAGATCTGGAGCAGAAATAATGCACTTTATATGGGAGTTTGTTTATGGCTTGAAAGTTAAGCTTTATTATGCAGCCTTGATTGCAATGATACAAATTCTCCACGTGAAGCACAAGCACACAGTCCAACACAGCATTATACATGAGCGATCATATATTTAGTGATGCAAATGGAAAATTTTCCAGAAAATTTTCCGGAAAATTTTCCAGTGGAAAATTTTGAAATTTTTTTTTCGGTGATTGACATTTTTTCCTTTGTTTTGGAAACCTGTTGTAGTCGTTTGAAAAGACTATGCAATATGCAAAGACCGAAAACTTCTCTATCATTCCTGCATTACCTTTTGGAACTAACTGCACCCTTTCCATATCTATTTCAGATCATCCCAAATGAATTTCAGATATTAGATGGATTTCAGATTTCTCTAATTGAATTTCAGATATCTATCAGAAACCCAACTTTGAAAGGATCTTAAATTCAACTGGAGAATCTCCAATTCATCTGGAAATGTCTGAAATTCATTTGGGTAGATCTGAAATCGATTTGGAACTATCTGAACCATGAGGTAGAAATGGAAGATGTGCATGCAGTTTGTCCTCAACGAAGATCGGACAATATGCCAGAACTTAGAAACTGTCATAGATATTCTTCTACTCATCACAGATATCTTTAGTTTCCATATATCTCACGAGTTCACAGTCTTCCAATATGGTCGCTCATGTATAATGCTGCGTGGACTGTGTGCTTATTCTTCACATATTCATCAACATATGGAGAATTTGTATCACTATGATCAAGGCTGCACAATAAAGCTTAACTTTCAAGCTAACAAGCAAAATCCAAAATTATTTTTGCTCCAGATCTTTCACATTGCATGAAATTATACCTCTATTCTAAAGCAAGATTCACGTTATCCCAAACGGTGTCTGTGTGATAATCAAAAATGCTAGCAAATTAGCACAAGCCACTGGTGGCAAAGGAATGTTCAAATATCCGCGGACGGAACTCGCAGTGCTACGATCGCTTTAATCGAAATAGTGATGAAATCAAGTTTTAGACCCACTCTATTGGTATGTACCTGCCTCGGCTGCGGAAGCGCCCCAATTATAGGGCGTATCACAAAAATCAAAACTTTCAAAATTTTCCATAATTTTCCAATTTTTTCCAATTTTTTCCATAATTTTCCATGGAAAATTTTGATTCAAAATTTTCCGGAAAATTTTTATCACTAACCGCCGGACGAAGACCGAAAGGAACTGGACGAGCTTTCTTGAAGACGGGTGGACAGGAGACTTGCAGACTAACTGGCTCGATTTTCATACCGCCGGTATTACGACTACATTTGTGAATAAGGGCAGTGACAGCTGGAGCGAGAGGCTGATCGTTGGACATGTAGAAGGAAATATTTACTTGTAAGGCGCGTAGTCCATCGAGGCCAAGGACGTTGGGACCGCGATCGGTAATTATCAAATCCAAGGTTATTGGTTCCGGTTTGATGTCATGATGAACTTGAACCGAAGTTTCACCTTTTACTGGAAGACTATGGCCGGAGACGCCACGAATTGATTTGCAAGTAGGCTTAATAACAGGCTCGGAAAACACACGTTGAAATTGGTCGAAGGGCATGAAGGAAATAGGGCTGCCAGTATCTATGATGAATTCTACGGATTTTCCTGAATTGAAGATCAAATCATGATAAATGTGTTGGTCGTTGAAATCTTCTAGAACCAGTGATTGAAAATTTACTGTTTCAGACAGTGAGTCTACGGGAGGCATGGAGTCCGGATCGGAAACTGTTACTGCGTTGACTGTGGGACGATTTTGGGAAGACGACTGGCTGCTGCGACATACGCGGGAAATGTGTCCGACCTTGTTGCACTTGTGGCAGACTGCCTTGAAGAATTTACATGTGTGTCTCTTGTGCCGACCACCACATGAATCACAGGAAGAATTGTAAGACCGTGAAGTTGAACCGTGCTGTCGCATGTTGGTCATTGGTTTCCGAGGCGCAGGATGACTGTAGTGTGTCGAAGCTTGATGAGTAGAGTGGAATTTGCCTTGAATATTGCGTAACGGGGAACGTTGACTAGTACTATGGGCGAAGCGTTTGCGAGGAAGATTAGCGGAGCGGTGTGACGCGGTTGAAGCAGAAGCGATGTGTATCTGAGCGATTTGGCCGGCTAGAGCGGTGTTCACGTCGTCCCAAGTTTCGAGGAGTGCTTTAGCCTTGGAATACGTAAGAGCTGGCTCGCGAAGTAGACGTCTCTGAATCTCACCCTCATTGACACCAGCGATGATACGATCCTTGAGCTGCGATTGAAGATCAGCACCAAAATTGCATTTTGCAGCTTGCTGTTGTAGTCGAAGTAGGAATTGCCTGAGTGTTTCATCTCCCCGACGCGAAAGATTGTGAAAGCGCGCACGCTCTGTAGCTTCGAAGTGGACAGGACGCAGATGACTCGTCAGTAGTTGCTTCAATTCGGAGACTTTCTTGGTGCCTAGGTCATCAGGAAAGGCGAGGTCCTTGAGGAGGTCGTAGGCTTCTCAACCAATCATGGTCAGGTAAAACGCTGTTTCGTTCTTAGTGTCGATAGAGTCGTTGGTTTGGACGTAGTAGGAAAATCTTTCATGCCAGTTCAAAACTCCGGCTGGGTTATTAACGTCTATCTTCTCTATACACTTCTCCATAATACTTACCACCAAAATCTTAACCTAATCCCTACGAAGAAAAGTGAAATGGATAGAGGAAAAGACAAACAGTGAAAAAGAGAAGCAGCAGGAACTTAGTATGTGTATTTGGCACGTAATAAGAACCGACGGCTCTCAAGCGAGCTGTGCGTCAGATTTGGATTTAGAAAGAAACTGACGGTCCTCAGGCGGACTGCGCGTCAGTGAGAATGTATCGAAGTGGGTGAATGTAATTATCTTTAAATTTATACCGGTCCAAGGTATATTACGGAAAAAATCACGTCTCGTACACTCCCAATGAGTGAAATACTCGTAAAAGCGAGGCACAGTTTCCCACAGATCCGTCTGACCCCTCTGGTCAAACAATTACTCGTAAAGACGAGGCACAAATAACAAGCGAAGTGGCTGCTGATCGCGACGCCAATTGCTACGGCCCACTCTAAATATAACGAAGTCAAAAACTCGAAAACTATCATAGGTGTAAACTTTATTGACTGCGATCAGCAGTTTATATACGTAGCGCAAACAAAGGTGATAGTTACTCAGAATTGATGTGGATAAAAAAAATACAAAAATACAAACTGTAGAAAGTAAAAGTCATAGGCACCAAGAGAAAAGTCAAAGGGATTATTTACACAGGAAAGCAGGGATCCACCAACGGCGCGCGATTCAAACCCGAATCACGTTTCGGCAGATTGATCAGCTGTTGCACTTAGGTAGAGTGGTAACTGGATTTATTACATCCCAAATGTGTATACACTTTCGATTTAATTAAATGAACTCGAGATGAATTCAATTGGGTATGCATTGTCACCAAATGTGAGATATGCAAATTTTTTGCAGTTTTGAAGAAATTTCCACGGAATTGATTGATTATGATTGTAATCACAGAGTAAATATATAAGGTAGAGTAGTAACTCCGCATTTATTAAATCCCCAATATGTATACACTTTCGATTTTATTAAATGAACTCAAGGCAGATACAGTCGGAATTGTTTCCAAATGTGAGAAATTTCAGCCAAAAAAGCACGAATAATCGCGACTTTTTCATGATGACTTTCATTATAATGCAATTCATGAAATTCCCTTGACAATCAGCTTGATTTTTCCTTAGTTAGGATGCCTATCAGCAAATAGTCATTCCTTTTGATATCCAACTTGTTTCATACTACTTATTGAGGAGAGTCATCTCGGTAGTATTTAAATTGGTAAATTTTGACTTTTTTCAAAAGTGCTCAAATAGGAGTATTTTGGACCACAGGAACGTAATCTCCGCAAAAAAACTGAATCTTTTCATACAAAAAATTTCACTGTACAGATACTTTTTTGAGTCGACACTCTACCCATATATCCTCTATGATTGTAATGCAGAAGGAATGCTGGTATTTTACAGATTCCCTGTCATGACAGCCTTGGAGATTAATGTTTGTCAAATCAGCAATTCGATGGGTTCCTATTACTTTCATGCTCAACCTCAAGAGTATTTTCCATAGAGTAGGTATATTAGGTAGAGTGGTAACTCCGCATTTACTAAATCCCCAATGTGTATACACTTTCGATTTTATTAGATGAACTCATGGGAGTTACACGAGGCATTGTCACTAAATGTGAAATATGCGAATTTTTGCAGTTGTGCAGAAATTACAACGGAATTGAATGATCATGATCATACTGCAGAAGGAATGATGGTATTTCACAGATTCTCATGACTGCCTTGGATGTTTAATGTTTGCTAAATAATCAATTCCATTGGTTCACTTTCATGCTGAACCTCAAGAGTATTTTCTTTAGCGTGATCATGTCACAGGCAACCTGCCACTGGCACATCAAAATCACATAATCAAAGACAATGACTTAATTTGTCTTTGAAAGATGTAAATGGTTCCACATCACTATTCAGATTCAAGAGATGAAACATGAATTTAGTGAATCATAGAATCATGCCGGTAAAAACTGAATTAGAAACTTGAAATTTCAGCCTAGAAAGCACGAATAATTGTAAGTTTAGAGACTATTTCAAGTTGTTATCTTCCCAGTGAATCAGTCAGCGCAAAACAAAACTCGTCACGTGCAAGTTGTATTGTTTTTTGTGAAACTATTTATCTGAATGTTTACAAAGCGGAATTGAATAATAAGTACAACGGTTAAACAAGTAGTGAAATATGTTTTACATAAATATTGAAATACGCACTTAACATATATTAGATTAAATCAAAATACGAGGATGCTGCAATACTCCGGGGCAAAATTTGCGCAGCAAATCAAGAACCATAAGGAAATCGGAGAGACTAACAATATATCAAATCGGGATTACCCGCAAAACGTACAACACGACCAGACCGAGTCGTGGGAGGGGGGGCTCGCTACCGGGGAAGGAAGGCTAGGTGAGGGAGGAGGAATAACAGGAGAGTCAGAAATGTCACTGAGTGGAGGTGGCTTGTGATTTCGATCTGAATGTTGTGGTCGTATATTAGCTCGTTTTAGGCGATCCACCGACACCACCTGTTGTTCTAGATTGACGAGAATAGTGGCTGTTTTGTTGTTAGGCTTCAGAAGTTGAAAAGGGTCTTGGTAGGGTGCTTCCAATGGCTTTCGTACTCTGTCTACCCGCAACCAGACATGCGTGGCGTTCTGCAGCTCCTGTGGCGGTTCCAATACCAAGGATGGTGTTGATGGAAAGTTTCTGATTGTCTTGCAGATTTCTTTCGATTGTAGTTTTCAATCGAGACAGGAAAACGTCGTCTACCGGTAGTGAATGGGGCTGAGGTAATGGCATCATCGCGTGGGTACCTGTAACAGCTTGAAAAGGCAAAATCCCTGTGCTAGACGGTAATAGACGAACTGACATAAGTATAGAGGGAAGGTACTCAGTCCAGGAAGACCACGCAATGCTTGTTTAAGGATACGGTGCTGACGCTCGATCATGCCGTTGGTTTGAGGACGATACGCACAGGAACGGAGTCGAAAGAAACCAATTTGCTTTCCAATACGATTGAAAAGTTCTGATTCTAATTGGGCGCCGCGGTCGGTTACCACGTGGAGAGGGACACCAAACCGACTGACCCAAGACTCGATAAATTGTGATCCGATTGTGTCAGCTGTAATCAGAGTTGGAAAAGTCGGAATTTCAATTAATTCCGATCCGGAATTAATTCCCTTTTTCGTCGGAATTGGAATTGACGATTTTAAAATCTACTGGAATTGGAATTGGAATTGACCTTGATAAACCTCAATTCCACTTTTTTGATAGACCTGTGATAAATCTATTAGTACAAAAATTGAAATCACAGTACTCGGCCGTTGTGTTAACTGCACGCAGAGATAAGAGAGAGATAGATCGACAGAGGCAGCTTTATTCTATTGTTGAATAAAGGGTGTTTTTTGTGACTTCGATGACTTAATTCAGCGATTAAGCAGACCCAGAAAAGACAATCATCCTTGTTCAATCTGTTATTTAGCTATTCATCAAGTAAGATAATTAATCAAAATAAAACAATTGCTCAATTTAGTTCTTTATAGGACAATCACAAAAATTGGAGATTGACTTAATTGTTGTACACACGAAAAACAATTGGTTTGGAAAGAGGAAAATTAACGCTGCAATAAAGGGTAGCAACCCTGTCAGTTCAAATCATAATATAGACAATGTCAACAAATTATCCTAATGATTAATTGTTCAATTACATGAACTATTATTCAACTTCCACTCACAACAATTAACAATCTAACGAGTTAAGACAAGTTCGTCTATGTAGCCGAGGGTGCTCGGTTGATAACTCGATGAGTTAATTTAATACTTATATTTCGGCTGTCACAAACCTTTTCAAAGTATAGAGTAGAAATATATATGCATATGCCACTTTGCGATACAGAATGACCTAAAAATGTTATATCAGATTTACCAAACGTGCATTTATCGAAAGAAACACAGAGTCCGTTATCACGCAGTATTGATAAAACTTGTCGAACATGCATCAAGTGTTCACTCAGACATGTAGATGAGATCAAAATATCGTCAATGTAACATTGTACAAAAGGTAAAGAGCCGAAAAGCCTGTCCATTAACCGTTGGAATGTCTGCGCTGCATTTTTCAGTCCGCATGGCATACGTTCGAACTCAAATAGGCCGAACGGGACTGAAATGGCAGTCTTTTCGATGTCGTTATCATGCATAGGTATTTAATAAAATGCTTTAACAAGGTCTAACTTAGAAAATATACATGCAACCTGTAAAGAAGCGAGAAGATTTTGTAAGTGAGGCTGGAAGATCGACGAATTATTCCTTGAGACAACATCGTGTCGAACTCTTTCTTGACCACCGCAAGCTTTGCGGGAGGAAGGGGGCGAGGACGACAGAAAACGGGTAGACCGGTAGTTGATATTCGATGAGACACACCGTGAGTTGTCACATGAGAATAATCGGGGGAACCAATTACGCTGGAAGATTCGTTGATCAGATCATCCCACTTGCTGTCATCGCTGCGAATTTTCACTGAGTGCACTGACGAATTCGTCGTGGGAATTAGGTTGCATGTCAGGGCGTCCTTTCGGTCCACCAGTCGCTTCAGGCCGACGTCGATTAAGAGCGAGATCTTGGATAAAAAGTCAGCTCCCAAGATGGCCTGATCAACGTCGGCAATCACGAAGGACCACTTGAACACTCGCCGCATCAATGCGAACTCAACCAGGCGGCGTCCTTGGACTGGTATTGGAGAACCATTTGCAGCACAGAGTGGTAGAGTGCATGGCAGTAGATCGGACGCAAAAGTTCGAGGGAGGATGCTTATCACTGAACCGGTATCCACAAGAAGCGACACTTGCTTGTTGGGGCAAGGATTCAGGAGTAGGATTCGCACGTAGAAAAGAGGAGTGGCCGCATCGGGAGTACCACATCTCATCGCGGCGTCAGCAGATATGGTCGCTAGTTTGGCTGCTCGGCAGACGGGCTAGGAGCTCGGCTGGGCTGGGACCGATTCGAAGTCTGCGCGTGCGGTTTCGGGCCTGGCCATTGGCACCAGCGCCTACAGGAACGAGCCTTATCACCGTAGAACACATGAGCGCGGCAGATTACCTGGCGCTGACCAGGACGAAATGGTGTAAGTCGAAAATGCTTCTTACTGGGCGGCGGATGGTTGGATGAAATGGCGGCAGTAGTGACGATATTTTCCGGAGCTCGAGGTCGAATAGTCAGCATCTGGTCGGCGAGTTCGCCAAGTTGGGTTGCGGTTAGATGAGCAGATTGACTCACGAGAACTGCAGCAACTTCTGCTGGTTGTGATGAAACAAGACGATGCTTTAAAAGGTCTTCGTAATCCGCCAATTTTAGCGATTCGGCGGTCCGTCGCATTTCCTTCACATATAGTGACGGTTTTCCGATTGCCACACTGTCGAGTAAGTGATGGAATAGTTCGGGCTTAGTACGCTCAACTTCTTTGATAACGGCGGCCTCCAGGTCGGCGTAAGAGGAAGACGAGAACACAGTCGGGTCAATCCTTCCAATAAGATCTGGCGGCAATGACGCGAGAGCGTGGTAAAATTTCGTCGAGGCCACTGTTATGCCGGAGAGGATGAATTGCGCGTAGTCAGAGTCGAACTATTCCGTCACTTACTCGACAGTATATAAATATTCATCCTCGTATTTTGATTTAATCTAATATATGTTAAGTGCGTATTTCAATATTTATGTTAAACATATTTCACTACTTGTTTAACCGTTGTACTTATTATTCAATTCAGCTTTGTAGACATTCAGATAAATAGTTTCACAAGTGCTCAAATAATTTTTGGACCACGGGAACGTAATCTCCGCAAAAATCTGAATCTTTTCATATAAATATTTTCACTGTATACACATACTTTTTTCAGTCGACACTCTACCTATATGTCCCTATTCTATGATGAAGTCATTGTCTTTGATTATGTGATTTTGCTGTGCCAGTGGCACGTTGCCTGTGATATGATCACGCGAAAATACCATAGAGTAAGGATATATAAGTACATAGAGTGTCGACTCAAAATGCAGTGAAAACTTTTATATCAAAAGATTTCGTTTTTGCGGAGATTGCGTTCCCGTGGTCCAAAAAATTATTTGAACACTTTTGAAAAGGTCAAAATTTGCCAATTTATATACTACCAAGCTTCTATATAAGTAGTATGAAACAGGTTGGATATCGAAAGGAATGAATATTTGCTAATAAGCATCCTAACTAAGCGGAAATCAGGCTGATTATTAAAGGAGTTTAATATTCCGTATTATAATGAAAGTCTTCATGAAAAGGTCGCGATATTATTCATGCTTTCTTGGCTGAAATTTCAAGTTTCTAATTCAGTTTTTACCGGCATGATTCTATGATTCACTAAATTCATGTTTCATCTCTTGAATCTGAATAGTGATGTGGAACCATTTACATCTTTCAAAGACAAATTAAGTCATTGTCTTTGATTATGTGATTTTGATGTGCCAGTGGCAGGTTGCCTGTGACATGATCACGCTAAAGAAAATACTCTTGAGGTTCACAATTGAGCACAATTGAAGGAAAATGAAATTGAAATTGAATGAAAAGAAAAAGAAATTGAAAGAATCTATCGCTTAGAAAGAGCAGGAAGAGACAAACCTGAAAATGAAGCCTCTGTTCAAGAGGGAACAATAAGAAATTATCCATTGAGGTAGCAGAAGAGCAAATTCAAGATGCGAAGGCAGTGGTCATCCCATTCCAAAATCAAGGCCAAAATGTGAAATGATGAGTCATCATGCTGACTCAGTCCTCCCCTCTGGAAGGAAGGAAGGAGGTGAGGGAGATGGCCAAGGATGTGCTGGAAGGGATGGGTCCGATCGGAGGAAACTGTTCCCTCCCCCCTCTGGAAGGAAGGAAGGAAGGAAGGATGAGCTCTTCTGTGAGGCAAGGGTAGGAAAGTGTTTTATCTTTAGAAAAAGGCAGGTTTCGGACGTTTTGGGAAAGGTCCTATATCGGCCAGAAGGAGGGCCCGGATGGACAAACGGAGGTTAGATTCGGACTCTACGTGAAATTATTGGTTAGAGAGGTGATTTCCAGCGGAATCGGAGAGAAAAGTTTTGACTTCCCCCTCCTCTGGACGGGACTTCGATCTTGGCTTGAAGGAATGGTAGGGAGTCGTGCGATAGCTCATGTGAAAGCTAAGAGTGAGATAAATGCAGTGGAAAGCATCATATGTCCACGTTTTCCTGGGTTTAGAATGGAAAATGACTTGAAAATGGCAAGAATCTCCGAAAAACGACACAGTTAGAAAAAGGTGGGTTTTGGACGTTTTGGGGTGAGAAAGGTCCTATTTCGGGCTGAAGGAGGGCTCGGATGGACAAATGGAGGCCAGATTCGGATTCTACGTGCAATTATGCATCTAGAGGGTGAGTTTCAAATGAATTGGTGACAAAAAGTTTTCGCTGTCTCCCCCCCCCCTCGGCAGGGTTTCTTCCAACTTTAGTTCTAGAGATGGTAGAAAGTCGTGTGATAGCTCGTTTGAAAGCTAAGAGTGAGACAAATTCAGTGGACGAAACGGCGTGTCCATATCTTCTTTCGTTGAGGTGTGAGAGTGACTCTAGGATTTTTGACCATCACAGAAAAACGACAGAGTTAGAATTTTTACGAAAATGGCTCTAGCGGTGAACGAAGCATCGGACACGAAAACTGAGGGCAGATTCGGACTCTGCGTGCAATTCTGCATCTAGAGGGTGATTTCCAGTGGAATCGGAGAGAAAAAATTTTCCTTCTCTCCCCCCCCCCCTCCTGACAGGCAAGTCAGCATGCAGACTTGGATGGAAGGTTTGGGGAAAGAGAGAAGGGACACAGAGAAGGGAACACTGATGGAAGGTTTTGGGAAAGAGAGAAGGTGAGAGGTAGGACATGTTTCTCGACCGACTTCCCTCAACTATATAAGTGGAGTCTCTACTTGTGGGAATCAGTTCTCCTCCCGACTGGGTCGAGGGTGGCGAACTCCGGAGCTCCGATGATAGCATTGGAAATCTCCAGAAACCGGAAAACAAGGCAGATTTTTTCGATTGCCGCACTCACCTAAGGTGTCAGAGTGAGTGGAGAGCCAGGACATGGCCTGCAGATCAGACCATCGTAGTAGGCCTAAACTTTAAAGGCATGGTTCTCTGCTTGTAGGAATCGGATGGACTTCGTTCAACATTTGTTCGAAAGGTCATGATTCAGGTCAGGATTATAGACTACTTATAAACGTTTTATAAGTAGTACTAAATGCTGAAAAATTTAAATTCATTATTTTTGGAGGTTTTCTGGAGTTTTCGACCCTGCTGAGCTCAATGAAGGCATGGATAAGTGTGTTCGAACAAGTCTTCTGAGTGGACGAGCGGTCTCGACCAATCTGAGCTCAGGAAAATCATATATAACCAGTGATTTGACTTTTATTTTCACATTTATCTTTCACAAGGTGAGTGTCGGTGACTCTGCTATCAGGCCTCCACTTATCAAACCGAAGTGCATGGCACGGAGATGTTCAGTGTGACACTTCCTGTTGGTGGGCGTCCTTTCGAGGCGGTGGGCACTGCCATAGAGGGATTGTGTTGCATGGGACTGAGGCTTCATTAATCCGACTCTCCAACGGTCGTCGTGGTTTCTTTTCTCGACGTGATGCTTTCTCTCGCCAGGTCAGAGTACTTCAGCCATCTGCCACAGGTCACTTTATAAGATCTCCATTGCACTAAAGGTTGGTGTCTCAGGACATTTCCTATCAAACCCCTCTACAACATGTGGGTCCTGCTATCAGGCCTCTTATTCCCTCTGCTATCAGGGGTGGTGTTACTTTATCCATCCTGTGCTAACAGATACTTTGCCATCAAATCACTCTAAGTTATATGTCTCTGCTAATAGGTGAAATCTTGGCTTATCATGATGAGAATGAGCCATGAGTTCTTTTAAGAACTGTCTCTATCACGGAGACGAAATGATGAATGGAATGAAAAGGAGGCCACTCACGTACCAAATACGAACATGAAACACTTCTCTCTTATTTAGTATGCAAGCTCTTCAAACATCATGCTTAGTCACATAACGACTAGAAAACGTTCATCACTGCAATGTATATCGCAGGTTTTATGAAAGATGCTTACTGGAGTAAAATGTATAAAGATGTTTCACTTCCGAGCTCTACTTGTCTTATATTAAGACTAAAGATAGGAAAATGTTCCTACATCCGTACCGCAGTGTTTATCAGTACCGCACTGTGTCTCATAGGGTTTATGAAATAAGAAGTCCTGTGGTGTTTTACTTCCTCACACATTACTAATGTATGAGTTTAGAATGTTCTGATGCGAAAACAGTGTTCACCACAGCACTAGAAAGTTTTGTCGAAAAGGTTTTACTTCACAGTGTAGATTGTCTTGTAACTTACTTTCACAGTGTTAGAAAGTTTTATGTTGAGTGGAGACAGTTGCCAAATGTTCCCCTATTAGAAAATTCAAACTCCATGACTGTTATATTGCTGAATACTTCATCAGGTTTACTAAAAGCAGTCTTCTACTTCAGTGAGACTGAGAGTTTAGAATGTTATATGAAAACAGTGTTCACCACAGCACTAGAAAGTTTTACTGCACTGTGTAGATTGTTTCACAGTGTTAAAAGGTCTTATAGTAAGTACTACAGTGTTGAATGTTTTATAAAACCAGGTAAAGTCTTGTCACAAACGTTGAGTGTCTGAGGGCTAGCCATAAGTTCCATGACATTTAATCACGTTGGTCATAGCACAAGTCTTAAAGTCCATAATCCAAGGGTAGGGTCATCTACGGTTGGATTTAGGAATCTAGGGTTTTATATTACACACGTTAACCGTTAGTGTAGAATACGTGAACCACATGTTCGCTTAAAAGTCTAAACGCAAACGTTGAAATAAGTTTTGTAAGAAGTTAAGAACATTGACATGATGTTGTGAAAGCAGAAACTTAGCGAACGTTGAAGAAAGTTTTATGAAATGTTTCTGCAGTCACTATCGTTAGCGTACCAGCTTTAATAAATGTGCTGTTTGCCTTTATCAAATTTAATTCGTGTGTAGACTGTTTTGTAGATAAAGACAGATAGTGTTAAACGTTTTTGCAGTCTGCATCGACAGACAGCATACAAGTATGCACATAACAACATGTAACGTTTCTTAAAAGATTCGAATGCATATGAGTTAGGAAACACTCAAAACACATGTGAGATAGAAATCAACCTGCTAGATTAAGTGAGTACCTCACAAAAGTGTTGCATATGTTTTACAGGAAACTTGTAAAGGAGAACTGTGTATCGAGAACGTTTACTATCATCATAGACAGATAAAAATGAATGATAAATTCTAACTTCAACTTTCTGACGTTCAAATGAAATTCGTAAACATGAAGCTGTAGACTCCGCGGTGTAAAAAACTACATGATTAGTGACTAATACTTTATGTTGGTAAAACCTTCATAGGTTGATGACTGCAGTCGCGTTTAAAGTTGATATAGAAACCTGTAGAAACGCATAAGTTTCAGATGCAGTTCAACGTTGTGACTCGTACATTGAACTAACAAAATGAACAAGTCTGTGTAGAGGTACATAACACGCTCATCAGTAGGAAACAGCAAAGCATGTAATGTCATTGAGTTATCAAAGGAAAGTATTTGAGTTACAAGTCTGTGTTGACGAGAGTGGAACTATTTCATTGGTATGAAACAGTGAACATTACATAAGAACATTAGGACTGTCCATGAGTATTGTAAAGAAAGGTTAGAATCAAATGTGTAAGTTTGCTTTTCATGTGCATGACAAATTAAGAGAATCAACACGTGTCTCATTCCTAAACTAATCGTGCGTTACTTGTAAGTTGATAATAGAATCAACATTGAAACCTGCATCAAGTGATTTTCTGTGCGAATGCAGACGATGTGAAAATGACACACTGGTTGACATTTAACAATGCTTGCAATATTCAACACGCTGCCATTGAAAAGCAGCTAAAAATGTTTATCATGAAACCTAAGCGCACTCTGGCACCTGTTTGTCGCACTGCCCCCTCAGCAGATGGAGTGTTACAAGAACACAGAGGTGAATGACAGCGCAGCCGGTTGGCGACCATCTGTCGCATTAAATACATTGCCCCCTATGCACATTGAATTTTCTATCGCATCTGTGCAACGAGCAAGGATGCAGGAACTTATCGTCATCTCAGACCTCCCACCTAGCTGATTCCCACACAGCTCATTGCTATCGCACCGGAGATATCATCGTGGCGATTGAAAGGATTCTCAAGTTGACAATTCGTTACTGTACACTGTCACAGTTTCGTACGCGCAAGTAACCATTTGTTGCTAAAGCATGGACACTGTCGATTTGTTCTAGGCTTCAATGCCTTGCTAGCCAGTGTCAAACTTTTGTGTAACAAGTGTAAAACTTGTCCAACACAAATCTTCAAAGTCCTAACTGCCATGAAATCATCATGTTTTAAGTTTAAAGCTCATATGATAAGTAGCAAGGATCTATTGCAGTTACATGATGTAAAATATAAACGTGTGTAGAGAGATGATGACTCTTAGACGTGAAGTCATGGGGAGATTTATTTCTTCACCACCCGTCAAATAGAAATAGTAATGGTGTTAGTTACATTGGAAGAATCATCAGAGCAAAATCTTCTATAGTAATGCAGGCAGTGGATTGACTTAGTAGTAGAGTCACATCCATGTCACTATATGTAAAGTTTGAAATCATGTTAGAATCCTTTCAGTATTTGTAAGATAGGGGAAGTATAAAATAATGCTAGAATCCTTTCAGCATTTGTAACGTTAGAAATAAAGTTGATGTGAGAGAACTGTATTCCAGTCATGTTTAAAGTGACAATGTGTGTGTGTGAGATTGAGTTCAACGTTATTGAGAGATATAACTTCGTGCGCTGCGCAAACGAACACTTTATAAGACGATGCGAGTCCAGTGAAAGCTCATACAATTGTATAAACACATAAAATTGAAATGTCATGGGAATGCAGTATTGAACTTTACAAGCATCCTTCGAATGAAACATTGAATCAAGCCTCTTCGAAAGTGAGCATGATAATGATATAAGAAAACATTCAAATGGTGTGAAGTCCCTAAGTATCATTGTCAGCATCTGTACGTTTGTCATTCCATGTATTTTATCACACGCTAGGAACTATTCAATCTTTTCATCTTTTTCAGTCTTCACTTCGGATACATTCAGTTCACTTGAGGGCCATACAAACTTGTCACTCAGGATAAAGAGACAAAGCGTGAGCCGTGCGTCATTCCCTTTCCGTCACAACGAAGTGGGAATGCCCATTTATGGTAGTCTTGACTCCCTACGTCAGTCATGAAAATCAGCGGTTGACATTCCAAATATGGTGAGATGAAATCGTTTGAAGGAGACATGACCAAATTTGGACATTGGCATATTCTGTCTTTGTGAGAGAGAAGTATGTAAGGCGCTTCTCCCCAACCAATTTCACTCCTGTTTCCTCCTTTCAGCGGTGAGTCGTCTGACGTTTGCTATCAAACGTTCTAAGTTAGAGATTTAAAGTCAGATCTGACAGGCATCACTGATACACTTTCTAACATTGGGGTCTTAAGGTTAGGGTCTTCATTGTCTGTCCAATGCCATTTATTACAAACATGTTTCTGATAAACAGTGCTTTCTTGTGAGAGCTGTAGTAAATAACTGACTTTTATCTTGCAGTTTCAACATGGTTTTATCAAAGTCTTCGCGCTACAGCGTCAAAAGATGTTCATGTGATAAAGTATACAGAGGGACCGAATACAAAAAGCACTTGAGGCAGGTGGAACACACTGGGGAGCATAAGAAGGTCTTTGAAATAAAGACATGCGTCCATCATGCTGTTGAAGCAGACTCTGACTTTGTCGAATTTAGGAAAAGACATGACCAGTGTCCTAGTGGGTCTATTTCTAACTGCCAGTTCAAAAAGTGGTTTGATGACTTGTATAGACGAAGGCAGGAGGAGAGGGCGGCTGTAAGACACATTGTCGACTTGGATGATGATGGGAACGATCTCTTCCTCAGCGATACAAGCAGCAGTGAGGAGGAAGTACAGGAGGTGAGAGCCGTTTTCATTAGTGGTAAACAGGAATCTGAACATGTAGAGGAGCCACTTAACACTTCTACGACAAAGAAAGGCGGTATACGCGAGTTGGAATGCTTGAGTCTGACATTGCAGACTTTTCAGTTAAACTAGCGTGATTTGGTTACTATGATAATTTATCCGTTTCTATTCTTCGAAATTAAGGTAGACATTCCTGCAATCCTCAACTGGCATCTCAGTGACTTGATTGTTAGTGATTGAGCATAGATGACCGTAAAGAGCACATTGTATGCATGCAACTATCATCTGTCCATCTTTCTGACATTGCAGTCAACACATTGTTATCATGTATTTGATCATAGTCTTCCGACTTAGTGTGTTAAGTTGGAATGCTTGAGTCAGACATTGCATACTTTTCAGTTAAACTAGATCATTTGGGTGCTAGGATGATATAACTGTTTCTTCTCTTTGAAATTAAACTCCACATCTCTGAAGTATGGATGAATGTTTATGATTGTTCTTCTAAATGCAGTGGCACACGATATCTTACTAGCTTGATTGTAAGTAATTGAGCATAGATGAGCGTAGAGAGCACATCGTATGGATCATGTATCACATCTGTTGAATTAATGATCTTTATGAACAGTGTATTAGTAGCAATAACGATAACAACAGCATGGTGACACATGGTGATGCCGCAAATATGTATTGAATATGACGTGTACTGTATAGTTTGAACATGAGCAAATAAGCTGTATAACTGATTATGCTGTTTTATTTAAGTTTTATAATTTTATCATGACGAATTATATGATTTCTACTTAAAGATGCTGCGCATGTATATTGGAGGTGGTAATACGTGCACAGAAAATTTCATTACATTTTTTACATATCTATATTGTATGGTCGTCCTACTTAATTGCTTATTTTATTTCAGGTTCGAAATGAGATCATGGCTCTCTAAAGAAAAAAGCGATGACCATGGACAATCCATTAATAGTCGATACTACAAAAAGACTTGTTTGCTTCAACAAATTTCTTTCAAATCCTCATTTTTTGAATAAACTTTTCTAAAACAATCCTTGCCTTGTTCTTCTTGTTGTAGGTGTCCTTATGAAATCGTTTTTCATAAAATGGGGCGATGACAGCAATTGCAAGTAGATCTATGCTTTTTCTCAACGTTTAAAACTTTGTCCAACTGATATTAGTTCTATCGCATCAGTATTCAAATTCTCCATAGATTCAAATTCACAGAGGACTACTTGAATATATTTCCTGCTTTAATTTTGTCTGTATGGAAAGCCATCATGTCTTTTTTTATAGAAAATCAATACAAGTCTATGACAGATCATCGCTCAAAATATATATCGGCTTACAGATAATGATAATTGAAGTATAAATAACGCTAAGATAAGTAAAGGCTAGACAGGTAGGCAAATTAACTCCTTTGAGAAGTTTCATGTTTGAATCAAATGATTTAACGACATGCGCATAGATTAGATGATATGTAATGCAAAATCGAAACCTGGTGTAAAAAATTGAAACCGGTAAACTTGCGTGCCAGTACGTTCGCATAGGTTTCCGGAAAGAGCTCATTGATATTTTTTTCATGATGGAGTTCGCGCAATATCAGTGTGACAGCTTTTCTTTAAACGATACTTATTCTTTTATCTGATTTTCTTAGAAAAGTTTTGAATTGAACACAGAAAGCTATGAGCATCAAATCCCGTAATAAGCGAAATGAGCATAGTCCTACGGCTCATACGTCCCTGTGTGTGATAGTATGTGATTGTGTGTATGAGCGTGTTAGAATAAAATGCCGACTTATATATACATTAAACTAATGAACACTATACTAAATGAGAAGAAGTAAATGACATCATATGGCTGCTACCTTACTAACAATGATACTATACCTCCTGAAATGTACAAAAATACTATCCATAATATTTTCAATGATCAAGTCTTACTTATATAAGCTTTCAGATGTAAATCAACTGCGATACTTTAACTTGCACTTACATATAACAACTATTTCATGTGTTCTATCCTATACACTCAAAACCTGCAACGACATTTATTCTATTACATCCATGAATATGACGTGATAAAATTCACATCATCTCAAAACCCTTTAACAGCGCTTGTCTTCAAAAATGTGCTGAATCCCACATAGATTGTTTGCTACACTACCAATTCATTTCAATGTGAGCTAATCTTGCATCACTCATTTCATGTGACATAACTCTTCCCTTTAATTATTCCTTCAATGCTACTACAGTGGTCTTAACACAATCCCTACCATGTATTCTAACACTCTAATCACTGTGCAATGACTGTTGTGAGTTGTATCGCATTCATGTACATGACTCAGGCTTGTAAATCCCTGTTACTCAGGTGTGAGAAGGTTATGAGAACCTAAGATGCTTCAACGGTTCATTTCAATCTATACGAGTAACATTTGATGCTTTCATGTCTAGTAACATGTATGAGTTACTTCATAAATCTAGTTTAATGGAGATTTTGATTATTCATTCTTAGCTCGCTGAAGATGAGTGTTTTAAAATCATCACAATGTGAAGAGAGGTTGCAAACTAATGAAGATAGAAATTTGATTTCTGTGTACGTTTGGCGTGTGAGTGGCTTTCATCCCTTTCATCAATTTTCAACCCATCCTATGAGTTCAACGGGCTTGGAACCGTCAGAAAGTGAAAACACTTTCGGCGTTATTATGGGTAGCCTCATAAAGGCTGTTTGGGCCGTTCTCCGACTCCTCTCTACTTTTGCTCGAAGATCTTTGTAAGAAAGAAAAGTGGTGTTAGAGTTGATTGAGGGGCAATGACGTTCGAGTAACTTACTAGGAATTTTCCTCTACACTTTTCTCACTGAAAAATCACGCAGTCGAACGTCTACCTCCATACTGATATGAATGCAGGTGACCCCACCTCCCTCGTAGCACTGCTGTGTGGTGTTTAAATCATCTGTAACAGTAGGCACGTCACATACTTGGTTTCTGTAGATTGGCAGGTGTACCTCTACGTGTCTTCTCTTCATTTCCTTGTTGATGTCTTCAGCCTGACTAAGTCTCCTCTTCAGGTCACGATTTTCTTCTCTCATCCCTTGACAGTTCATCTCTATCACACCAAGTCTGTCAACCTCCTGCCTCTGAGGATTCAACTCGGATACTACCTCCTCATAAGCCATCTCCTTCTCCTTCCATTCCCGCCTCTCTTTCATTAATGTTTCCTCTCTCTTCTGCAACTGTAATACTTCCTCCTGTAAGACTTTCACCGTTCCCACTTTAATTTCTAGTTTGACTATGTCCTGCACCATCTCTTTATTTTGTCTATTCATGGCCTCATAGCGATCTTTGAGCAGCATGTAATGGGCTTGCTGTGATACCTTCGCCTTCAACTCATCTCTATCTAGAGTTCTTGTTTTGTTCGCGTATACCGCCTTTCTTTGGCGTAGAAGTGTTAAGTGGCTCCTCTACATGTTCAGATGCATGCTAAGATACATGTTCAGATTCCTGTTTACCACTAATGAAAACGGCTCTCACCTCCTGTACTTCCTCCTCACTGCTGCTTGTATCGCTGAGGAAGAGATTGTTCCCATCATCATCCAAGTCGACAATGTGTCTTACAGCCGCCCTCTCCTCCTGCCTTCGTCTATACAAGTCATCAAACCACTTTTTGAACTGGCAGTTAGAAATAGACCCACTAGGACACTGGTCATGTCTTTTCCTAAATTCGACAAAGTCAGAGTCTGCTTCAACAGCATGATGGACGCATGTCTTTATTTCAAAGACCTTCTTATGCTCCCCAGTGTGTTCCACCTGCCTCAAGTGCTTTTTGTATTCGGTCCCTCTGTATACTTTATCACATGAACATCTTTTGACGCTGTAGCGCGAAGACTTTGATAAAACCATGTTGAAACTGCAAGATAAAAGTCAGTTATTTACTACAGCTCTCACAAGAAAGCACTGTTTATCAGAAACATGTTTGTAATAAATGGCATTGGACAGACAATGAAGACCCTAACCTTAAGACCCCAATGTTAGAAAGTGTATCAGTGATGCCTGTCAGATCTGACTTTAAATCTCTAACTTAGAACGTTTGATAGCAAACGTCAGACGACTCACCGCTGAAAGGAGGAAACAGGAGTGAAATTGGTTGGGGAGAAGCGCCTTACATACTTCTCTCTCACAAAGACAGAATATGCCAATGTCCAAATTTGGTCATGTCTCCTTCAAACGATTTCATCTCACCATATTTGGAATGTCAACCGCTGATTTTCATGACTGACGTAGGGAGTCAAGACTACCATAAATGGGCATTCCCACTTCGTTGTGACGGAAAGGGAATGACGCACGGCTCACGCTTTGTCTCTTTATCCTGAGTGACAAGTTTGTATGACCCTCAAGTGAACTGAATGTATCCGAAGTGAAGACTGAAAAAGATGAAAAGATTGAATAGTTCCTAGCGTGTGATAAAATACATGGAATGACAAACGTACAGATGCTCACAATGATACTTAGGGACTTCACACCATTTGAATGTTTTCTTATATCATTATCATGCTCACTTTCGAAGAGGCTTGATTCAATGTTTCATTCGAAGGATGCTTGTAAAGTTCAATACTGCATTCCCATGACATTTCAATTTTATGTGTTTATACAATTGTATGAGCTTTCACTGGACTCGCATCGTCTTATAAAGTGTTCGTTTGCGCAGCGCACGAAGTTATATCTCTCAATAACGTTGAACTCAATCTCACACACACACATTGTCACTTTAAACATGACTGGAATACAGTTCTCTCACATCAACTTTATTTCTAACGTTACAAATGCTGAAAGGATTCTAGCATTATTTTATACTTCCCCTATCTTACAAATACTGAAAGGATTCTAACATGATTTCAAACTTTACATATAGTGACATGGATGTGACTCTACTACTAAGTCAATCCACTGCCTGCATTACTATAGAAGATTTTGCTCTGATGATTCTTCCAATGTAACTAACACCATTACTATTTCTATTTGACGGGTGGTGAAGAAATAAATCTCCCCATGACTTCACGTCTAAGAGTCATCATCTCTCTACACACGTTTATATTTTACATCATGTAACTGCAATAGATCCTTGCTACTTATCATATGAGCTTTAAACTTAAAACATGATGATTTCATGGCAGTTAGGACTTTGAAGATTTGTGTTGGACAAGTTTTACACTTGTTACACAAAAGTTTGACACTGGCTAGCAAGGCATTGAAGCCTAGAACAAATCGACAGTGTCCATGCTTTAGCAACAAATGGTTACTTGCGCGTACGAAACTGTGACAGTGTACAGTAACGAATTGTCAACTTGAGAATCCTTTCAATCGCCACGATGATATCTCCGGTGCGATAGCAATGAGCTGTGTGGGAATCAGCTAGGTGGGAGGTCTGAGATGACGATAAGTTCCTGCATCCTTGCTCGTTGCACAGATGCGATAGAAAATTCAATGTGCATAGGGGGCAATGTATTTAATGCGACAGATGGTCGCCAACCGGCTGCGCTGTCATTCACCTCTGTGTTCTTGTAACACTCCATCTGCTGAGGGGGCAGTGCGACAAACAGGTGCCAGAGTGCGCTTAGGTTTCATGATAAACATTTTTAGCTGCTTTTCAATGGCAGCGTGTTGAATATTGCAAGCATTGTTAAATGTCAACCAGTGTGTCATTTTCACATCGTCTGCATTCGCACAGAAAATCACTTGATGCAGGTTTCAATGTTGATTCTATTATCAACTTACAAGTAACGCACGATTAGTTTAGGAATGAGACACGTGTTGATTCTCTTAATTTGTCATGCACATGAAAAGCAAACTTACACATTTGATTCTAACCTTTCTTTACAATACTCATGGACAGTCCTAATGTTCTTATGTAATGTTCACTGTTTCATACCAATGAAATAGTTCCACTCTCGTCAACACAGACTTGTAACTCAAATACTTTCCTTTGATAACTCAATGACATTACATGCTTTGCTGTTTCCTACTGATGAGCGTGTTATGTACCTCTACACAGACTTGTTCATTTTGTTAGTTCAATGTACGAGTCACAACGTTGAACTGCATCTGAAACTTATGCGTTTCTACAGGTTTCTATATCAACTTTAAACGCGACTGCAGTCATCAACCTATGAAAGTTTTACCAACATAAAGTATTAGTCACTAATCATGTAGTTTTTTACACCGCGGAGTCTACAGCTTCATGTTTACGAATTTCATTTGAACGTCAGAAAGTTGAAGTTAGAATTTATCATTCATTTTTATCTGTCTATGATGATAGTAAACGTTCTCGATACACAGTTCTCCTTTACAAGTTTCCTGTAAAACATATGCAACACTTTTGTGAGGTACCCACTTAATCTAGCAGGTTGATTTCTATCTCACATGTGTTTTGAGTGTTTCCTAACTCATATGCATTCGAATCTTTTAAGAAACGTTACATGTTGTTATGTGCATACTTGTATGCTGTCTGTCGATGCAGACTGCAAAAACGTTTAACACTATCTGTCTTTATCTACAAAACAGTCTACACACGAATTAAATTTGATAAAGGCAAACAGCACATTTATTAAAGCTGGTACGCTAACGATAGTGACTGCAGAAACATTTCATAAAACTTTCTTCAACGTTCGCTAAGTTTCTGCTTTCACAACATCATGTCAATGTTCTTAACTTCTTACAAAACTTATTTCAACGTTTGCGTTTAGACTTTTAAGCGAACATGTGGTTCACGTATTCTACACTAACGGTTAACGTGTGTAATATAAAACCCTAGATCCCTAAATCCAACCGTAGATGACCCTACCCTTGGATTATGGACTTTAAGACTTGTGCTATGACCAACGTGATTAAATGTCATGGAACTTATGGCTAGCCCTCAGACACTCAACGTTTGTGACAAGACTTTACCTGGTTTTATAAAACATTCAACACTGTAGTACTTACTATAAGACCTTTTAACACTGTGAAACAATCTACACAGTGCAGTAAAACTTTCTAGTGCTGTGGTGAACACTGTTTTCATATAACATTCTAAACTCTCAGTCTCACTGCAGTAGAAGACTGCTTTTAGTAAACCTGATGAAGTATTCAGCAATATAACAGTCATGGAGTTTGAATTTTCTAATAGGGGAACATTTGGCAACTGTCTCCACTCAACATAAAACTTTCTAACACTGTGAAAGTAAGTTACAAGACAATCTACACTGTGAAGTAAAACCTTTTCGACAAAACTTTCTAGTGCTGTGGTGAACACTGTTTTCGCATCAGAACATTCTAAACTCATACATTAGTAATGTGTGAGGAAGTAAAACACCACAGGACTTCTTATTTCATAAACCCTATGAGACACAGTGCGGTACTGATAAACACTGCGGTACGGATGTAGGAACATTTTCCTATCTTTAGTCTTAATATAAGACAAGTAGAGCTCGGAAGTGAAACATCTTTATACATTTTACTCCAGTAAGCATCTTTCATAAAACCTGCGATATACATTGCAGTGATGAACGTTTTCTAGTCGTTATGTGACTAAGCATGATGTTTGAAGAGCTTGCATACTAAATAAGAGAGAAGTGTTTCATGTTCGTATTTGGTACGTGAGTGGCCTCCTTTTCATTCCATTCATCATTTCGTCTCCGTGATAGAGACAGTTCTTAAAAGAACTCATGGCTCATTCTCATCATGATAAGCCAAGATTTCACCTATTAGCAGAGACATATAACTTAGAGTGATTTGATGGCAAAGTATCTGTTAGCACAGGATGGATAAAGTAACACCACCCCTGATAGCAGAGGGAATAAGAGGCCTGATAGCAGGACCCACATGTTGTAGAGGGGTTTGATAGGAAATGTCCTGAGACACCAACCTTTAGTGCAATGGAGATCTTATAAAGTGACCTGTGGCAGATGGCTGAAGTACTCTGACCTGGCGAGAGAAAGCATCACGTCGAGAAAAGAAACCACGACGACCGTTGGAGAGTCGGATTAATGAAGCCTCAGTCCCATGCAACACAATCCCTCTATGGCAGTGCCCACCGCCTCGAAAGGACGCCCACCAACAGGAAGTGTCACACTGAACATCTCCGTGCCATGCACTTCGGTTTGATAAGTGGAGGCCTGATAGCAGAGTCACCGACACTCACCTTGTGAAAGATAAATGTGAAAATAAAAGTCAAATCACTGGTTATATATGATTTTCCTGAGCTCAGATTGGTCGAGACCGCTCGTCCACTCAGAAGACTTGTTCGAACACACTTATCCATGCCTTCATTGAGCTCAGCAGGGTCGAAAACTCCAGAAAACCTCCAAAAATAATGAATTTAAATTTTTCAGCATTTAGTACTACTTATAAAACGTTTATAAGTAGTCTATAATCCTGACCTGAATCATGACCTTTCGAACAAATGTTGAACGAAGTCCATCCGATTCCTACAAGCAGAGAACCATGCCTTTAAAGTTTAGGCCTACTACGATGGTCTGATCTGCAGGCCATGTCCTGGCTCTCCACTCACTCTGACACCTTAGGTGAGTGCGGCAATCGAAAAAATCTGCCTTGTTTTCCGGTTTCTGGAGATTTCCAATGCTATCATCGGAGCTCCGGAGTTCGCCACCCTCGACCCAGTCGGGAGGAGAACTGATTCCCACAAGTAGAGACTCCACTTATATAGTTGAGGGAAGTCGGTCGAGAAACATGTCCTACCTCTCACCTTCTCTCTTTCCCAAAACCTTCCATCAGTGTTCCCTTCTCTGTGTCCCTTCTCTCTTTCCCCAAACCTTCCATCCAAGTCTGCATGCTGACTTGCCTGTCAGGAGGGGGGGGGGGGAGAGAAGGAAAATTTTTTCTCTCCGATTCCACTGGAAATCACCCTCTAGATGCAGAATTGCACGTAGAGTCCGAATCTGCCCTCAGTTTTCGTGTCCGATGCTTCGTTCACCGCTAGAGCCATTTTCGTAAAAATTCTAACTCTGTCGTTTTTCTGTGATGGTCAAAAATTCTAGAGTCACTCTCACACCTCAACGAAAGAAGATATGGACAAGCCGTTTCGTCCACTGAATTTGTCTCACTCTTAGCTTTCAAACGAGCTATCACACGACTTTCTACCATCTCTAGAACCAAAGTTGGAAGAAACCCTGCCGAGGGGGGGGGGAGGCAGCGAAAACTTTTTGTCACCAATTCATTTGAAACTCACCCTCTAGATGCATAATTGACGTAGAATCCGAATCTGGCCTCCATTTGTCCATCCGAGCCCTCCTTCAGCCCGAAATAGGACCTTTCTCACCCCAAAACGTCCAAAACCCACCTTTTTCTAACTGTGTCGTTTTTCGGAGATTCTTGCCATTTTCAAGTCATTTTCCATTCTAAACCCAGGAAAACGTGGACATATGATGCTTTCCACTGCATTTATCTCACTCTTAGCTTTCACATGAGCTATCGCACGACTCCCTACCATTCCTTCAAGCCAAGATCGAAGTCCCGTCCAGAGGAGGGGGAAGTCAAAACTTTTCTCTCCGATTCCGCTGGAAATCACCTCCCTAACCAATAATTTCACGTAGAGTCCGAATCTAACCTCCGTTTGTCCATCCGGGCCCTCCTTCTGGCCGATATAGGACCTTTCCCAAAACGTCCGAAACCTGCCTTTTTCTAAAGATAAAACACTTTCCTACCCTTGCCTCACAGAAGAGCTCATCCTTCCTTCCTTCCTTCCTTCCAGAGGGGGGAGGGAACAGTTTCCTCCGATCGGACCCATCCCTTCCAGCACATCCTTGGCCATCTCCCTCACCTCCTTCCTTCCTTCCAGAGGGGAGGACTGAGTCAGCATGATGACTCATCATTTCACATTTTGGCCTTGATTTTGGAATGGGATCACTACTGAAGGCCGAGCCTTAGAAAGTTCTCAAATCTAATGCTCTATGTATTGAAGAGTAAAGTTACTGAAAGTAAACGCTCGACTCAGTTTTGACCATTCAACAGAAACAATCACAAAAGAACTCCATTCTTTAGAGAATCGGAAAAATGACAATCTACCGATTTTTCAAGAGTCCCATGTTTATGGTGTGTAGGCGAGATAAATATCGGCTTAAAATTTCGAATTCATTTCTTTTGACTTATAGTTATTATGCATGTATGACTTCAATACTAATCAACGATTATAGCTCTCACTAAACAGATGACACTGAACCGTCATGGCGAAAATGCCCAGTGTAAAGACACATTTTGAAACATCATAATTTGCCAAACACCTTAATGTGTTCATCATAAATACTTCTAAACACTCTATTAAAGATGTGATTAATGAAGAAAATGACACGTATGTTCAAAATATCATGATGAATTTTACAGCAGAACAAATTCTCACTAAAAATTCATAAGATCATGGACTTTTTCTGATGTAAGTTGCTGGGATAACGCAAGAGACACGACATTAGCAGGCTCTCAATAGTCATCATATAAAATGACGCAATCATTAATTAAGATAGCTGTTATTGGATATTCAGAACTTGTCCAGAATGGTTGTCTCACAGAATTAAAATTTTTTGTTCATCTGCTTCTGTTTGCTAGAAGTATGATTAATACGAAATCGCCGGCACTTCGAGGAACCTGTTAAGTGGTCAAAAAGGAATTCCTTTCAGAGACAGGAAAAAAGTCGTGCGTTGCTTGCGGATTAATGTGAGTTCCAGCAGTGTTTCGATTGCCAAAATTCCTTCAGATTCGAAGAACTCAGATCATTGCGCACAAGTTTTCTCCATAATGTTGGCCTTTCCGATCATTATTAAAAAGAGTAGCAGGCGTACGAAAATTAGTTCACTTGATGTTCTCTCATCCTCTCCTCGGCATTTCTCAATAAATTGTAAGTGAACTAAAAATAATAGGTGAAAACACTTAACCAAATGTAGCCAATATGTGTGTTTTGGTGTGTGCGAAGTGATATCACAGCACGCACGCATCTCTCACTGGCTCTGGTGTTCTCTTTGCTGACAGCTTATTGCCATTTCCAATACAAGCGATAAACGAATTATCCATTCGAGAAGGAGGAAGTTGTCTAATTCTGTGATGTGACATTTCGATATTTAATCAATAAAATTTATCACTAAAATATAGTTTCGCTCTTCAACTGTAAAAAAGGGATTTACCATTAATTTCTGCATGAAAAGTTACTGTTTGGTATGGGATAATTCAAATTCTATCACAAAAAGAAATATCCATATAATATACTAGATACTAGACTCCGTGCCTAGACAATAGAACTAATTCGAATTTAAAATTTGAATTTTCTCGAGGAGAGTTTGATAAAAAATATCTAAGAAAGTTCGACATTTTTCAACTGCACTTGTACGCCTGTCCAGCTTTCTGTGGGTAAGAAGCTGTCACATCAACTACAACGCGTTGATAAAAGGGCGCACAATATCATATTTTTCGGCGGACCCTATGATTCTTGTCAGTGTTCGTCAAGTGGTATATCATTCAGGAGAATATCCATTTCGAAGAGATTGTTCTACAAAATCAGAGACAATCCGGATCATATACTGACTCATCTTTTCCCAAGCAGACTGCCGGGATCCCAACATTATAGTGCGTTCTTATCAAGGGCTCACTTGCAATCTGTCTCATTTTTTCCTTATGTTACTTGTCAAGTCAACCGCAATCAACTTTAATTTACATTTTTTGCTGCATTTATTGTTATTTCATGCACTGTACGATTTATATTCATTTTGAAAATATATCACTACTACACTACTACTACTACTACTACTACCCACCGTGTGACGCAACTAGCAGAAACTATATCGCTGCAGATGTCCCACGTAAGAGGGCCTTCCTCGAAATGACATCTCAGTATTGGCATGCAAGGGAACAGTCGGAGAAATTTAACAAATTGGCAGTAAAAATTTAGAAAGACACTCAACTCTTTAAGCTCGTCCGTCTAAGAAATCACCAATCCTTCCTTTATTAAACTGCATAGGGACGATACTCCTGCTGATAACATCCTTCGTTTGTTTAGTTTTCTCCGCGGAATCGTAATGAGAATGATGACAAATGCACCCAAATCATATGTCTTTTGTTTTCTGATGAAATTTGTCTGATTTCAGTCTATTTCGGGTGATTGAATAAAAAATGATGAATTTCTCATTCCGTCAACATGCACGTGACATTTCGATTTTATGAAAACGCTGCCAGATGTCATTCGTTCAAACATAACTGGTTTAACCCTGGAGTTTACACCGACGCTGGAGTTAACTCCGGGGTTAACTCTGTGCTCGGGTAAACGGAGTAAACAGTAACACTTACATTTACACCGGACATGAACTCAACTATTGTGCTTTCTTGGCTGAAATTTCAAGTTTTTAATTCCATTTTCATTTGTACAATTAATTTTATGATTCACTCAAATCTGAATAGTAATGCGGACCCATTGACATCTTTAAAGTTGATCGTGATCATAGTCAGTGGTTATTTTATTTTGCCGTTCCAGTGGCAGGTTATAGCTTGTGATATGATCACGTTCAATAAAGTGCTCTTATTGATAAGGCCATGAAAGTGATAGCAACTCATCGGATTGCTAGTTTGACAAACTGTATTACCTCTCCACGCAGGTTGACATGACACGAGGGATTTGTAAGATGCTATTATTCCCTCTGTTTTGCTGTCACGATCAGTCGACAAATCCAAATTTTCTACGAAAGTGTAAAAATGTGCATGTCTCACATGTAATCCTGGGTCTCATTTGAGTTCATTTCATAAAATCGAAACTGCATGTACAAAAATCGAAACTGCTGAGTTACCACTTTCCCTAATATACTTACTCTATAGCTTGGAGAGGTAACATAGTCCCTCTGTATGCGGGAGATTTCCAGGTCATCTTGATCAGAGAACCTTTCATTGAAGTGATATGTGTAAATATTGTCACGACTTGTTAAGTGGAAGTTCCAACAAATTTATTTACATAACGGGTACCTCACTTGAGCAGATCCTCTGATTAGATTCTTTTGAGAACAAAGGGCAAGTGTTCTTCTCAGCGTGGTCGATCGAGGTAATTCATTCCCAGTCGTATTCAAGTTTATCCTTGTAGAAGGCAGCAAAACGAACCGAAGCATATATAAACAGAAAGACAGTAAGAAAAAGAAGACAAATGGAAATGTACACCTCGTCCCAAATATGATCCCCACTGTACAACATCCCATTATAATAGTTCATAGTTTGAATCCTTCAAATATTGAAGTCACAGAATTTGAAGACAAATAGCAAAATCTATTAAGCTTCGGAAGATTACTTTTAGTCCATTTGATTCTCTTTGAGGAAATGCCATTTTAAAAAGTTTGCTCATTTTAAATTGTATTGGGTGATGTTTGGGCTTCTAATAAGTGAGAATAGTAATAGGAAACCCTTCATCCATTGATAACAGAGTAGCTGTAAATTGATGGCTTTATGTCGTTAAATTTCAAATGTCGTGGCGTAGACATTCGACAAAGGAGCATTAAGCAACATAAATGATCAATTTGACACAATGTGGCAGTGCAACAACTAACGGATGTCAAGTAAATGAATAGCTTCCTAATGAGATGTTCGGATGACAATACTTGGAAGTTGGACGAGCAGTAAAAAGTCCTGTAGCGAAACGCTTCTTTTTGCAAGCTCGGTCAATGAATATCAACTTTTTCAATGTATCTAAAAATTATGTCAATTCTGTATCATGAATTACGCAGATTTACTGAAAATCATAAAAAAAGATTTATTCAAGATATTGTCAATATTCAAAAGTCCATCGTCAGTGTTAATAAATCAACTATCACAACAAAACATGAGAATTATTATGAAAGATAGAGACCCTACCTTCAAGATTTTGAAGTTTAAACGAACTATCACACGTCCGTCTTAGACAGCGAAACAAATTAAATTTCGGCTATACTTAAATAAATGCTTCATTTTAGCTTTTTATCATTTCCGATGCACCGTTGTGAGCAGACCTACGGCTAGCGCACAGCCCTCAAAATACTGAAGATGAGAAAAAGTTTCGCGAAAATGTTGCTAAGGCTCCTCAACGATGAGCAAGAAGAGTTGGTGGGATTGTGAGTTTCAAGCAAGCAAGTTCTTCGCCAGTCTTAAACATCATCCTTATTCACCTGACCTCGCACCGTCTTATCTTTTGTCTTTTAACTAAAAGTTGCATTTTGAGGTTGGAGTTCGAAGACATTGCCTCTCTACAACAACACGCGCAAACAATTTTAAGAAGCATAATTCCGAATATTATTAGAGATTTGCGTTGAATTTCAAAACTATTTTGAACACTGGCAAGTTCGGGCGGATGGCGAATTAGGCTATATCTCCACATCTGGAAAGTTCTTCGTACTTCCTTTGGAAACGATGCTGTGTGTATTCATTCAGATCATAAACTTAATCCTGTTCACAAGTTTAAAGGGATATCTTGGGATCGTATCTTAATTTTGTAAGAGAGTATTTTATTAGTCTGGAATATTGATTGTCACACTTTGCGTACACTGCTCAAAAATGCTCTCTTACAAAATTTTTACTCTTTTTTCCTCAAAGAGATTTTTATAGGTTCTAGCAATAGACGTTTCTATAAAAGGGAAAGTTTCGGTCAGGTGCTGTAATTGTGCCAAAAAGAAAAGTTTAGAACCTGTAAACAGTCTCTTTGGTTAAAGAACAAAAAAATTACGAGGAATTCTTGAACAGTGTAAATGTGCTATCTTTGATGATTCATTATACAATCAGAGGAGATGCTAATATTTAGGCTGACATCCTTTTTCCTATTTACTTACACGCACACGGGTTTGAACTTTTCAAAATGCTATGTGCCCCATATAAACATCGACTTCCCGTATAAATCTTTGGTATACATCCCATTGATATATCGATACGTACATCAATGCAAATAACCATACTCCTCTTCAAATCTTGCAAAGCAGCATTATAAAACTAAATCTTGCTTTATATTGGTTTCACCTAGTTCAATACGAGGTCAGGATTTCCGATGATGGTCATAGAATAGCTGCAGTGAATCAAATTCAAATTCATTTGACCCTTCCATGGATTTGAAAAGTCACAAGGCTTTTACATATTACATTACAATGTCGCTATTAGAAGGCAGCAATTTAAAATCATCTGAAGCTGCGAGCAAGCTGAAGATGATAAAATGCGGCCTGACAATAGCGATCATAATAATATTATTGTCATTGGTTTAATATTATTGCAATCTCTTTAAACGAACTACTCCAATCATTGAATTTCCATGAGTGCATCATTAGTACTCGCATAAAAACCAACATTGCTTGGACGGGTATTTAAAAAAAATGTAGCGAAAATTTTCGCCCCGTAAGCTAATTTTACTTTAAACGGCAATAATCCAAAAGACATAGAAAGCCAAATTTTATGCATTTCTTATTTTCAAAATAGTTCACATTAGATTTCAGATATCAAAACCAACTCAAGCTGCTCTACTTAAAATCTGCACTTGAGTAATGCAAATTCAGTCAGATGTTGAAATCTCCTTTGTCTGAAATTCACTTTACATGTACGGTATATATTTGTTTTGCTTGCAAGATATTCCGAAACTAGGAATGGCACTGTCAGTTCTCTCGTTGCAGGTATTCCTACTCCTACTAGTAGCAAGCGAAGAGCAGACTATGCATGTTGTGATGCACATTTACCGTATTAAACTAATCATTGAGATCAGGGTTTTTTAAGAAAAAATTACAATTGCACAAAATTTGGTATTCCGACTTTGGCTTCTCGCTGCTTCCCCTGGCCGCGGTGATTTCCTCTGAGCATGGAAACCACTAAAATATGTTAAGTCATAACTCAACTTGATATCTTTTTTGTAACTCAACATCAGGTGATGTTGATGATCCTAGAAAAATTTAACGGCGACTGAAGAATTTGCAATATCTGTTAATGAGTCAATATTATTGCTTGTCTGTCCTAACAACGATTTCTCACAAATCTTATCTAGTGTTGTGGACAGCATAGCGATGTTACATTTGAATATCAATTTGAATTGATAAGGAGAAGATGTCTTAGTTTTTTGCTACTATTCTCTTAGGTAACCTTTGCATTCCTCACTTAGGCCTATGTCATGGGCAAATTTCGCCAGTAATTTTTCTTACATATATACGCTTTATCATAATTCAGATATTTTGGAAATGAAAGGAGTTTTATGGTTTGTAGTAGCATATCTTGTAGACTCATCTAATACATTCATATATCAGTACATGTTGGCCACTATACATGTAAACTAGATCTGAATTTACCGAAACGAAAATACCGATAATCAAGTAGTATTTACAGCAAAAGTTACCGACCGGTAGCCTACATGACTCCAAATGCAAAGGAAGCTACCGTATAATGCCTCCTTAAATGGTAGATGAAGTAACCTTAAGTAGGCCTGCATGTACGTATGTACAACATGCATGTACTGCATGTACAACAGCAAGAAGCCTTATATATTATACAATATTGGTCATGATACCCGGTATTTACTAGTAGACTGACTTATTTTACTAAGATCAGTAGGCCTAATAATCGCTCAGGCGGATGTAGCTACAAAATTACAATAGCCTGCATGTAGTACGTCTATAGCAGTCTATTTTTTGTACATGCGTCTCTTATTCAAGGGCGTCTCTTATTATATTTTTTTCTCTCACGGATGCGTCTCTTATTCGAGGGCATCCCTTATTCAAGGGCGTCTCATATTCAAAGAAATACGGTATCTTATTAGATTGATTATGAAATGTCAATTGCGTTTTGTTGTCAATTGCGATATCAAATAATACTGCTTATAAGCGCTGGCGAAAAAGTAATATCATAGCTGTCAATCAACCATTGATTCCATACTTCCCTTATATACTTACTTTGGTGTAAACGCTTCTGCAAGTCTCCCACAATTTTCTGACTCATCATAGATCGATAAAGTGTCAGTAGCAATTTTTCCTCAAGTGTCAGCAACTTTTTAAAGTCAAGTGCAAACGGCCTCTGCAATCTGATTGCAGGTGGCAGCAATAAAGTTTCACGTGTAAGCGCGCCTTAAAGAATTACATTGAATCTGAGAATGCGTGACACAAGTACAGGAAGCGTGAGAAATTTCTTGAATGCGTGAGAAATTTTGCCTCCAGCGTGAGAAATGGTTTGAATGCGTGAGAGCTGGCAACTCTGAGCTTTATGCAGCGTTGATTATAGGGATGCAAATTTTCAATGTGTTGATGAACATGTGATGTATAGCACACAGCATTATGCATGAGCGACCACATTGGAGTATATTTGCATGCAAAAAGTCAGCTGAATCGAATGGAAATTGGTGAAGTTATAAGCGCTTAGTTTTCGTCACTTTTTTTGGGACACCTGGTATGAAGACTGCAAACTCGTGAGATATTTGAAAACTAAAGATATCTGTGAAAGAATTAAAAAATCTGGGAATAGGCCAAGTGTCTATTTTGATAGAAAATATAAAAAATGCACGAATTATACAATTATAGTAAACTCCGATACGTATTTCACTGACCACCGATCAATATCATCAGCGAGTATAAAAAAGAGGATGACTTCATAGTTTTAACTTAAGTACAAATTTCAAAAATGATAATGAGAAGGGCCTACATACAGATTGCATTTAGTAAAATCAGAAATTTCTGTAGTCTTCCATCTCAGCCCGGCTGTGTAACTTAGGCCTACACTTATCTATATAAACAGCGCCACGGAGTCTGAGATTTGCACTATCATGGTCCCGGCCGATGATATCAACTTTGATATTGCATGTGTTATTATCGCATTGTTGAAGGTGTCTATGTATACAGATGAGCGATTGATGGTGACATGCTCTTCAACGCGTATATGTAGTGCACTAGTGGACAGAATTGCGGAAACATTGCAATTTATATATGATTTTATGCGTTAATTGTAATTTATTGTCATTTTACACGATAATTGCAATAAAATGATGCAATATATAAATTGCAATTTTTGTATTTTTCGTTTGCGAAATTTTCATCGTACATTTATCATCATCGATTCATCTCAGTGTTGCTTCCTTTACAAAGATTTTTGCTCTCTTCAGGATAAAAAATGAAAACATTCATATCATTGCTACTTTTTGTTGATTATAATTGATATCACTGTAGTATACGAAAATTGTAATAAAAATACCCTAATGACCATATTGCAATATGGTCATTATAATACTATATATATATATATATATATATATATATATATATATATATATATATATATATATATATATATGAGACATGTATTGCACAAAAGCAAATCGCAATCAATTTCAGATAACTTAAGGTAATAGTTTTCAAATGATCGATAAATTGATTTCACTTCGGAACTAGAAAACTTAAAAACGACTTTAAAAAACCATTTCACTGCAAAAATATTTATACCGCCGCTAAAATATTATCATAATCACCTAAATGTTCATATCTGAAACATTTTACAAATATTTATAAATTAATTTGTCGATGTAACAAAAATGTTTCTGCATACTTATGTAATTGTTACCATTAAACAGTGCAGTAAGCGGAGTTCTGAACTCATCTGTTTAGCTACATGATAACAATGTTTACGTCAAATGATTGAAAAATCACAACTTTTTATCACTAGCCAGCAGCTGGTGTCAAAACGGAACCGAATCTCCAAGACAAATACGTGAACAATGGAATTGAACTTGAACAGTGTAACTTGCAAAGGAGCAGTGTCTGTGTTAATCTTCACATCACATTGAAGTCGATGAACATGCAGTTTGATTTCACAGACAAGCACAATAGCAGCACCCATATTCCCCATACTTCATTAATAATTGCAGCTCTACATTAATATGAGCGTTTGTTTCTTCCTAGCATGCCTTCAGTCGAGGACTTCTATATAATACGATCGAGTGACGTCATAACAACATCAATCTTGCCTTACACATAGGATCATTGCTTTATAGAGTGACTCACGCATAGAGTGCACGTGCCCTCGCCGTCTTTGGCGCACACTGACTTACTTTACGTTTCTTTTAACAATGCGTGACCTCACTGTCTGGCCATACTGCTGCGCTCGTTTCGATATGCGCTCCTCAGTCGAACAGAAGGGCTGTGAATTGTAAAGCTGTCACTGGATGTGCCAACGACTTTTCATGCTGATTCTTTACATTGGTAAACTATGATTTCGTGAAGCTTCTTCGAATTAAACGAAATATGATAGAAGTGTGAATCGAATACCTGTGTGACTCAATTTCTGCCGATTCTCTCAAGTTTACGTGCTGGTAAGGAATAGAGCGGAGGCCACGTAAAAGAAGGTAAGACGATCACTCATGCTACAAACCAAGTTATTATTCCATGAAGTGTGAGTTAATTTGTATTTTAGCTGTAAACGTACACCTTCATGGTCTCCTTTTTGAAATAATGTGCTTGAGATTGAAAAAAAATTTAACATTTTTCTAGACCTACCGGTGCTAAAGTTTTTGATTTAAAAACAATGAATATTTTTCTGAAATTCAGTAGGAAAGTTCAAGCGTCGCATCATTATCAGCGTGATCATTTTTATACTGTGCTTCAATTGAGGGTTCCATTTCTTTTTCTCACTCTGACCCGGGTTTCATTCGGGAATAGATATTGGAGAATGTGACACGTCTGTTTTAGACTGGGTAGGAATTCAAAAACAAGCTTATGTTTTACTCCTTTTTCATCCGGTAGATGTAGCGTTCTAGGTTTACAGCATCAAGGTTTCAGGTAGTATCAGACAATGAAACTAAGTAGGCCTATTGATAGAGGGTAACATTATAAATTGGAAATTAGTAAGATTTCTGCAATTTTTTAAGTGTCATACTAAAATCATGAGTTAATGAAATTGAAAAACATGATATTATAATATACTATAAAATGAACCAACACATGAGGTCTTGAAATGAAACCTTATTTTCTCAACCACTGAAACGAATTTTAATGCGCACATTCTGCGGTCATGACTCAAAATAATTCAGAAAGCAGCGCCACTGCACTCGGTTTATACAGCATGTTTGAGACGAGTAGTCGGTGGATACTTGCTTTTTTTTAGATGGGGCTGCATGAATCCAAATGGTCCCATCCCCTGATTAAGAAATCGGGCTCAAGCTATATACATTAGACGGCTGACCAAATGGACCTCATTTGTGATTTAGCTGGTTATAAAAGTAAATCGTTTAATTTTCATAACGACTGATATGTCAGAGCTTCCGAATGTTTTGTAATCCTGGATATTTTGTGGCAAATGATATTGATCGGCAGTCGCGGGTATAATACTGAATCTATTGTGAAGTACTTACGTTGCATTCTTAATATTTTTTTGAATTGTGTTTGCATGCGATACATTATTATAATTGCAAATAAAGTTCTTGGAATTGCTGAAGATTAAATCAAGTGACTTCTTGGTTTTCTTAGAACAGGAAAAAGAGAAATAATACTGTTTATGTAAGGTATCTTTGGAAGTACATCCAAAACCTCGAAGCCTATCTTTTAACCCAAGAGGAAAGACTGTGCAAAGAGTTTTTATCCAGAAATCCTCCTAAAGAATGACGGATATGGGCTCGAGTATTCTAAAGTTACCTGATATTTCTGTTAATGGCATTTGACAGCCGATGATCTATCTTTCGTAGAATTAGCGATTTATTATATGTGTAGCCTATACGTTTGATACCCCTTCCATGTTTCTACACAACTTTTTTTATCTTCCAGGTTTCGGGTAACATCAAAAAGAAATTGTCATGGAGAGTAGTTAAAAAGCATATCAGAAAGCATTTGTGTTTAGACCAAACTCCCTCATACAATTTCACATTACAACATGACAACAGTGATATTCTTGGAGGATGCGGTATTGGTGATACAGATACTATTGTCCTGCATCTACATCTCTCTACTGATAGTGGACAATTGTATAGGTATAAGAAATCAACAGTCTGGCCTGTCCATTGTATGCTTTTGGATTTGCCGTTACATCTACGAACCAAACGAGAAAATGTTATCATCCTTGGACTTTGGGAAAGTAGGGTTAAACCTGATTGGTGTCACTTTTTAACAGATTATTTGAAAACGTCTGGTATTGGTAGCCCAATGGACTTGAATCTGGGATGCTCATATATCAGAGTTCTACCGAAGTTGCATACTGTTGTGTTTGATCTACCGGCCGCCGCGAGTATCTTGAATCATCAACAATTCAATGGTAAATTTGGATGCTTGGTGCATCGGGCAGAGTGGTAAGAGCTGGCAGGGGTCACACTCGAAGGTACGGAGACGTTTACGAACCTATTAGTGATGATCAATATAGGGAATACAGTGAACTGGCTCATGTGATAAACCTTATTTGGTATTAAAGGAAAGTCTTGTTTGTCAAATTATCTTAGTATACCGTCACATGTTTTACTTGATCCACTGCACCTCGTATTTGAAAACTTTTAAATTGTTACTGAAAAAGCTTTTAGACTCATCATCTTATAGAGAAATTTATTTCATTGGAAGACATACTGTCAACTATGACAAGGTATTAGAAACAGTAAAAATTCCAGTTTTTATGGCAAGACCAGTTTCGTTAAATGATCGGTCATTTTGGAAAGCTCGTGATTACATGTACTTCTTATTTTTCTATAGTGTACCAACGATAGTATTGTCCTTGTTTTATAAACATATAAATGACCAGAAATATGTATTTCATTTTTTGACATTTTTGTATGGTTGTAGAATGTGTTATATGAGATCTGCGAGATCGTTTTCACGTAGCATCAAAGAACTTTTCGTTCACTTTCACTCTGCTTTGAATACTCTGTATAATACCTCCATGTGTACTGTAACTATGCACCAGCTGTTACATCTCGGTGATCAAGTTGAACGTTTTGGAGCGTTACCATTTTGTTTATGTTTTCTTTCGAAGCCCAGATGAAAGCGCTAAAATTGTATACCCAAGGAACCACAGATTACTTCAAACAAATATGTGACAAATATTATTTGTTAAAACATAGCAGTTGTTATTTGGATGTTGCTTCTTATGAAAATAAGTCTGAACTTTTGAAGCTTCTAGACATTGTACCGGATAGGAATAGTGATGAATATCATTTTCTTAACAAGGGTTGTATTCGTAAAGGTAAATTAAAATTTTGTTCGAGATCATATAGCAAAAGTGATCGATACACTTCTATTTATACAGCTACAGTAAATAGTGAAAATCAATTAATTGATGTCATAGAATTTATTAAACATGTTGATGGTCGTATTGTTGCCAGGGCAACTGTGCTACAATGTTGCACTGTACGTATGCTTGATTTCTCGAATTATGCATTACATGGTATACCTCGACATCTTACTGATCTTTTGGTTACAAATGTCTTTATTTTTGTTGTAAAACATACGGAGGAATTTTGTGAAATACCTGTATCATCTTTGCTGGTGCCTTGTGTAACTTTGAAAGGTTTTGATAGTAATCTGGGTAACTGTATGACATTGGTAATGCCTTGCACAGTAATATCGGAATATAATTAAAACACAGATCTAGGAAATTAAAAGATCGCTTATTCGCAGTGTCCTTGTATGTCAGCTAAAGAAGCCGAGAAATATTTATTTGCAGCGTTTCGTTTGCAAATGAATGATGATAAATAGGGCATCAGACTTAAGTAGTCTGTGCTGTTGATTACTTAATGATCGGAACCTTGAGACAAAATGAGCAAGCTACACGACGAGTGACCTACATATCCTATAGATCTGTGTGAAACTTTCCTGTTTTGTCGCCGTAAAATACTCTATGCTGTAATGATATTGTATCAACTGTATACAGAATTTCAAATTACATGTCATCAAAGTTCACATTGTTTGCTCTAACATACACAGAAATGCGAGGATGGTTTTGTGTACATTGCATTTTGTTGTAAGGATGAGAATTCAATCTCTATAGAGTACGCTTAAGTCGCAATAAATTGTGGGAGAAATATACAATAATTGCAATAAATTGTTCGTGGAATATACAAGAATTGCAACTAATATAGCAAAAAAAACAAAGAAATTGCAATAAATTCATTGTAATTAATTGTCAAAAATATATGAGAATTGCGCGAGAATTGCGCAATTAATTACAATGTTTCCGTAATTTTGTCCACTAGTGTGGTCTTATTGAGCTTCCAATGTAAAGTTTTTGGCATTTCATTCATGTGATTTTATATATGATATTTTTTTGGAAGCATAATCTTTTGTCTTGTATGGGACATTGGGTTAATTTACAGTTTTTGTCAGTTTTGCGTTTGTTGTTTATCACGCTTCCTTATGATGATTGCGGCGAACTAGAGTAATGTTTATCTTTTCTTTTCTAAAAATTCGTTTGATATCATGAACTATCTTATCAGAAATGAAGGGTAATCGAAGGAACATGTGATTATCATTCTTCTTCTTCTTGTTTTGTATGTGTAAATGGCTGTTTCTTTTTGTAGATCGGATGAAATCATGAGGATAATCATTCAATGCCAGAACATTATCGAATTCTCGATCACTTGCTACGCGATCTTTTCTTGTTGTACATCGTTGATTTATTCTTTTCCTTTCTTTTTGTATAATATTACGTTTTGAAGATGTTGGAAGATGGGAATTGAAATTGATAAAAATGTTCTTTTTGGCACTTTTTCTATAGAATTTGAAAGTCTTCTCATCAGTTTTATATGCACTGTAAAATCCAGTAAACTGAGACTGTTTTCATTTGAAGGTATTCAATGAAATCAAATTTAATTGAAGGATGTTGTGAATTCATCGAATTCATCTCAATGTTTGGAGAGCACTTTGTTCAAAACCATTCATAAAGATAATGGCTAAGATGCCGGATAGCGATGATCCCATCGGAAGGCCTCTATCTTGCTTAAAGACGCGGCCCATAAATTGAAGATAGGTATTATTCAAAATAACTTGCAAAAAGAGTTTGTAATTGGCAAATAGAGATCCCTCTGAGAAATGGAATATTATTCACTTGTAAGAAATTAACCATAGCCATCATCGCATCTTCTGTTGCGATTGGCGTGTGCATAGCTAGGACATCATAGCTGCATGGGAAGTTTGTCATGCTTTCGTGATCCTTTATTGCGCATATAAGGATAAATATAGTTATAAGGATTATTACGTTTATATTTCTGATGAGACAAATCATGATATCAAGTGAATCTTCAGAAAAGAAAAGATAAACATTACTCTAGTTCGCCGCAATCAAGAGACTCCATGAATGATGATGCAATCATTATCGAGAATCAGATTCCGTGGCGCTGTTTATGTAGATAAGTGTAGGCCTAAGTTACACAGCCGGGCTGAGATGGAAGACTACAGAAATTTCTGATTTTACTAAATGCAATCTGTATGTAGGCCCTTCTCATTATCATTTTTGAAATTTGTACTTAAGTTAAAACTATGAAGTCATCCTCTTTTTTATACTCGCTGATGATATTGATCGGTGGTCAGTGAAATACGTATCGGAGTTTACTATAATTGTATAATTCGTGCATTTTTTATATTTTCTATTAAAATAGACACTTGGCCTATTGCCAGATTTTTAATTCTTTTAGTAATGCACAGTCAAGACATTTTTCACATAAAAAATATATTTGCGATGAGTAAAATAATATCTGTGATAATCATAGAAATTAACAATATCATAGAAATTACTAGAATGGAAATTGCATGAAAATTATGGCACACTCCGGGGGAACTTAGCTGGGGCAGAAAGCAAATTTTGCGAACTGGCTTTCTTGTTCTGTGGTTGGCATTTTAAATTATCAAGTCAATTTGTGATCTGAATTGTTGCCCATTGTCCAAAGATCATGTACACAAAAGTAATAATGAATTTACAAAATACTGCAGCGACAGGATGACAAAGAAGGAAATCCTTTAAAACGTACTGTACGTTCATTATTTTGAAATATCGCTCCTAGAATCTATCAATAGTATAACTAGACACATGTGCAACTTGTAATGTCGGTTTACAGAGCATGCATTGCTCCAGCTTGAATTCAGAGACCAAGAAATCTTACAGTATTCATTTTACTTTAAAGGATTCCCCTGTTCAATATATTTCAGTATGTTAATCCATGGAATACTAGGTTATTTCACATAAAACAATCCCACCATCTCACTTAAAATTCTCTTCATGAAAATATTGCAATTTGCTGTCAACAACTTCCACAACTAACTCGGCAAATAGTTTCACTATGATATAATGTCTTAGATCGAATATGATCTACAAACCATAGATTTTTCCATGTGCCATCATTGTACATAGGCAAGATATCAAACTTCCATTCTAGTGTACTATTATCCACTTCTATGGTGATAATAGCTTCTAACTTCTGGCGTATTATAGTTATACAGCCACGACATCCGTGTGACATTCCAAAATATAGCACGAGACGAAGCCGAGTGCTATATCTTTGAATGGAGCACGGATGGAGTAGCTGTATAACTATTATCGAACGCGCTATAACTATTACAAAGTGTTCTAGTAATATAAGCTAAAAAGTCATTTACAAAATGCAAAAAAATCTGGTAAGCAAATCTAAGAATAAAAAAATCCTATGAAACTTGTTGGTCTAATGCCGACCGTGAAATTAATGCCCGCGCATTAGCTTTCATGAGCGCAATGCTGAGGCGAGTCAATATGGTGGACTTGGCTTCCCCAAAAGAAATTTCAGATTGCGTCGCCAAATGATCGAGTTGCAATGCGGTCGTTTCCGTGGCATGCTCCCCTAATTCACCAAAGACGGAAACAGCGAAGGGGACGCATGTCCAGCCCAAGCTCTCACATTTCGGCCCGTTTTCGTCAAGCTTCCACCTTTCTACTGGGGCTACTGCCGATTCTTCAGTTGTGTTCGCATCAGCAATATATGATGTTTTGCGGATGCACAACCGTCAAATCGACAGCAGCTGGCTAACTCAAGTTCCACACAGGAATTAAAATGTCAGCTGATCGTGTCTTAGAATCGTCAAAGCCAGCACCAGACTCTAACATTTGATTTAGCAGGGCCTGTCGGCAGAAACTGTTGAGGGCATTTCGTAAATTATTATGACGAGTCGTAAATTTTTTTTTTGAAATTTGTAAATAAAAATTGCAATTTGATGCAGTCATTATTTAAGCTGAAATATGCATCAACTCGTCTGTTGCCATTTGTAGGCAATGGACCATGACATTAGAGGGTTGTGGAAGTAGGAGTAACAAGACACGGGAATCAAGTCTTCGATGTCATTCAGTGGACGGCAGTGTTGGAAAAACCTATAATGATTGCATCAAATTGCATCAATTTATTTTATCTTTTCAATTCTCGACTTGGTTAGCTTGATGCATGAGCTACATCAGAGAAGCCATATAAAATGGTATGACGGGTAGATAATTATGAAAGGTACTTTGAATGACACTCGAAACTGTGATCATCATCCTAAATGATCGTCTCTATAGTGATTGATGATTAATCTGCGCAATTTATTGATGAGCAGCTACATTTGATCTGCATATTTCTACATTTGATCACATCCATTTCTATGCTTCCACATTTCATACTGCATATGTCTGCATACTGCATACTGCATATGCATACTGCATTGATCTGAAAATAATATTTCATTTGCAAAAGGTGATATCTAATTTGCATATTCTACATTTAATCTGCATATTTCTACATTAATGTCGGAAAACCTATATACCTGTATGTGGGGAGTCTCAGGAATTATTGCAAGCGATATCTCGATTATTGTCATTATGTGTAAATACTAAATCTGTTCCCAAATCATTTTATGCCAGCAATGTCTTTCCTGTTTTAAAACGATCAGTTGTAGATCCTTATGACTCAGATAACTATAGACCGATAACTCTGACAAATGTTTTATCAAAACTGCTTGAATTGATACTAATAGATGAAATTATGTCTAATTTCCAGCCTCACGACTTAGCTACAGTTCGGCTTTGCTACCTCGCGTGACACGCGGCACGCCTCGATTCTAGCTCTAGAAACGATACAATGGCATGTTTCACGTAAAGCCCCAATTTTTGACGCCAATCTCGATGCGAGGAAATGCTTCCCATCAATTTGCATGCAGGATTATTTCATCATATGCGCAATTATCTTTGCCCTCTAGCTGGCTATTATTATGGAAATGGTATAAAAATTTAAAAGGTGTTGTAAATATACAGAACCAATGTTCTAGAAAATTCTAAGTTGTGTGTGGCACCAGGCAGGGTGCAATTTTATCACCCATTCTAGCAAACATTTTCTCCAAACCAATATTGGAACAATTAGATCAGGCTCGACCTGGTGCATTTCTATGTTCCCGCAGTCTGCTACGCTGATGATTTACTTATTTTATCGACGAATCAACACAATTTACAAAAGCACTTAGATCTGATAACACAGTTTGCTGAGGAATGGAGACTTTCTTTTGTCCACCCCAGTGATCCTTCAAAAAATAAAAGTCATTGTATAATCTTTGGTGAATCATTATTTTCAAAATTACCTTCACATTATCTTTGTGAGCAGATCCTAAAAAAAGCATGATTGTTCCATTCATCTTGGTATCACTCTGAGTTCGGATTGGAGGGGTCGTCATCATGTTGATAAAGAAAGCTCGTCGATCATTCTTTGGTCTATCTCCAATCGGCATCCTCAATCGCAATTTAGACCCTCATGACAAAATATTATGGAAAACAATTGTCCTACCATCCTACCAAAATGAAAAAAATACTGTTCAATCGTTCGCTCAGACCATTCGTTCAAATGCCCTGGTGTCGACTAAAAAAATGTATCTGTATACAGTGAAAATTTTTATATCAAAAGATTCATTTTTTGCCGAGATTGCACTGCTGCGGTCTAGAAAATTATGAGCAGTTTTCGAAATGCTAAATTTTGGCAAATTTATATACTAACGAGATGAAGCCCCTTCATAAGTAGCATGAAACAAGCTGGTTATCAAAAGGAATGAATATTTGCTAATAAGCATCTTAATGAAGCGGAAATTAAGTTGATGATCAATGAAATTTTATGAACCCATAATAAATCGTAGTCCCTGCAAGTCTTCAAGGAAAAGTTGAGATCTTATTGAGAGCTTCTTACCCTTACATATCATGTTTTTAATTCAATTTTCAGCGGCATGATTTAATGATTTACAAGGTGTCACTTCTTGAATCTGAATGATTGATATGGATCCATTTGCATCTTTTAAAGTCAATTGTTGAAAATTTCTTTGATTACGATGTTTTGGTCTTTCAGTGGCAGTTTGTGGTATGATCACGCTTAAGAAATAATCTTATTATAATAAACCTAGGCTTTTAGTAATGGCAACTCATCGAATTGCTGATTTAACAAACTATATTACCTCTCTCAGTTGTCATGCATGACATGGAGGATTTGTGGAATACTATTCCTTTTTCTGTATTGCTATCACTATCATTCAAATTCGTTTACATTTCTCCAAACGTGTAAAAGCTGCATATCTCACAAGTGGTACTGGGTCTCGACTTGGTCTCCACTCATGTTCATTTAATGAAATCGAAACTGCATAAACATTGGGGATTTAATAAACGCTGACTTACCACTACCTAATTACTCATTCTGAGCAAAACATTGTAATCAAAGAAATAAATCACAATGATTTTTTAAAAAAAATGGGTCCTCATTACTATTCAGAATCAAAAAATGAAGACTTATTGTGAATCATAAATCATGCCGCTAAAAAATGAATTAAAAACATGACATCTCAGCCAAGGAGCTCTCAATAAGATATGAACTTTTCCTTGAAGACTTGCAGGGACTTGCATTATTTAGTTTATGAAATGTAGTTCATGATCATCAGCTTGATTTCCGCTTAATTAATGTGATTTTTAGCAAACACTCATTCCTTTTGGTGTCCAACTTGTTTCATATTACATATTTCATTTGTACATATAAAGTGACTTTATCTCGGTAGTATGCAAACTCAGGAGTAATTTGCAGAAATTGAGCTTTTTAAAAATTGCTCAAAAATTTTGTAGACCCCAGGAATCTAATCTCGGCAAAAAACTGAATTTTTTCATATAGAAATTTTTACTGTATACAGACACTTTTTTGAGTCGACACTCTACCAATTACTCCACGGCCCACGCAAAAGCCACATTATAAAAATTCAAATGCGTTGCATAGGTAGGCCTACAATCACGCTATTATCGCTCACTGGAAGGTATGCATGTTTATTATATATATATATATATATTTAATGCACAAACATTTTGTTCAGTTTTGACAACCAACTATACCACCAAGTGGACGGTATGGCCATAGGCTCTAACCTTGCCCCTACTATTTGCTCTCGATATGCTTGAAAGCAAATTCCATCAGGATGAAGGCACATTGCCAATTTTTTATCGTCGTTATGTGGACGATTGTTTCACGATTTTCAAAAATAGTAGTGATGCTAAAAAGTTTCTGAACTTCATCAACTCATTGGATGAGAACATCCAATTTACTCTAGAAGAAAGTAGTAACAAATGCATCACATTTTTAGATACGGAGATAACTCTTGAAACTGATAATTCTTTCAAAATTGATTTCCATATCAAATCAACAAACACTGGAGTCTATACTCTCAGTTCGCTTATGCGCCTGAAAAATATAAATTAGCAGCCATTCGCTCGTTGCTGACTCGAGCCTTCAGAATTTGCTCTGATCAGACTCTGTATGAATCAGCATCTGAGAAAATCATTGAAACATTTATAGGTAATGGTTTTCAATTGGAAACAATTTTGAAAGTAAAAAAGCAAGTCGAAGAAAAAGTTTGTGCAAAGCAAGAGAATAAAAATAAAGAGAATGATAAGAAAATTATTTATTGGTCCATGCCTTTCATTCGTGAAGGATTTAAAGATTTCAATCATAGAGTTCATAAAGTCAATCAAAATCTGTCTAAGGCTGAAATTCAAACTGCGTACAGTACTTGTAAAATGAAAGATTTTTTTCGCAACAAAGATAAAATTGTGAGTGATCTGCGATCGGATATTGTTTATCAATATAACTGTGACCGCTGTCCAATGCGGTACATTGGTGCCACCAAAAGGCATTTCTATACCCGTATCTCAGAACACTTACGAGGGTATCCTACTCAAACTGAGGTTTCCATGCATGTTCATGCACCGAAACATGAAAATTTCAAATTTTTAGGTTGCTCGAAATACCCAATGATTCTAGAATCTATTTTAATTAACAACACAGATTGCTTATCGAATGACCGGAACGGACAATTTCCTTTGACATTAAATTTATGACGTAATCCGCACGTAATGATGTCATGTTTAGCGCAATACCTATGTAGTTCAACGCTCTCTGCATTTTGTGACGTATTTTATTTAAGATTTCAGTTAATGAAAATGTTTCTGTTGAAGCAAACTTGTATATATAAATTTCATTGTGGATTTTATTGAATTCTTTGTTGTACCGCTGAAGATGAGGCAATAAACTAGCCTTGAAACTAGTCCGGAAAAAAGTGTTTTTCTTTTCACAATGACAATATATATATATATAAAAGAAAGAACAAATGCTTTGACCGGACATGTTTCAATCTTCTTTCAAGATCATCTTCAGCGGAAAGTTACAATTACAGACAAATCTTTCTTAAATACGTAGTCACATTGAAAACTGTTCATTCTGGAAGGAAGGCACGTAATAGCATAGAAATCTTAAGTCAGACAGATAAGATAAAATAAAATAAAAACACGAAGTTACAACCTACTCAAATAATTTAGAAGATAGTGTGTACAATTCGTAAAATAAGTTACAGATTTAAAGAAAGAGTGTATGATCCGTTCCTTTCATTAGGGAGATTTTCATTACTTTTTATGAATATCGACTCCAGGATAAATGGTTGCTTGCATTTACCAATAATGGAAAAATTTTCTTTTTTAGGACGATGAGGGTGAGTAGAGATTTCAGTAGGTGAAGGATAACCCTTCATGTGTTCCTTCATCCGAGTGTCGAGGTGGCGTTTCGTGGCGCCGACGTACCGCATTTCGCAATGGTCACAAGCGTATTGATATACGATAGATGATTTTAGATCACTCGGAATTTTTTCTTTATTCGGAAATTGATTTTACAGTTTCTAGACTTTGTAAACTGGCCAAACTTCTAAATTCGGAGGAAGCAACTCATTCAGAGAGCGAATTTTGTTTTTCAAATCATTTTGAGCTTGGCTAATGAAAGGTACGTCGGCGCCACGAAACGCCACCTCGACACTCGGATGAAGGAACACATGAAGGCTTATCCTTCACCTACTGAAATCTCTACTCACCCTCATCGTCCTAAAAAAGAAAATTTTTCCATTATTGGTAAATGCAAGCAACCATTTATCCTGGAGTCGATATTCATAAAAAGTAATGAAAATCTCCCTAATGAAAGGAACGGATCATACACTCTTTCTTTAAATCTGTAACTTATTTTACGAATTGTACACACTATCTTCTAAATTATTTGAGTAGGTTGTAACTTCGTGTTTTTATTTTATTTTATCTTATCTGCCTGACTTTAGATTTCTATGCTATTACGTGCCTTCCTTCCAGAATGAACAGTTTTCAATGTGACTACGTATTTAAGAAAGATTTGTCTGTAATTGTAACTTTCCGCTGAAGATGATCTTGAAAGAAGATTGAAACATGTCCGGTCAAAGCATTTGTTCTTTCTTTTAAATATGAGAAGCCTGGGCACACTTTGCGTGAATATATATATATATATATATATTAAAGAAAAAACACAAATGCTCCTTCAACCGGAAATGTTTCGAAATGCCGAAATGCTTTATTCCATCTTCAGCGGAGGTTTCATGAAACCAACAATAACATTCTAATGAACGGAACAGAACAGTACCTCTATACTTGAACCTTTGAACTTGCCGTCGAACTGATTTTATTGATTTTATCTTGAGCTGTAATTATAAACCGCTTGCTTCCATCTTTTAATTTGTATATAAACCATTTTTCCTTATTGTTGATTTGATGAAACCTCCGCTGAAGATGGAATAAAGCATTCCCAAACATGTCCGGTTGAAGGAGCATTTTCTGTTTTTCTTTAATATGAAGACACTTGGGCAATTATCCTACAATATATATACAAAAGAAATGAAAACCAGGAGATGTCGGTGTTACTGGTTTCGGTGTATTTTTATAAACTTATGACACCTCGTGTCAGACACCGTTATGTGAAATGAATGATTAACTAATAAATCGTTGATAACATTAATGCTCCAACTTCAAGACTTAGTGAATTACTTGATGAAATATTAAAGCCACTAGTTCAAAAGTTACCAAGATATTATAAAGACATCTTCGATTTTCTAGAAAAAATTCCGCGTGCTTTCGATAATAACACAACATTCGCTACTTTTGATGTTGTCGCCTTGTACACAAATATCCCTCACAGTCTAGGATTACAGGCAATAGATTACTGGCTACAAACAAACAGGACTGGTCTATCATCGAATCGTTTTTCGAATGAACTTATATTAAAGGACTTGAAATCATACTGAAAAATAATTATTTCACTTTTGACAATAAATTTAATCTTCAAATTTCCGGAACCGCCATGGAAACCAAAGTTGCACCTAGCTATGCATCACTCACTATGGGTTTCCTTGAAATAAAATTATATGATAATGTCATGTCACACTGGAGTCATATTGATTCAGAATTGATTAAGCAATATTGGATACGTTATTTCGATGACTGTTTTTTTGCTATGGAGACAAGATTTCGGTGACATTGAAGAATTTCACGAAATGCTAAATGATTTGCATCCAAAAATTTAATTTAAAGCCGATTTTAACTCCAAAATCATAAACTTTTTAGATGTTACACTATATAAAAGGAATAATAAGATTGAAACTGACGTTTATTACAAACCCACCGATAGTTTTCGTTTTGTTCCATTCAACTCAGGACACCCTTATCATGTATTACAAAATATACCAGATAATCTTTCAAGGAGAATCTCAAGAATTGTGTCAGGAGAACATAGGAAAGATAAAAGATTAGATGAACTCAAACAAAATTTGTTGAAATTAAGCTACCCTTTAAAATTAATTGATGACGCAATAAAAGTAGCTAAAACATGTAACGTAAGTAAATCAAAATCTGACTCGAAAGATGATAAATTATTGCCTTTCATAACAACGTTTAATCCAAATAACTCAAATATTTTTAGAACTGTAATTCGCCCGGTGACCAGGAGTTTGTCCTTAATCGAACCTTTCCAAAACTATAGGGTTATTCTCTCTTATAGACAGAATAGATCATTACTAACTATCCTCAGAAAAATGATAATTTTGCTCTAACTGGTTTAACTCTGTGTGGAGATGCGAGGTGCAAATGTTGCGACCACTTGATTATAGCCACGAAGATTGGGATTAAACATATGGATTTCGAACTGAAAAGGAATTTTATATGTTATTCCAGTAATGTGCTATATGTTTTGAAATGCAGGGGCTGCTCAGAATTCTACATTGGTCAAACTAGAGATATCATCCGTAATAGACTTACCGTCCATCGCCAACATATCAATAATCCTAGCTTAGCTTTCCTCTATGTCAGCAAACACATAGCTACTTGTGCTAAGGACCATGATATTAGATTTGATTTGAAGCTGCGCCTTTCTATCAGTTTCCAAATAACACAACCAGATCTCAGAGGGAAATCAAAGAAAGATATTTTATTTCTAAATTCAAACCTCCTCTCAATAGGGATCAAAGATAGTTGCGGTTCATATATTTCATGTAACGGTGTCTGACACGAGGTGTCATAAGTTTATAAAAAATACATCGAAACCGGTAACACCGACATCTTCTGGTTTTTATTTCTTTTATATCAATTTACTTTATCCAATTTCCTTTTCTGAATTATCAAGGAAAGCAAGAGATATCTTGATGTCCTATTTTCTATTTACATCATGTTAAAGTTTTAACTTGTTAAGATGTTCATCATCTTTGTCACATATCATAATTGCATCATTGTACATATCTATATCAGAGATAAAAGGCAAATGTACCGAAAGTTCACAGATTAAAAAATTAATAGGTATTCGATTCTGGAATCTGAATGCGATTCGACTCACAATTTTCGATTCGTTTGTCACCATTTATGAGACTATGCTAGGTGATGAGTTAGCGTACTTGAAGTCGAAGACAGCCATTAGTGCCGCGACACGACTCGGCTACTTTGAGTAGCCTATTTACTTTTCTACTCTCTTGATGATAAGAGATTTCTATTTCGTAAATTCCTAATTATTAACACGTAATTATTTAGCTTCCAATTTGAAATAGAAAGAAACTGAAGCTATATTCCTTTTCACTCCTTCAACATTTGGAGATAATTGCACAAAATAGAAATTTATCACCTTCGTGGGCACACCAATGCGCGGGTGCTCGTAATACCTGAGATAAGGCATGGTTAGAAGATAAGACAAAACACAAGCAACGAGCATGTCGCAAGTTTATAGTAGGCATACACAATTTATGTGATATTCATTTATCCTGTTAAGAAGGCCTGCCTATGATGTCATATCTCCGCAGCTTTTGAAAGAAATACATCGACAAAAATGTTAAAGCCCGATTTGCATTTATTATACGCAGCGTCAAAAAACGAAAACTCCTTAGAAAACTCTTTATACATTAATCACTAAGCTTAGTGATCTCACCTAGGCTCTTCTATCATGAATAATGCTATTAATCTGAGAACTCGGACTGTCTATGAACACTTTTCTTCCAGAAATTAGCATGTATTTTTCATATCAAACATATGCACTATCATTTTTCCCGATAAAACTCTCCATGTATGAATTTGATTTTGATAATTCATGTTCTGAAGTTATAAATCTGATACATAAAGGCGAACGCGATTGAACAAGAGAACAATCCACAAAGATGTTTCAATGTGCCTCTACTGGGTGGTTCAATGTGCCCCACACATAGGGCACATTGAACAACTTTTGTAAGAATTCAAATTGTGAGGAGATGAAATGACACATAAGTGTCCAACAACTCAGACATTACTTTGCATGCCCTCAACGTTTCATCCGAGTTTGTTCACTCAATCAAAGAAAATATGAGCATCGAAATGAGGCACTATGAACCATGTTCAAAGTGTTCCATCTTGGGGGCCTCAATGTGCCCCGCATTGCTAGCCTTTTATGAACGTGTTCGTGTACCCAGTTGACTCTGTGCCTCGGGGAAAACAGGCGGTGATCAACGTCAAGAGTTCAGCCAACAAATATTAACTTTGTTGCTTTGTCCGTGAGAAGCATTAAAATTATTCTATTTTTGTGGAACACTAGTTTGATTATTTTATTTTTGTGAAACGAGTATATATCATTCACTTCTTCAGAGAGTATGAAACTATATTTCATCAAACAAGCTGGGAAAATTGTCTCAAGACATTTTGCTATAATAATGCACTGCTGATTTTCAAAGCTAGATGTATCCAAAACGTCTGAGTGGATTGAAGACAATTTATGCACGAAGTTTTGAAAATATTCTATTTTTGTGAACAGCACCTGTATTGTTTAAAGTGTTTTAGTTGTCTTTTAAACATATGCTGTGAAATTCGTGATAGCGAGAAAATATGTGTTTCGATTTAATAAGCGGTACAAATATTTCTAAACCTGTCCTGTGTAAGCGCTTCAGAGCATGAACTATCGGAAGACGCTGTTGCGTAAATCATTTTTCTTGAGCTCAAAGTATGCGGTCAATTTCTACCATTAAATATGACATGTGTAGCTATTCAGCGTTTCGTCGTAAGTGTTACACGTCATCATCGAAGATCGATCATGAAGATATGAAGCTGTTGCCTAGCATTCTTAGTCCCCCTATGCATAGATATTGCAAATTAAATAGTCACATACTCGTAATTTGTAATTGAACCCTATGCGTATCAAACTAAGAAAATTATTCAAATGAAATGAAATCTAAAAGTTGCGAAGCCAGCGGATAACCATAGTAAAACCTTTAACTTTTAGGGATTTCCGTTTTTTGACGTTGTGTATGACTGAGTACAGAAACCAACGTAGCAATAATTTTGCCACTCAGATCATACCATATAGTAGGCTCAGCATATTAGGCAGAGTGGTAACTCCGCATTTATTGAATCCCCAATGCACTCTCGATTTTATGAAATGAACTCGAGGTGAATACACACTGTAAACCGTAAATATCCGTTTAAGTTAACATCTAAAATTAGTTTCACGGTCTTTTCTGAACTGTTGATATCCGTAAAAACCAAAAAGCAGACGTTTGTTTTATCTGATATGAATGGATTTTAACTGTTACGTTATCACTCATCACGTTTTGACGTCATCATTTTAACAGATATTTACGGATATTTTCTGTGAAGCTTTTCTGTTAGTTGAAGCGGTCATTTTAGCTGTATTTTTGACGATGTACAGTTTACAATGAAGGTGGGTATTGCTACCAAATGAAAGATGTGCAAATTTTTGAAGTTTTGAAGAAATCACCACGGAATTGACTGATCATGATATTAATACAAAAGGAATGATTGTATTTAACAGATCCTGCGTGTCATGACAGCTTTGGAGAGGTGATGTCTGTTAAATTGGCAATTCGATGGGTTGCTACCTTCATGCTGAACCTCAAGAGAATCTTCTGAAGCGATCATGTCACAAGGAACCTGCCACTGGTAGAGCAAAATAACTTGATCAATGTCAATGATTTCAATTTTACTTTGAAAGATGGAAATGGGTCCGCATCACTATTCAGAATCAAGAAATGAAACATAGAGTTAGTGAATCATAAAATCATGCCGATGAAAATTGAATTAAAACCTTGAAATTTTAGCCAAGAAAGCACGAATAAGATCTCGACTTTTTCATGAAGACTTCCATTTTAATGCGGTTCATGAAATTCCCGTGATAATAGCTTAATTTCCGCTTTGTTAGGATGCTTATTAGCAAATATTCATTCCTTTTGATATCCAACTTTTTTCATGCTACTTATAAAGCGGCTTCATCTTGGTAGTATATAAATTTGCATAATTTTAGCTTTTTAAAAACTGCTGAAATAATTTTTCGGACCGCAGGAACGCAATCTCGGCAAAAAACTGAATCTTTTGATGTAAAAATTCGATGTATACAGATACCTTTTTTGAGTCGACATTCTCTTAATATCTATGTATATATGCACTTGTAATCTAACTCACAAAGTATCCCTACATACGAGTATATGTAGACTTGCTAATATTCTGAAAAATTCAAAAGGCTGTTGATTTGAATTAATTGATTCATACTGCGATTGTGCTTACTGCAAGATTGATGGAAGAAGCTGTAAATACCTACACTCAACTACAGCTATATTCGATAAAATGTGGTTGATGAAAACCTTCATATTGTATTACATGCCTTATTTACGACGTCTTATGTGTTGCGATTTACAAAACTGTATTCGCAAACATTTGGAAACAGAGCATCTTATTCTAATAAAATTATTATCATTTTCTCTTTGAGTAACCCTTAGCTTCGTTCATGGCTCGTAGCTGAGCTGGAGGGGATTTTTCTGGCTAATTCATGAATTAAATTATTTCTTTTTTCAAATGCTGGTTCACAACTATGGCGCGATGAGTTCGGGTATTGTCATACATCATAAGAAATCGTAACAATGGCAGTGGTATTCGGTCTGGCTAGCCTACATTTCATCGTGATATCTGGCTGGATCTTGCTAAAATTCCGTTGCGAATAATGTACAAGTTTTTTTTCTTGCTTCATTCCATGACAGAGCCACCTTGAAACCTACCATGACAAGAAATACTGTTGAACTGAAACCTCTGATTCCGATGCCTCCAATGCCCCCAAACTCTTTCCCTTTGATCAGTCATATCCAGACAAATTTGAACTCATCAGTCTACAACATGGGACTAGGGCATCAAGGATACCATTAAAGAAACATGTCTCTGATCTCAAGTCATACGACAATAATGCAGAATCTCACTTCAAGTTAAAAAATTTTGCATTCAGCTTTTAGCAAAAGTCCCTCTTAACAAATTTTGCTGATTAATTTTTACGTGATCTTTATCAGACGCTGATTAATATAGATGCGTTTTTGGTATGCAATCTATAGTTGCGTAGAGTGGTCAATGAATTTCAGAGCGTAGATAAATACATGTAGATGAAGAAGAATGATCAAAGAAGAAAATAATCATAGAGGATTATCATCATAGAAGTCGTAAATTGACAGTTTCTCTAGTTGTTGTTGTTGGGAGTTCGGATGCCACTCACAGCTTCTAAACACTTTATACCACTCTTGAAGTGAAATTAGCATTGTAGTCTGCAATGGGCCGAATAATATGAAATTGTATTTAAATTAATTTTTATCTACAAAACCGGTTGAAAACATATGCAGCAACTGATACTAACTTGAGTATAAGATATGAGATATTATTAAAATTGGAGTTGAACATCCATATTACTATACTGCAATGAAAATGTCAAAACTATGCATATAGGGTAAAATCCAGAAACTTCAGTGTTTTTTAGAGTGATTCTTGTCTTTTCCATTTTGTGGCCAATATGTAGGTCTATTGTCAATGTTCAACACACCATTCTAGACCAGCTGATGATTCCTGATATTGGATGAATTGGCAGCTATTCAGGTCTGTGCCAAATTTTCTCCTGAGGATGCAATTGAATATTTCATTACACGTACATCAATTCTATTTACATCGTGACCTAATTATCACAAGCCGTCACAAGCCATGGAGTTTTAGATGGATATGGAGTGGCCGCAATCCTAATGCGCAGTGTACCAAAGCAGGCCGATAATGCATTTTTTGGTTGAAAAACTTACTGCTGCTATTTTTATTATTTAGCTAAGGCTTTTTGGTCAGCTTAAAATCACAATTACTATCTGATAGCCTATAGATTGCCAATTTGCTATCAGAAAATTCAATTTCAATTCCCATTGAGAAATTATTAAAAACTACTTAGTGATTATGAAATTTAATTCGAGACGATTGAGACTACCGAATTCATTTGATTTTACTGATCTGAGTTTGTGAATTTTACGAGAAGCAACATCAGCGAAAGTCTTCGAGTTGAAAATGCGTAGGAAATTTCGAATCATGCAGTTAAAAATATTTGGATGGCTTGCTGCAAATGGCACTGAAAAATGGGAAGCAGAACAAACACATGGAATTCAACAAACAGTTTTTATCAACAAATTTCATCGAAGTTTATATGAAAATGCCTTTAAGAGAAGGCAGAGCAAGAAACGTTCCAAAATCCTTCGAAGCTTTAATTCGACAAAAAATTTCATATGCAGTGCAGCACAAGGAAAAATTCCTTTCCTGGACATTTTAGATCTCCACGATTTACTGCAACAAAAAATTCACCTGGTTGATCAACTGAAGGCAAATTTGATTCCGACAAGACAAATGAAAGACATTCACTATATTTTACGCGTTTTTGAATTTGATTAGCACAGTAGCCAGACACGTAAAAAATTATTTGAAGTTCTGACTCTGAAACGTCAACCATCGAACAGAACGCAATTTAAAAGAGTCAGCTGCACGTGGTACATCACAAATATCTGCGGCAGCAATCGTTGATAGCAGGACACCAGAATGATTCAAAAGAGACACTAGCCTTATTTTCTTTTCGCTCTCCAGAATCTGTGACATGGAAATAAAAAAATTTCAGCCGACATTTGTCGAAATGCTCCAAATTGAGACTCCAGGCAATCACTCCGGATATTTCCTGTCAATACAAATTTATAGCTGCATTCCTCCAGCAAGTAGATGATCATCAAGCGGAGAACGTGGCAAATATTCGCAATTGCAGAAAACGTTTGAGAGCTTAAACCATCTGTTTCTCAGAAAAGCGCCATGCCTCGAAAAATTCTGTATAATCCAACAATGCATTGAGACGTTCATCTTGAACAGATGAAATCGGAATTTGAAGAGAATTACGACGGCGACCACCATCGTTTGGCGATCAATATTTGTAATTGTTACGAGATCACATACATATGACACAAATTTTGATGTATTACTCCACTTTTGATTACTAGAACTCGAGGTATAACGTTGGCATCAGCCGATTCATGAAATGCGGTGACACTGAGTTTTGCCGATGCTCTCTGTATATTTGCTGGGGAAAGACCCTTTTATTCCATTTGTGAGCTTTTCGAAGAAACTGTTGAGATTCAAGATCATATAGTTCTTTCAAATGGCTGAAATTTGCACATTGAAATGTAGCACCAGAATGAAATTTTGAAACAATTCGCCTTTGAAATTATTGTACACGTTTTTTTATCGTGTGTACAGGATCAATCAGCAGAAAAATTCTTTTACTGGAATCACTTGGATTAAAACAAGAGGAGTAGTCACCTTTAGAGATATCTTTGTGAAAAGAATGATTTGCAGGATGATTGTCACAACACAATCCTATGGCATTGAATCCTGCACTCATCACAATTTTATTCTTTAAGCACTTTCAAACAATTTTGCTTCAGATTTTCCTTGCGTAAAGAATGGATAGGAATTGTAGCCACCACATCACAGTAAGAGGAAGATAATGACTTTATCATAAAGCAAAGCATCGTCTTTGCAAGTTTGTTGTCGTCTGTTGAAAGTCCAACGAAAGCACCATCCTTATAATCCATTGCTTGAAATACGTATAAATCAAAGATAAGGATAACTGTCCTTTCAAAATCATCGAGATTTTCAGATCGAAGTTTCAAGTATCGATAAATATCATCACTTAAATGCGAAAATTTCTGCTCATATGCGTCGCAGCGTGCAACGAGAATTTAGTGTGATGGCATTTGAGTTCAAAATCGCTTTATAGCAAGCAGCTGAACCTTTAACAAAATTGCCGTTGTAAGTAAATTGATGGAATATTGATGGAATGGTCCTTGTGGACCTATTAATTGTATTAATTGACATATCAATTGCAATTGTTATGACGAATAAAATGTTCTCCGTCGACTCATCTGATAACTCATCACTCTCAATCAGCGGTGGCGGAAGGCGGGGCTTTAGGGGTTTAAGCCCCCTCCCCACTTTTAAAATGATGGTGCTAATCCTTAATTAGCCCCTCCAGTTATTCTGTGCCGAGAAAAGTTAAAACTGCCCATGATGTATAATAGAGGTTCAGGTGAAGAAAAGAATTTTGCGAAAGTGGCGATCGAGATTATGTTTAAAATGTCACCAGTTAGAATATCCTATTGCTCTTTGTGAAATCGATATGATTTTTTCATAATACCTTTACCGTATGAATATTTTCATAAATCAAAGGGACTTACCATAGCTACTAATGATATACCATTGCCATTACTATAGCCAACCTTTTCATGAAAATGATAGCAATAATAACGGTTCATTGAAAATTCTATAAACCTTTAATTTATTTGAATTATCATTCCAAATAATCGGTTTATCTATTCCTAGTATTGGATCTATCAATTAATTCTGAATCAATGCTTTTCTAATTAGTTAATATGAATGTTGTGCGTAAATAGCAGTCTTACAAACTTAACATGAATAATAGGTCGAACACGTAAAACATTGCTCTCCTTCCTTTAGTCAAAAATTAATTTCCTCCACTAAAATCATACTTCATGTAATGACATGAATACTGATTTTGAATATTGTTTAGGTATTTAGCCTATTGTTATAATAGATTTGAAATTGGATGAAGATGACTTGGATACAGCCCCCACTTTACCTTTCGTTCCGCAACTGCTGCTCTCAAGGTGATGCGACAAGAGATCAATCGCTGACTGACGTAAAGAAATTCTATTAGCAGAATTTGATACAGCAGCTAGCATATTAAGCATATAAGTCACTGGAGCGAATTATTTTATAGGATATTCCAGGCAGTTCTCATAAATTGAGTAGGGCGCAATGGAGTTCATCTGATCACGCGCTATAAATGTCAAGTCGTCGGTCACAATAACCGAATAGGAAAGTTTAGAGGCAGGATCACATTCGATTTTCACAAACAGTGGCGTCAACTCCGAGTCTGTTGTAGCATGAATAACAAAACCAGATGGTTGCGAAGATTCTTCCCGAAATTGACCCCTGGGATGAAGGATTGGTCCCTTGGATACTCAGTTAGAATGCAAGAAACAACTACATGTAGGCTGTGATCATAGCCTTTGTGGTATTGTTGTTTACACTGCAGCTAAAGTGAACGGCAAAGCAAGTGCTGTGAATTTTCCACAAACCAGAGGAATTTTACACACTCAACGCTTTTGCGAAGGTTAACTGCACTCAGGAGCAAGAGAAGATCAATGACTATACAAAATTCGCGAATGTCCCAAACAAAAATGTGGGGGAAAGAATAGAAGTACCCTTTTATCAAAATGTTACAAGTCGTCTACCTCCGACTGTATGGCGATGGCGGTACCATTGAAAACTGCAAAACAAAAATCCATTTACATTTTCATCTTTGACATGCAATTAAAAATAAGCATATGCAGCGATCTCATTATCAACTTAATAGATTTTAAAAACACATGGCGATGAGAAACTGCAGCTTAACCTACATGCAGAGGATCAAAATCTATTGTTAATTCTACATGGAAATGATTTGAATGTTTTATTCTTGGATTGCTAATTTACTTGAATGACTATTCAGGCATGTTATGTTGTCATAGATATGGACTTGATGAGATCCCTACTATTCATAGATATCAGTGATGAATATACCGATATACGCATTACACATAAAGCTGTATGTACACGCGCATCCATGTAGGCCGCTGGGCTTATTTCAATGCAACATTCAAACCCAAAACACAAACATACCCAGAGGGAAAATAGTGACAGAAAGACAATTAAGGAGTTACTAGCGAGTGTGGTCTCCTATCGCTTTGACAGCGGACTCACAGCGCCTCTTCATACCAGAAATGAGCTTCCTGATGACTCTGGGGGATCTCTTTCAATGCAATTCGTAGTTCTTGAATGGATCGGGGCACATTCATTCGAACTCTCACTGTTCGTCCATTATATGTCCCACACTCGTTCATTGGGATTGCAGTCGAGGATTTTGTTGGCTAATTCATGGGTTAAATTATTTCTTTTTCCAAATGCTTCATTTGGAATTTCCAAAATCATCAATTTTCCAAATTCTTCTAATGGTTCACAACAATGGCGCGATGAGTTCGGGTATTGTCATACATCATAAGAAATCGTAACAATGGCAGTGGTATTCGGTCTGGCTAGCCTACATTTCATCGTGATATCTGGCTGGATCTTGCTAAAATTCCGTTACGAATAATGTACAAGTTTTTTTTCTTGCTTCATTCCATGACAGAGCCACCTTGAAACCTACCATGACAAGAAATACTGTTGAACTGAAACCTCTGATTCCGATGCCTCCAATGCCTCCAAACTCTTTCCCTTCGATCAGTCATATCCAGACAAAACTGAACTCATCAGTCTGCAACACGGTACTCCAATCGTCGATATTCCAGTTAATGGGATCATTCGCTCTCATCAGTCTTAGTCTCTTTTGTTTTTTTGTCAATTTGACAGCTGAGAGCTGATGATCTTGAGCGAAAGCAAGCAACGTGAAGTCTTCTTTTGATCGTTTGTGTGGTACCTGCTATTTCTTTGGAACTTTACAGTACAAGATTGATTTGAAATTTCATAATCATAATTCAACGTCAACAAATTTCAAAAAAAGATTAAAAAAATCACTTTCACAATAAATAAGTGTATGTTAATGCATAGACGTCGCTATAATGGTGGCTTGGACATGAGGGCAATCGATTTCATAGAAATTTGTGTACATGATGAGGGTTGAATTTCCAGTAAAACAAAGGCGTCATTCATTCAAGTTCAATGCAGTGTTTAACAGTGAAGTGTATGACGAGTATAAAATAGTGAAATGTTAATGGGTTGAACCTGTGCCGTCGTTGTAGGTCGAGCAAGGTATAAGTCAGAGCAGGCTGACCAAATGATTTCGAAAAAAAGCAGACTTGATTTTCGGACATGAAAAATCGACCTAATTTCACCTTAATAGGGACAATTTGGCAATGTGCTACCTGTAAGGCTATAGATTCAAATGCACCTAAGTTAAGTCTACGTGTATCGTACATACAGAGGTAAATGTCACAAGATTAATATATGAGATCAAACTTCTTTATTTTCACTTTTTATAACTTCGAAATTAGAAAATGTCGGATCAAAGTCAAATCAAAGTTCCTTGCAATCAATTTCAGTCAAGTTCCAAGACTCTGCGTTCTTCACACTTCTTCTTTTGAAGTATCTGAACCAGTTTGACCATATTCTTCAGTATGAAGCGTCAACAAGAAACCGAACAAATAACTGACCTGATCGGTAAGAATACAAAAACGTCACTGGAAAGAAATAGTCCAAAAACTGAAATATAAGATAGGTGTCACTCACAAAAGCAAAATATACCGTAGCTACGTCATTTTCCCAATTCTCATTGTTAATAGTTTTCCATTTTTAGACATGATAATCATATTATTCCTCGCGCATACGAAAAATGGTTGATTTTCTTTGAACTGACGCATTTCAGGTCTCAACATATGAATTTCCCTTCAATTTAAAGAATGATAGAACTCTTGAAAATCATACAAATACAGCAATGATAGAAAAAAGCAGACTTGACTAAAAAACATCAAAAACTATTTGGTCAGCCTGAGTCAGAGAATAAAGAAAACCATGAAAAATACACGTATTTCCGCATGAAGTTGAAGATCTCTTGAAAGAATGGTTACGATGTATTTCGAGAAAAGACTTCAAGCCATCAAAGTCTTCGGTGTATGCTCAACTCATTTCAAGGCTGATGATTTTGTCTTAACATCGAAGGAAACAGATGAGAAGAAAACGGGACTCACAAACGCTGCAGAAACGTTTGTGAACCCCCTGAACCGCCGGATTTTTCTCATGTGACTGCATTTCTCTACTCCACATCCTGTTAGGGGAACGCCGAACGCAACATCTGAGCGCCGTTTCGAAAATCAAGCTTTTGTTTTGACTGCTCAAGTTTCTGATTTTGTCGAACAAGACAAACTACAAGGCTTCGATCAAGTGTGAAGACCGATCCATGAACCACTGATTACATTAGTGAATGGACAAAAGTGAATTCCGATAATCATAGCCAATTCATTCTTCTCGAGTTCGATTCAAATGGTATGTGTCGTGTTGCTTCATCATTAGCCATCGATTATGATTTGATAATATCAATCGCTTTTGGTGAAGGCGTGATACACTTGTGTGCATATTAACATTTGGTCGACAGGGTCAACAAAATCTACTCCTTTTCACAGTTTATTAAATTGTTGCCATTTATAAAAGCTCTATTAGAAAGAAATGTATTCGATACTTCATTCTCAGCTGAAGTACTATTACGTGTGACAGAGTTTCGTTTAGAGTATTCCAAGAATATTGTCAGGATATGTCTAAATTGAGTCACTTAGAATTATTGTGTATGCAATTAGAACTACTCACCCGTAATAGAAATTTCGCAATGAAAAATTCATCAAATTTGATAACTGCGTCTGTTGCATTTTACGAGTCCATTTGCTTACCGAATATCTTCGCAGAGTGCTGCTCACCGAGTATTACATCCATCATCCAAAATTTTGCTTCTCCGAACTACGCGTCACTTGCAGACAACAACCCAATCCATGTCCCAATACGATATCAGAAAGTATCAATCCATGTGCCTCGTCTTTAAATCAATTTCAGAGGTGCTCATCATAGACGAAATTTACATTGCACAAAAACTAGAATTGACAGGTGGCAAAATTTTTGGTTTTACCTCCGACAATTATTGTAGCAAGGCGCACTGCGCTTGTATTCATGATATCTTCTATCACAGGAGGCTGTCAGGACGTTGTTAAGATCGTACCAATAGACAAATTGAATTCAGAGAAATTGAATGAATCGCATCAGCCGGTAATGCATGAAGTTCGATCAGTTAGGTTTCAGGTTGTTTGCATCATTATTGACAAACCATTCCGTAAATAGATTTTTTTCAAACATGTGTGAAGGTGATATTCAACCTTCTATCGATAATCCAAATTTTGAAAACCAGCCGATATTCCTGATTTTTGATACCACATATAATGTACAGCATCTGTGAGTGATCGATAATCCGTGAGTGTAAAACATATCATATAAGCTGACTGTAAATAATTGAGACACATGATATTAAACAGCAACTATGTGATGAGAAAGCATATAATACTGCGTCAATAGAAGGTTAAACCTCATGTTGTACACTCGTGTTATTAGCTTTCAAGTCCAAGCCGCCAATATCTATGAGTACATGGTTAATGTGCATCAAGGATACCATTAAAGAAACATGTCTCTGATCTCAAGTCATACGACAATAATGCAGAATCTCACTTCAAGTTAAAAAATTTTGCATTCAGCTTTTAGCAAAAGTCCCTCTTAACAAATTTTGCTGATTAATTTTTACGTGATCTTTATCAGACGCTGATTAATATAGATGCGTTTTTGGTATGCAATCTATAGTTGCGTAGAGTGGTCAATGAATTTCAGAGCGTAGATAAATACATGTAGATGAAGAAGAATGATCAAAGAAGAAAATAATCATAGAGGATTATCATCATAGAAGTCGTAAATTGACAGTTTCTCTAGTTGTTGTTGTTGGGAGTTCGGATGCCACTCACAGCTTCTAAACACTTTATACCACTCTTGAAGTGAAATTAGCATTGTAGTCTGCAATGGGCCGAATAATATGAAATTGTATTTAAATTAATTTTTATCTACAAAACCGGTTGAAAACATATGCAGCAACTGATACTAACTTGAGTATAAGATATGAGATATTATTAAAATTGGAGTTGAACATCCATATTACTATACTGCAATGAAAATGACAAAACTATGCATATAGGGTAAAATCCAGAAACTTCAGTGTTTTTTAGAGTGATTCTTGTCTTTTCCATTTTGTGACCAATATGTAGGTCTATTGTCAATGTTCAACACACAATTCGATTGGTTTTCGTCTGCTGTAATCAAATTTGTCTATTACTTTAGGTTTCATGCAAGATTTTTGACATGAATATTCAATTGAAATTCAAAAACACCCCATTTTTGCTTGTCCACACGAAACATACATTTTTTTTTGTATTGCTGTGCAACAAAGAATGCCCTTGAATCAAAGAAATAGCAGGAGCTGAGAGATCAAGCTCATTGAAATTGGAGCTAGGTCGGCAAAATATAGCTGTCTACAACTTTTTCCGTCATCCGACGTCGTTTTCGTCATCACATCGACGCCTCCAAATTTTGATTGACTGCATCAACTCAAGCGAAACTGTACATGTAGAATGTTTAACTGATCTTAATTTATAATCAAAGATTGCTTAATTAATGATCATTGATTTTGTATAATTTTTCATGGAAAATGTCATATTTTCTCTACAAAAGTGACTACAATTCGTCATCACATCGACGGCTACTTATTGTGATCTCCTAGCCAGAAGAAATGCTCAATTGATATAACATTTTTATGATAAATATCCTAAGACTTCCATAATGGCATTATTGGATTTGCCATTCGACCCTTCGACTGTGCTCTGTGCTTCAAAAATAGCACAAACTGTTATCATATCGACGCCGTCGATATTATGATTTTCAGCGTCAATGTGATGATGGAAACTTAGGTCGCACTAAAAATGATCATCCATGAGACATGGGCTACTAAGACAAACCCTGAACAAAAACTAAAGTCCAACAATAAAGCAATCGAAAATTTGTCCTAAAAACCCTAAATATATTTAATGACCCAAAACTCATTTTCATTCTAAATTAATTTTCGCGTTAACCGCATGATAAGAAGGTATAGCAATTCGAAGTCAATGTGGCCTAAATGGATCCCACCTATATTCTGGTCATAGCACTTATTCATGGATAGGTATACATACTCATTCTAAACTTTGGCCTAAGACATGCATAAACGCATAACTTTGAAACTTAAACTTCAAAAAATATAACTGTCAAAAGAATCTCATGTAGTCTACCGGTACGACAACTTCCTTAAATCCTATAAATATAATTAATTGGATATGCACTACAAATTCATTGTCAAGCATAAATATATGCATGCATCCATGCCAGAATAAATCTACGTAAGGGATGAGACCAGTGGAGACAGTTGTGTCCCCTCCATTTGACATTCATTTCATCATAGTTTATTATTTCAAGTAAGCCTATTACGCCTACTCCAATTCATAACGTTGTAATGTGAATATAAGAGAATAACCACAAAGTATGCAAGTTTTTATATTCATGATGATTTCAGCTATTAACTCTTGTCATAGAATCAGTATATTATGATAGCTAGAAACAGTTTCGAAATTTGAATTTAGAATCGTGTCTATTGCAGGCTATTCCGGCCATAGCTCTAGACTGTCAGCTTTTGAATTCATCGTGAATACTGCGAGATGTCAAATTGTGAGTACATGTCCTCAGCATTACCTATATTAACGTTCGGTCATGGACGCATCAGCGTCATCACATCGACGCCCTCGTATCAGAAACTCGGCTACAGATCTCCTAATAGTAATTAGATTGTAGTTTAGCACATATAATGTATCTTACAAGAACCAAATCCAATGGAACCTCCAGAGGCGGAATATCCAAAAGCAGAATGCGGAGTGTTTGATGAGCTACTTGCCATCTATCAGACCTTATATACATGACAATGCAGGGGAAATACCTGAAAGCGAAATGCGGAGCACTAATGAGTTCCGGCTCACTCAATTAGCCTTAAATAATCTAACAAGAAGAGGAGTAGCAGAAAAATGATGTTATTGAGAATCGTCACACAATCTTGAAAATCACTCGAACTGTTTCTATTCCTGGTAAGATCTACTCAACGGTAAAAAATTCATTAATAGTTTTTTTGTACCTTCGATTCATGCATAATTTTAGGAATTTTGGCAGAAGCGGAGCCGGCCCAAACAGCGTCTTCATACATCCTCTTGCAAGAAAGAAATCCTCCAGATCGATGGTGTATATTGCAAGGCCTTGTGTGAGGTGATTCGTTTCTGTCTTCGTTGTCAAATGATGATTCTGCTCTTCTCTTTTTTGGATCTTCTTTTTCTTGAGTGACTTCTTTTATAAATTCCTCTATCTGTCGATTACTGTCAGATTCTGGATTTGTAGCAGCTAACTCTGCACTGAGTAAGGCCTCAGAGCACTGCTTCTGTTACCGCAGTCACATCTTCCTCAGAAAGAGATAATGGTTGTTTGTCTTCTCTTTTAAGAAGATCGGTTAATTGTCTAAACGGTGCATTATACACTGTATGTACAATGTGTATGCATCGTAGTTTAACCCGAACATTTATTTCAGGGTTTCCAGCACTGGTATATGCAATAAACGTAGATCACTACATGAATATAAATTATTGTCGTCAAATAAAATGATTTAGAGCATACTTTGTTAAATCATGCAGAAGCGGAATGCAGCAAATCCCCGAATATTCCGTGTCTGGAGGTTCCACTGTACAACTATCAGGAGCAAAAGAAATCAAATTTTCGAGAATTTCTTGAGTGGACAAAAAAAGGCGACCACTTTTGCTGGATTTTACCAGTCTGATGGGCTGATCAGGGTGAAACAGGAAGCTGCATCGATATTGAGAGACATGAGCTAGACCAGCTGTCATGATTCCTAGACTGATTCCCAGACCACTAGTCATATTGGATGAATTGGTAGCTATTTAGGTCTGTTCCAATTTTTCACCTGAGGATGAAACTCAGTATTACAAGAACATCGATTCTATCCGCATCGTGAGACTTAATTATCATAATCCCTACGAATATCTTTATCCCACTGGAAATTGTTCCGTTGTTTCAACGGAAGTTTTAACGGTGGATGTCAACGGCGGATAATTGGTAACTTGCACGGGGTGCATACGCTGTTTCAACGACTTGAAATCCAACGATAAAACGGTTGACACCTTCCGTATATATCCAGCAGTAAATCACATGAAGCAAAAATTCTCAGTCCACGAAATATCAAAAATCTAACAAATCGTTCAAATGCAAAATCACTTAACTTTATCCTGTAAATGCTGATCAATCCAATAACCAAATGATTCCAATGTATTAGAGATAGATAACTGTAAAGAAAATGACACAGGTAGCCATTGACTATTGGTGCGCACTTTGACACGATTGACAGAAATGTCAATCGAACTTCAAGCAATCATAATTTTAAATCCAAATTCATTTCAGATGATACTTAACTTACATGAGATTGACACTCAATAAAACGGAAGCTAGGACTTTCGAAGTTCAAGCACCGGAAAATAAGTGATCGAATCATTACTCACATATCATTGAAAAATGATGACCCATTGCAAATTCTGTAAAAGGAAAATAAGCCGAGAAATTGCCGAGATCCTTCGCTCATTCCTTTCAGAGGCATACATGAAAACTGGATGAAACATAGCTTGGAAAAGTTTGCAACAACTGGAAAAGTCCGCTTCAAACAATAACATAATCACATATCACACAAGGTCTCTCATCGACTTTACATGCGTCACAGTAGCCCTTCTCATGGTTCCTTTTCTATCTTTAGAAATTCATTTCGCAATTCTCCAATGTATGTTTTCGACAAGAATTCTGAAAAACAAGGCGTAAGAGTAAGGTTTTGCACATAATTCTATTTCAAAGTATGCATGAATATTTGAAATTCCAATTGAATTCCTTGAATTGACTATTTATTCAAAATTATTGATCATCAGGAACGACTTCATTAGCAAAGTGTTCAGCACACGAGATACAACAATAGCAGAAGCAAGCGCCATAACGCTTAAGCTCAAAATCAACAGAAAGTTCCAACTTTCAGATTACAAAATGTCTTTGCAGCTACTCGTAAATAATCATTGTACATTTTCTTTGCGTCACATCGCAGTAAAAGTGGCAAAAAGGAAACTATTCTTAACATGAAAATAGTAGCAGTAGCCTACTTTTGTCTTGCTGCTTAGTTTGTTATTTTTACATTACAAAACAGAACAATTGAAATATTTCTCTAAATTTAATTTCTGCTGGACTGCAAATCGATGCTCTGCAGTCACGTATAGAAAATGATCAGCTTGTAGCGCACTTTACCGGTACCTTGACAATTTTACAGTGATCATTTAGTCAAGAAGAGTTTATAAAAAGTGCTATTATTTCCATGCTAAAAATCCTTTTCTTTTTGCAAATTTACTTTCATGTGTAACTGGAAGAACAGGGTCACTCATGCAATCTGCAAGATCAATCACAATAGTGCTTCACACGAGACACGGTACATGCATTCCGGAACGCCTAATGAATTAGCTAGTCAACTGATAATCATTTATTTAATTATCGGTAGGTGATAGAATTCAACCTAAAGCCAGTGTCATAGATAATAATAATTCCCTGGTGATTACCCAAACAACATCGGTAAAGTAATATTTCTGAAGCTTCATTTTGATTTCAACATAAATATATCTCTATCTCATAGATTTTCCCGAAGTTCATTATTCTGGTGATCCAGCTCAGTTATCTGTTATTCTATCTGTAATTTGTGATGTTAATTATCTCAATTTGAGATCTTGTTGAATCCTGACTACCAATATACCTAATATCGTTTGTCGAAGTTGATCTTTACAGAACATAATGATAACTCAATATCAGCTGAAAATAAAAAAATGTGGAACAACATTTAATCACATTTAGTCGGTTTTTATGAGCTTAGCAATTGAATAAAATTCTAAGTTATTTGGAGTCTTGTAAATTACAAGTTATAGAAAGTTTACAGAAAAATGAGTTTACAAAATTTGCGTAATATCTATCGAATTATCCCTTCACTTTAGTTTTTCACTATGATAACCGTTAATAGCACAGAAAAAATGTTGCATGCTGGTCGAAAAATTCTCATGAAAGCAGACAATGTTTAATTTGTAATATTTTTCATTGGAAAATCATCAATTTCAAAAAACTACCGGTTGATTTGCATCACTACCTACAACAGGCAGGAATATGACTGATAATACCAAATCTTTGAATTTTGATGTTGGTCTTGATTATCATAAGGAAATGTTATTAGCAGGCTACACATTCCGGCTATATATGAGAGAGAACCTTTGTAAGCTCACCTTCTGAACGTCGACTTCAATTGCTTTACAGACGCGAAAACAGTTGCAGTTGCAGTAAGAATACGAATTGAAGAATCCGACGAATACACACAATTGAGTTTGGACAACACATATCCAATCTCAAGGAAGTAGGATTTCGAATGCAGAAGGCAGCAAGACGACTTAGCAATTTTTACACCTTATGCGAGCGAGTCTGTATTTGACAATGAATGAAGTAAACGTGCAATATTCGATACACCTGCAGTGAAGTCACGTAAAGCATAGGGAAATGTCTATTTACATTTTGGCGAGCGCACACTTCGTGATGCAGTCTGACTCACTGCGATGTCGCGGACGTCTCAGAGGACAAGCGGAACAAAGTCAAGGGTTGTGTCAAAATCGCTTTTCCGTTTATGAATCAACTATCTGATATTCACAAGCACCACTATTTCAATACACATCCGGAGAAACAATGGAAATCCACCATCTTTTTTGCCAGTGGGATATTTGCAGAGCAGATTTATATTATTTAAGTTAACTTTTATCAAAATGTTACAAGACGTCTTTTACCTCCGACTGAATAGTGATGGCGGTACCATTTAAAACTGCAAAGCAAAAATCCATTAACATTTTCATCTTTGACATGCAATCAATAAGCATATGCAGCAGTCTCATTATCAACTTAATAGATTTTAGAAACACATGGCGATGAGAAACTGCAACCTAACGTTTGTAGCAATTTTAACATTTGTCTGAGCATAAAAGCGTATAATGATATTGGATTATTAGCCTTTGCAACAGTCAGAAAATGCAGAACTACTCGGATTGCGACCATATATTGAAAAACATAACTTTTGACCCGGAATTAAGATTTCTTGCAGTTAGAACACCGACATTTCCTGGTTGGAATCAGCAGCCGATGAAAAACATAAGATTGACCACTGCATTTGTCGCTATGATTCTCTTAGTTATCGGAACCGTTGCAAATTTGGTCAACATTGTCGTCATAAAAAATTTCACGACTCTCAGAAAAACAACACGTGTCTTTTTCTTTGTTACAGCCGTATGTGATACTGTTCAATGGACATTTATCATGCTTCCTGTATGGTACAACTTGCAATTTGTCAGGCAATTCTCGTTAATATCAGCGTACACTTGTACTGCCCACCTTCTAATTGGAGAAGTGTGTGGTTCGACTGCGTTTTTATCGGTCATGGCAACCGTATTTGAAAGATTTGCTTTAATGGTATTTCCACAGAAGATGAGATTGGTCAATCAGAACAAATTTTTGGTGGCCGTTTATAGCATTATAATCATTTTTGTTACCCTTATGATGTTGGAGTATACCACTTTCCGCTTTGATGGATGCCTGTGCACATTTAATGCATCTGATATCCTTAGTAATATAACCGATGGAACAGGCTTCACTGTAATTCTTTTTTATCTGGTCGAATTGGTCCTTGTAAACATCCTCTTATATCGATTGTTGATGAAGAATCGGAAGACTGTACAGCCAGATGCAAAGGGTGGTGCTCAATCAAAAGGAGTACTTGGTCCTGTAAAAATGCTTTTCAGTGTAGGCACATACCAATTTTTCATTTTTATTATATCTATTCCTTTCAATTTCTCTCAGAAGCAACTGAAGTCAAATGGAGTGTCAGATGGAATGTTGGTATGGTTGAGTGCCATCGGATATCTGATCAATTCTAGCGTTTTTGCAACCAATTTTTTCTTTTACTACATTACCTGTAAAGGATTTCGCAATGCTTTTCATTCATCTTTCAGCTGTCTTTCACGTCAACAAGTTGCTGGAAGCTCAAGTACTGCAGGCAATACTTCAACAGTTGGAGAAACAAAAGCATAATCCCTTGCAACAAATTTCGAAATGCCAGATTTCTGTATCCCGAGATATCGAGGGAAATCTAGCCTATCATTTTCAATGATCTGAGTGATCACAACCACATATTGTAAGTCTAAATCTTCTTATGTTTACAATTATTTGAACAATTCTTTGCGTCGCTGACTTACGCTTTCATGTCTTTTAATTTTGATGCACAATTTTGCATTACTGATCAAAATATCAATAAGCAGGAAAACTTCCAAAATTGTTTTCTATACTTGTGTCTTTTATTTGGAATCAAAAAAAATAACCTCTGAGATGCATTAATTAACTTTTGTGATGACATTTAGTAACGTCGCTGACTTACGCGCACAAAAATGATTTTATAGATGTGTCTACATTAAGCGGAATTCCTGCGAATTGTATGCATGAATGTTAATTTTCTTGTAAGATATGTCTTGTACATATCATGGCTATCATTTGAATGGTCGAAATTTGATAACTATAGTAGTTGTAATTGTGGTAGATTTATTTTTGCATCGTCGCTGACTTGCACATTTTTTTCGTCGCCGACTTACAGAAAAAATATTTCCTGTTTAAGGTTCTTAATAATAAGGATAATAATATTAAGGGACAAATAATTCGCCACTCAACTCGACATGGATTAATATTTTTTGTTTCGGGTCTAGTTATCGGCCGGAGTCCGGAGTCCTATCATTTGATAGGACTCCGACTCCAGCAAAAATGAAAGGACTCCGGGACTCCGACTCCGCATCCCTTCTGCATTGTGAACAATTTCCAATCATTCGCGTATGTCTTTATTGCCTCAGAGACACCATTTTTCGTGTATGAAATCACGTCAACACCAACTTGTTTCGTGTTGTTTATGAAATCCTCAACACAATCCTCGATAAGACCAATCGTCGGACATCAGCCTTCAGCTTCCCACCAATTGCATCCACCACACCTTTGCCATGACTAGTTGCGAAAAATGACCAACTAGTCACATTCATCTGAGCGCTAATATCAGACAGATCCATTCTGAGCATGTAGCGATTCTTGAAGTGGCTTGGCGCACCGTCACTGAAGATTTTGATATCATTTAGTCCATCACATCTCGCCATGGTCCGTCGGAGAAGTTTTGTAAGACAAACAAAAGTAGAAAAAATATCATGCTGAAGGCAATCGGAGATAATGGCAAATTGGTATGCGCCTCCTCTATGCCATACGCACGCCGTAAAAATCGAAATTTGAGGACCACATGTGAAGTGATGCTGTTGAATTTCATCTTGCACTGAACATGAACAGTTCTCGGCATAATTCACCTGTATGATCACTTGCAAATCAGCGACATCCGATTTCGCGTTCTGAAAATAATCCTGCGACCTTCTCACAAAATAATGATCTTTGAAACGGGGTAGTTCTGCTTTCAGCTTCTCAAACACTGAAATGCAAGTTTCGTGCAATTTCACTTTGTCCGCTTTGCCATCCCTGATAGTCCAGGAACAGGGGAATACGCTGCTTGAAAGTATCGGATATCATCTGTTATTTGCGACTGGTTAGACATCAAAGTATCATCACAAATACAGCAATGTTCCAACATGCATTTCTCATCTTTACCATGACAGCAGCATATAGATTCGATGAATGCTTTGACAGTTCGAAAGTTAAAAATCTCCTTTAAAGATGTTCCAGCATTTCCCTGAAGTTGAAACAGTACTTGCACACATATGTGATTGCTGGTATTTGAGACCACAATTTGACATGATTCGGTCTCAAAGAATTTTGAGAAGCTGATGGATATGGGGTCATTCACGGATCGCTCGCAAAACAGAGCATAGGCTTCATTCAAAGTCATGCTGAGATACTTTCTGGAGACATGTTCACCATTTGAGTTTATAGAATCACGCATACTTGGAGAAGACCATGCAATGTTCTGAAGAAAAAAAAGTCTTGTACTTTTTTTATCGGAGTCACTCATCTTATTCCACGGAACAGGGATTTGGGAGTCATTCTCAATAACGGCATTTTTCAACACAATTCTCAAAACTTGCCTTTTCTTTGTGGGAGATTTTGGTAGGGAAATGGAGGCTCTTCTTATAGCTTTTCCGAGCACTTGTCTTGAAATATAGCCCGAACCTTGAGAGTTAGATGGCTTTTCGTGCAATTTCTCATGTCGTTTCCGATCGCGACAACGTTTTACATAAATCTTGTTTCTCTCGTTGCACCTTATCTTCTCAGCTTCACTAAGAGATTGTCTTCTCTTTCGAACTTGTGCAGTATTTGCTGCCCGCCTCTCTGTCTCTTTCTTTCATTGTAGGCTATTTTTTAGCATTGGCATCTATATGCACTCGTGGTCGACCCATGTTCACAGCCTCACGACGACAAGTCATCGTTACTGAGTAAGTAGGTTTGTCAGCCGGTATTTCAACTGTCATTTTTCTATGAAAGTCCTTTATATATCTCCAATTCCAAATTAGACGGTCTTAATTGCACAATTTTAAAATATGTAATTAAGGCTGTCTAATTTACTATGTAATAACATTGAGGTAGGAGCATTTCACCATCCACCTTCGCATTCCCAGTGAAAATGGCATTGAGGTGATCCCTATGGTTCACAATCTGGACTCGCAGATTGACATACTTTAGGGTTCTGAGCTGCATGGGCAATGTAGAAAATTATTACAGATTTTAGTCTTTTACAGATCAAAATCTTGGATTTTTGATGTCATAGATTTTTGGTTCAGTAACCATGCATACATTACCTTTCAAATGATCAGCCTAATCGCTGTCATTTGAAAGGTAATATATCTTCAATGATGAATTAGTCAATGATGAATCCGGTTTTTAACCTGTTATCTGTGCCATGGTAATCCTCTTATGGCCAATGCCGTCATACCTTGTCAAGGAAGATATCATTGATCGCGCTGTGCATGATGAGAATGTAGAAATCATCACACACTTGATATTGCTATACCATGGATATCGAGATTAATACTGGACTAGGCGATTATGCTGATTCAACAGTTTTTCACTTTTAATGTGTTGAATTATGTTTAGTATATCATCACTTAACTTGAAATATACGGTAGATGCTTTTGCTGATTCTTCAATCGAGATGTTAAAAAGCTTGCGCTATTGTGGGACTGGTTTACACATGATATGTAAAGTAGCATTAAGAAGTTGTAATAATTGATCAACATACTGTAAGTGAGATTACTTGCTCACCTTGCTCACCTTGTCGACCCTTGTCCCGCGAATCCCAGGGTAGGTCCAGTCCTCTTTTTCCATTCCTTCCGGTTGTGGACCAGGGAGGCATCCACTCCTTTTGCCTTCATGTCGGCGGTTACTGTCGCTGTCCAGGTCTTCTTCGGGCGGCCTCTACCTCTTCTTCCTTCCACTTGCAGACGTGATGCTTTCTTAAGGGGATGGCTCTCTCCGCGACGCTGCACATGACCAAACCATGACAGCCTTCTTGCTCTTGTCACTTTTTGAATAGGGGCTATCTCCACATTAGATCTTATTTCTTCATTGGTCTTCCGGTCCAAGCGTGTGTAACCCTGCATCCACCTTAGCATCCGCATCTCCGTCACGGTGAAATTAAGTGAGATTACTGAACAATTAATATCAGTAAAGTAAGAGATGCATGGGTAGCGCTGTATAGCATCTACCAATTTTCTGCCCATCAAATTATATTCCTTTTTTCGGATTTTCCTGCTCTCATGAGTACGTCAATGTAGAAGTGACATTTCTGATTCCAATCCAGTTATTAATCTAGATATCCATGGCTATGCACACGTGGAAGGCATTTGAAATGGACGAGCTATGCATGCAAACTCTGTGAAAGAGCAAAATCTGAAATGAATCACAGCTGCGAATCAAATCTTGAAAGGAAATTAGGAAATTTCTCAAGATAGTTGAAAATTTAAAATCAAATACATCCATAGGCATTGATTAACATGTTAAAAAGTTCAAATTGTTTGAAGATGTTAGAAATTTCACTGAGGAATCAATAGAAAAGAAAATTAGAACATGTAAGTCAGCGACGTCATTTATAGTCGCTGACTTGCACTTTTAGAAGTTAAAACTCTCTTGAATTTAGAGACAATTCCTGTTCGAGTATAACCAACGAAATCTACGTGTAGACTGTCAATGTAAACTGTCCCCTGAAGTTGTCAATTCAGATTTCACTTTCCAAAAACACTTAAAGGAACTGGAAGAGTCCAAATTTGTATATGGACTGCTGTCACTAAACCACTAAACCATGTTTGCAATACGGATTATTTGGGAAGAGATAACATTTCCGACTGTGTTACAAACTAATCAGTGATCAATCATTCTCGTGCAAAGACTAATTGGAGAGCGCTTTCATTTTGATGGCAAGCAATTATTTTAGTGTTCGAACCACATTTCATTTAAGGCCGAACAGTTTCCAAAAAATTAAGACTTTTCAAAAAAACTCTTCAAACACGGCTGAGGAATGTTACCACCTATAGTGCTGAAGATGTGATTTCAAATCTTTTAGTTTTGCATACATTCTTACATTTCTCAAAGTCAAGCAAGAAAAATTACTCGTTATCAAGATTAAAAAAGCGCCCATCATGTTTTAGTTACACGAGTCACGGGAATGACTGTTTTAGCCTTTGACACAGTCGAAAATCTTTTCTTCTCAGAGTAAAATCATTCAAATCGCAAGCGTTGCTCAGTGACAGCAGCCCATTAACAAATGTGTAGCATTGTGAATTAGGACCCATCAACTCCGACTAACTACAGTAGTATCCGCACACACATTTTTTCTGTCAATTCGCTTTTCATGTTCCCTCTGACGAAAATCCTTGATATGACATACTGCTGTCTTTTATCAATGAAAGTAGAAGAGCCGGGTTCGTTTGAATTTAAGTTCACCATTCTTATCTCATGTTATATATTTTCATATAATTTCATTTAACAGCTTCATGCTAGTTCATTCATGCACACTTGAGTGATGTTGGGTTTTCCCAGGTAGTAGAGTTTGAAGAGAATCGACGACACCTGATCCACGAACTGCTTGACCCAAAACATTTCTGACTTACTAGTCCGAGAGCTACAGACGGTTTCTTCCTAAATTCGAGCACAGGCTTCTTGCTATTTATAATTAAATAGATTGTCTGTCACACAATATCAGTGAAACGACAATTCTTAAGCTATTTCCAGTAGTCCTGCAAGTTACAGATGGTCAAACACATCAAAATTACATTTGCTTGTCCATGTGCTTTGTTTGTTACATCCATGTGCTTCCGAGCTTGGTACACTGATCAAACATTCATTTTAATGTCATTTTCATGATCTCGATTGTACTTTTAACCAGCCATCTTCCAGAGTAGGCAGAAATGTGATATTTCTTCTTAGTATCTAGCAACATTTACCTAGATCGTCGTCTGACTGAGAAGTTGAAATTGCCATCACCAACAAAACAGCTATTCTCATTCTAGTCCCACGAAACGTACGCAAAGTTAAATGTCGGAATGCTATGGATAAATCTGTCAGCTACAATAAATGGTAAGTAGTAAGTAAGGCTTTTGTTGAAAAGATATTGAATCGATTCATAGCACATCATAATTAACGTTGATCTGACGAGATGAATTGGTATGCTAAAAACTAAAACAATCAGCAAGAATGACGAAATACGTCATGCACATCATACACGTAAGTGACATTTGTAATTGTCGGAATACAATTGGAGTAAGAAGTCGAATTGAAGAACAAATAAGAATTCATCAACGGGTTTCATTATCAGTCGGATGTTTATTTTGATCGTAAGAGGAATATGTCTACGAATTATACTAAGAAGATAGACATGTAAAAAACTATTTACACTCATTCAGTTGAAGCCGAACGCGAAGCGTTGATTAATGCATGGGCCTATCTATTTTCTTAGTCGAAAGCCTATTCCTCCTGCGATCAAAAAAGATTAAGAATTGTCTGCTTCATTTCACAATTCTCTGCTAAATTCACATCTTCATTAAATAAAACGTCTTGCACCGATAATAAATTTATAATTTTGCAATCAGGACAGTCTGTTTGTTTATCTGCAACAATAACATCGGCTGTGATGACGTTTTCATTATATCTTTAGGTACAATTCGGGCAAGCTAGCGGATACGAGGAACATCACATTTACACTGGAAGATGTCTGTCTTAAAAGTTCAATCAAAATCACAAAAATGACAAATTTCATATTGATTTACGGCACGGCTAAAAAATTCGAAGAATTCAGGAAGCAAAAGAAAACAAAATTAAAACAACCACTCTAGTGGAAAATCGTGCAATAAATTAGATAACTTAAAGTTCAGTGCGTATAAATATTAAATAATACTTCAAAAATAAAGATCCATACCCTTGTACATAATAGGATGCGTAAGACCTACAACGGCTAGTCGACCCAACTTTTAGGGGACGGAAAATATATCAAAACTTATAACCAATTTTTATTTATATCTAGTAACTAAAGTTGAGAGCTCGGCATGAGACATAACGAGAACTTAACCAAAATTATAAATCAAAACCAAGAGACAGATGATACTAAAATAAGATCGATGCACGGAGTCATCAGGGAGGAACCATGTGGCTGCATAAAGCAAGGTTTCGACCCCTAATCTCCAACCTGCACCACAAAGCGGGGAAAGGTCGACCATATAGAATGAACGATAAAGAATGTCTCCCCAAACATGAGGAAACATGGCTAAAGCCTAATTGCAAATTAAATTAGGATACATGAGAACATAGGGATAATAGAGGTTAATCAAACATTCCTCTGATGGAAGGTACAGTCCGTTTCATAAAAAGTGGATCATCCTAAAATTTGACTAAATAAAACATAAGTATGATACAGAAAGCATTTTTCATGTTATTTCATGTCCCTAACATATTTAAATGTCCTTATATAATCTGATAAGCTATGATACAGTAACGGTTCTTAAGAAGATAATATTTTGTGGCCCTACCCTTATTGTCAATGACATTACCAATTCGTCTAGGCATTGATTCGATGACATCGTTGATTTTTGACTGATCTAACTTTCTCCACTGTCTTTTTAACAGTGACGTAAGTTGTGATACGCCATCTGTAGGTAGCAGCGAACGACGAACGTTACGTTTTAGAATACTCCATACATTTTCTATGGGATTCAGATCAGGAGAATGAGCTGGCCAAGATAATATCCTAAGCCCTAATTGAGACTTGCATAAGTTGACTCTACTAGTCCTGTGACACGTAGCATTATCATCCATAAATAACCAAGTCGATGGATCACCAAGTTGATCTGTCATTTGGCCAATGTTCATTCGTAAAACATTCACATAGCATTCAGAATTCATGGTTCCTTACTGTATGTGAAGTTCAGTGCGGCCATTGGTCCAAATGCCAGCCCAAATCAGTAGAGTCGCACCACCTTGTACCCGGGGACGATGTAAATGTCTCGGAATTTCCTGATCAGATTTTATCCATAATCTCAATCGACCATCACTATCCTTCAGACGGACTGATGCCTCATCAGACCAGACAACCCGATCCCATTGATTTTGCCAGTGACAATGACTCATTGCCCATCTGAGACGTCTTTTTGTATGCTGATCTGATAATTCGATCTGAGAGGGCCTCTTACAGCTCTTGAAGTTCGACTCAATAAGTCTTCTACGAATAGTGGACTTAGAAATAGACGAGTCTAGTGCAACCATCTCAGTTAACGAGAGACTTGGATCAACTTTAACAAATCTCAAAACTAGGCGGTCTCTACGTTTGGATGTTTTGCGTGGACGGCCAGAGCCCTCTTTACGACAGAGTCGAAAATCATCATTATGCCATCGATGCACATTTGTGTAAGGGACATTTAGTCGCTTGCTTGTAGCTCGCAAAGAAAAACCTAGTTCTAGCAAGGCTGAAACTTTGCCTTTTGTGAATGCGATCTCGTTATTGTTCATTTGTGCTTTGTATTGTTTTCAACCGGTAAGAAATAGATTTCTAGCTGAAAGCAATCAGGGGTGCTACCAACACCACCGCAACGAAGTCAGGAAGCTATGGAACATGAAGTCCAGTTAATCACATGTAGCAGTTACATTATTGTTGATGAATAATGGTGCTATACTGGCTCTGATTGACCGATTTTCTTTATTTTTGTTTTGTTTGATAGCTTTTGGCTTGTAGAACAACATATTGCATAACAAAGGAAACAAATGAAATTTTTTAAGAGTGAGGTATGATTTTGTGTAACATTGCTAAATGAAGATCAAATTATCTACTACTTTTTTTATCTATAACAGGAAAACAACTCAATATTCATGCTTGAAATTTCCAACAATGATATTAGTAAGCACAACTGACATATCTTCCAAATTTCAGAGAAATTAATTCAATTTTGGCGGAGTTAGACAAAGTTGAAGTTAAGGCGATGTTTAGGGGTGATCCATTTTTTATGAAACAATCTGTATTTGTCGAGGTGAAAAACAACCAAACTGGTAAACAAGAAATCTATTTCTCAAGAAGGATTTTATGCAAAAATTTACTAGTGGATTTACTTTATAACCTGTATCCTTGATGATATTGAAAATGCTTTAGTTCTCGATATGAAAGTGGAAGCATCCGAAGAAACTTTAGCGCACCTGATGAGTTGAGCATCAAAGATGTTAAAGCCAATGTTAATGGGCACATTTTTCGGGGAAAGTTTATAGCACTGGAAAGCCGAACTCATCAACTTATGGTAGACTTCCGTGATGTAGAGGCCACTACCTTGGATCTTGATCTTAAAGTCCGAATAATCCATTTGTTGATGTTGCTGCTCCTACTACCCAAGCGGTCTACTGGATAGATTTTAGGAAGGATCTTATCGAAGTGCTTGTATAATTAAAAGATATAAAGATGTCGTCTATATGCCTGGTGGTATATACAGAAGTTTGAAATACAGTACAGTATTTGAACTTCCTATGCCAGGAAGACATCAGCCAAGATTGAATAGGGATTCCCACCATAGGAATACCCGAATTTGCTTACAGACAAGTCCTCCAGATGCAACAAAAGTGTTGTCTAGGAAGAATCAATAGCAGTGAGGAATTGGGATGCACCTCTATACTTTTTGTCCGAGAAGAATGTTCTGTAGTATCCAACGTAGATAAAGCTCTTGCAACTGTTCGGTTATTCGGTTACATAACTCTCTTAAGGAGTCCTTAAACTGGATAAAATTAAGGTTCGTATTGAGTGTGGAGAAATCATACACTTGTAAAGAGTGGCAATTCATGCCCGACATCCTGTCTAGAAATTCCCGAGAAGATTTAATGCTCCAGAAAGCATTCCCACCCAAATTATTCGTGATAGAGAACCAATAACTACTAAATTTGTTTCAGACTAATTGTAAACCTTTGTTAAGGAGTACTACAATTTCTATGTTTCAGGACAAACCAATATCGAATCAGTGCAAATTTTTTTAAAGGCTGACTTTTCAACTGTAGATTGTTAATTTAATTGAACTTGTTTCTGTGAGTCAGAGATGCAGTCGTATCCGATTATCGTGAAAAAAATGAATCATGGCAGAAAGTTGAGAGCAAATTTTCTCGAGTGACAGTTTCGAAATAGGCCTAACTCAAAGAAACCTCTGAATCTCAATATACAACTGACTTCTAGAATGCGTTTGGTATATACTTGTCAGACTAATATAGTTATGACGAAAATCATTGGTAAGAAGAAATGTTTCTGGTGAATTTGGCAATTCAAGGGCAACTTTGCAAATGATGCGCATGGATGACAGTAGAAATAAATATGCAAAAGTAGAATTAGAATTCATCGAGATTTGAATTTGGAGCAGCTCCTCTATGTGAGATTGAATTAGTCAGTAATGGATCAAGAACAGGAATGTTTTAAAGACTTTGCCCCGCGCTGTGAAAAAGTCTGCATCAATTATCAGTTTCATCTTCGCAATGATATATGTAATGTAATAATAAATTCAAAAGAATCTCCTTCGAATATAAATACTAATTCTTGGACTCCCGCCTTAAGCGACTAGCAAGATTGACACTCTTTCCATCTGCAGAATGATCACAATTTGCTTAAGTAGCTGATGCTGTCATGAATTTGCAGATCTCTTAGCATGTGCATCAGGGTTGGAACCGGCGTCATCAAAACCGGCCGGTCGGGTATAGGACGATGGCTGGCGTCTCCATACCGGTTAGTTAAGGCTTTGATCGTCAGACATTATTTGGTCAACTTATGCCATTAGACATTATTCAATTTCCACATAGCATACATGAAATACATGAATGGTAGGCCTACCGGTGCTCCGTATAAGCAAGAGTTAGCTATTGCAATGCAATTATTCTCACTTTGATATCATGTTTTGTGCTGTGAGCGGTAATGCTCATAATGACTTATTTACTAGTCTAATGAGTTGTAGGCCTACTTTATACTTTATGATATTGTTAACTGCATTTTCAAAGTCAATCAAACAAAAATAAGTTGAAAACAGATAATCAAAGATTGCATTGAAATCCATTACTCATTGCATCTTTAAACTCCACGTATTAAGCCTATATGAACTATTCCCATGTAGTAAAATTATTCAAGATCTGGAATAATTTTATAAAAGATGGGTTGAGGAATACCCAATGCTTCCAAAATTCATATAGGCTAGAATATATGATTCTGAAAACTTCATTTGAGATAAAGTAGGGTTTGAACTACATGTATAAGTTGCCGGCAATAATTTTTTAACTGTTTAAAGGATAGTTTGCAATATTTACACATGTATGTCACAAAACATACCCGTAGATACTCTTAAATTGTGTTACATTTACATGCTCCTAATGTTGTAATGACTAATTAAGTAATTTATTCTGGACTAAATGTCGTCAACGGTGGACATGGGTCTAATTAAATTAACCGGTCGGCGGCGCAATAAGAAGCCGACCGGCCGGTCGGGCGGCAGGTTCCAACCCTCCGATCCACACATGAAAAGAAATCCTACCGTTACTTCAGTCTGTGCACTTTTCGATTCCCACATGTAAGGAATATTCCTGTTTATCTTTGATTCCCATATGTAAAGATGCAATCGTTATGTGATGAATATAATAGTCATTCATTACTTCAATCATCTCATTCATAGGTGCTTTAACAATGGAAGCTCTCTCACTTCCCTTAAACCACGCTAAGCTTCCTGCACTCTCTCTCTCTCTCTCTTTGGAATTAAATCTCAAACTTCAATGTTTTGTGAAGTCTTGATGGACAAACACTAAGCACAAAAAGCTCATGAATGCTAATTTTCGCCTTTAAGTTTCAAAATGTGATCCCATTTGAAAATTCAAACGGGATCTTTAACACCTCGGATGTGCCTTAACCGTTACACGCCATCACATGAGATGTTTGCAAACTGCGACAAAATTCAGATCTTCAATAGAAGTGCTTTACTAAGCAAATGATTAATTGGACATTCCAGGGGGTCAGATCCGAAAATTTTAAAAGAAATACGCTACAAAAGCAAATGTAGTCACAAAACCCAACCAGCTTAGTTTTAAGAGGGCCACTGCAAAGCATGCGACAGGGAGGCAAGACAACTTTGTATGGGCAGGGCTATGTGTTGTCTTTACATTCAATATTGGCCTAATATATTATTGTTCTATTGTCTTTAAAAGTATTTTTCATGTAGTTCCTTTTCTGAGTTGTTACAAGGACATATATGATCAATTCGCCGGCCTTCAGTTCAGTTCATACTATCGAAGCTGAGTACCTTTGATACTGTATCTGTTGCATTTGATGTCCGTTACATTGTGAGCAGTTTTACGCTTTCCTGTTGTATATTTTATTTATTGAAATCGCCTGAATTACACAATCAAACGCAGTTGTTCATTTGAAAATGTGCAATTCATGAACACCATTGTTGTCAATTCTGTTTGTATAAGAACACTGTGGACGGTTTTACATTTGTTTTCATTTTAATTGATAAAAGCCGATATGCACGTGGCAGCGTGAACTAGTGACGATACAGTTGATTCCAGTCTATTGGGTATTTTGTTGGTGTTATCACCTCCTCATAACTCTGTAACATGTACTGCAATTATACCTCATGCTAGGACACAATATTGTTGCTTTTTGTTCATACACAATGAAATAAACACATATAATTGAACGCTGATTTATTTTTTGTGTCTACCAGGCATATGGTGAAGCTGTAATTGTGCGAGTGCTAGAATCATTAAGGGCTCCTATGAAAATATATGAAAATTTGTGAATTCTTCACAAAATCAAATTCTAACTTTATTCCAAAGGATTGTAAAGGGAAATATCATGCAAAAGCTTTTCAAATGTCCTCACCTCGATGAGTGAGTCCTTTCTCCGGTAGTAATGGGATCGCTGATGTCTTGTCGTTATAGACCGCTAACGTGAGAAGATTCATGATTAAAGGATTGGCAACTTGGTCGCGATCTCTAGCATAGTAGCACTGAAGGTCGATGAGTCAGATAACTGATGAGTGATGACTCAATGATCTACGATTTAATAATCTACGAATTTGGTTTTGCGGAAAATTCACAGATTTTTTAAATATTGGCGGGGGAAAACTAATAGAGAGCCCCATTAAATTGTGAATCTTAGTTTTAGTCATCAAAATTTTGTATCAGCTTTCCTTCAAAGGCATTCAAATAGGGCTGAAACTCGGTTTTGATAAAAATGCCAGAGGTAAAGCCTCAAAATGGGATGCAAATAATAAGAGCGTACATAGCAGCATCTAAAGCCAGTTATTATAAACCCTTAATTCCTCGAGGGTGGTGATAACCATCACCTCATTATAAAGTAGGTGAGGTGAATAAGGGCCAATTGCTAGATCTCGCAAACTACTTAACGAATTTAAGCGCAACATAAAAGAAATGAAAATATATAATTTTAAATCAGTGTCAGAAGATTTATCGATTTCGGTCCAGTGGATCAAATTCTACAGCATCTCAAAAGAAGAACATTGAATTTCTTGTTTGATCTAATATCTGCTCTTCATTTGTTCAAGGATTTCATGAGGCTCATTATTGGTGTACATGAGCTCTTAACATGGAAAATTATCTCTGGTGCATCCTCTCTATATAGCAGTTTGATGTTTGAGTTTGGGAAAGTACGAAAAAACACTGATTATAAAACGATGCCAATGTAGCCAATAAGGCCCACACAAAATGCTGGTAAAAAGGGGCGGCCTATTACAGTACAATCAGTACTCCGCAAATCCAACGAAAGTCAGATCCAAGTAAACGTAAGCGTAGTTTACGTACAAAGCACAGCTGCTTACAAAACAACTTTTTAACGATAAAAAGTGCTTTAAACAAACACCTGTTCTATCCAAGACACAAAACAGTAGGCTTAAGCTTGGTTGTAGATAAGCTGAGCAATGAATCGTGGTATTGCAAAATTTGTGAGGAGGATGAAAAGTTAGATAGGCCTATCAGACAGTGCATAGCATGTGATGACTGGGTACACGAAGATTGAATTAGTTTCAGTCATGGAAGTGACGAATATGAGTTCCCATTTGTTTGTCCTGACTGTTCCAATGTGTAGGCCTATAAAGTCTGTGTTTATGATTGATAATATAATAGAGAGATTATATCTATATGGCTACCAAATACATGGTTTTACCATTAGTAAATTTTTTCTCCTCGTGTTAAAAATGTCATTTGTTTTTCAAAAAAAGTCGATGTATTTCAATGAACAATTTTGGTTTTTATTTTTTACATAGGGTGTTACTTAATAAATCCTAACTCTATATTGCAGGAACATATTAGATCTAACCTCATTATACCTATTTGCGTACCAGCAGGTGAATATAATCCATTGCATATAGCCAAAAATTATAAATTACTTACAAGCTACGTAAATTGAGACATTAAATAAAAGCAAAAGTGGGCCTTATTACCTACACGTGTCGGCGATTTTTCATCCCTTTACTCGTACACCAGAATTTTTGCAATAATCCATATGAACTTCTCACACATGTCAACCACACCAGAGATAGATAATTCGAATATAAATTCATGGTTTTTAAAAATTCAAGACTGTAGAGCTCTAAGTCTGCTAGGTAGGCCTTATTCACCGCACCCACCTCATATACAAAGATAATTCCGTGTGGTTTCATCTACCGTGTCTTCATGATGGAGATCAGCGTCTGAAGGAGTCAATCACGCGAAAGGTAGGGTAGAAGGAGATCGTGATGATCAAGAAAGACATCCAGCGTCTATTCAAGGAGTTTTCAGTTCGCGAGGATTGTCTCTGGATGAATTTAAGCAGTGATACTCTTCGTCTTCGTGTTCGTGACTACGTTCAAGACTTCATTGTCTCCTATGAGGTGAAAGCATAACGTCGATTCTCTGAAAGACTCACGCACCTTCTCCATTTATTTGGACATGGTTCCAGTGCTAGAGAAGTCGTGGATGCAGACAGCGTTGTGAAGTGGTTATGAGTTGGTGGTTATGAGCTTATATTGGTTATTTTGGTTATTGGCTTCGTCCTGCTGAGAAGTCGGTCTTATCAAAGGGTATTGCGGTTTCGGGTAAATGTGTACCAAGGGATGAACTGGTGACAGCGATTGAAGACGCTATCTCTGGACTTCCTGCAGAGGAGAAGATGACGGTTCACAAGAAGGCAGCATCAAATATAACCGACAGTTTATTAAATACGACATAAATGATACTTCTGGCCGATAAATTGTTTCCAAAGCAGAGAAATAGTATGTGTCTACCCGAGTACCCTATAACATGAGTAAGGCCTACTGCAAGGTTTGTTAGTGTCGCTTATAGGTTTCATAATTTTAATTAGGCTATGAAAGGAAATTTTCTCACTGAATTCCGTGTTAGAATGCTTCAAAAATGTCATTTGAATTCATTTTGATGGGTTGAAATGGTTGCTTTTAATTTTTTGATTGGGTGACGAAAACCAACACCCTCGGGGACTTGCATAAAAATATACATGTCTCGGGGACTGAAGGGTTAACATTCTTGATGCTCAATTGCCCATGCAGTTCGCAAGTGCTGGCCTAGTTTTACACTGTAAGAGGGAATTGATTTCACAGTTGAATTTTCAATGGAAGCATGTTTTTGAGAAGTTTCTCACATACTGAATTTGATTTTTTGCTGCTATCGGTCAAAATTCGTTCATTTAAAGGAGTATGCACTGTAAAAAGCAATTTTTAAGGGAATACAGCCTAAATTAAACTACACGGTCGTAGAAAATTGCTTTTTGTTACTCCTTTAGTAAAATCCATCGCGAAGTTTCTCAAAAAAGCAAACGACTTGCGAACGATGACCAAAGAAATCACTAACCAACAAGTATGATATCTGGAAATTTATTTTCGTCAATTCTCCTCTCCTTCCTGTTCAGAATATGTTTCTTCCAACAACACCAACCGCACGCTGTTTTATGCCATCAAGATATGTTTTTGTTCATATTATGTGAGTGTACATGCTCCTGTTTTCCAATGTTCTTGGAAATAAACATTTTTGACTTTTGACTTTAAATTGCTCACATACGTGTACGATGCAGTTGGTGGCTCGATGTTTTTGCAGTTTTATAAAATGTTTTGCAAACTTATGCAGTTTTCATAAAGTTGTCCTGACTTTGGTTGAGAAGTCTTCTACCGCCGGCGACAGATTTTTTTGATAGACATAAGTTTGACGATGATTTCATATTTTAACTTTTTATCTATTAGTGATAATCCAAGCAATTCTACAAGTAGGAGACATGAAGATGTAGATTCACGAATTCATTCCTACTACAGCGGCTACTTTTTGGTTGATCGATCGATGTCATCAGCTTATGTAATTTTTGAAATGGACCAAAAGACATTTTAAAAAAGCTGATGTTCTTTTCCATTGATCGACTTTTGAAAGTTGGATGAAGAACTCATAAAAACAAATATATTTTTCGTATGGGCCAACGCTGTTACCCTGTTTATTGGCTATCAATTTCAAATCGGTAAAACTCGATATAAATAGAATAATTAGATGCATATAGCCTATTGCATCCTCAGCTGAAAATGGCAATATACCTTTAGATAGCTTCCATTTCATGCAATGTCAGGATTATTAGGAGGCCTAGTTCACATCTCTCAACACCGATCACTCTCCTGATTAAACCATACAGTTGAGATGAGCAATTAGCATGTTCAGTGAAACTTCAGACATTCATAAAGCACAATTTATGAATTAGCTATTGATATTTGATTTCTTTCCCAAAAAGTCATGTCTCTGTACAAGATTGCAGACTGCAGAGTGCCAGTTCGTCAGGAAAATGGACGTGAATCAGGAAACTGTTAAAATACTTGAACAATTCAAACACGAAATTCATTGGTAGTTGCTAATGCTGCCTTTCTTATCACAATGAATAGGAAATTGAAGTATTGGACTCAATTAATTGATAGAATAATGTTTCAGAGCTTTCCCTCATATATGCTCACGTGAGCCGGAACTCTTCAATTTGTGATGCAAGACTAAGTTATAATATATAAATACACGTACTTCTGCAACCATCATCACTGCTCCTAGCTCTCAAGTGTGATATAGCACTCGCATCTAGCATAGACTTTTTTCAATACGCAAAATGATATTGTTCTCAGACGCTCTCATGTTTGAATCACACTTAATTAAGAGTTGAGCTAAAATGAGAGACTTGACTGACGCTTGAAAATATATTCTCCCGCTATTCTATCTGCTTGTAAACATCTCTCCACTAAACCAGATACGAACTCGCCACTCGAGACGAATAATTGTTGCTGATTCGTGCCAGGAAACTTGTCGCCACTAGCCGCCACGAAAAGCCCCTGAAGCTAAGAGACCACTTTAATCATTCTTATAATGATTTAACCCTGAAAGGGGTATGGGACGTGTCCCACGTGCAAAATCTTGTGCTACAAGTGTCCATATACCAAGATTCATCCAAGTGTGATGTAGCAGTATTATATGAATAGTAAGCTTACTTCAGTTTTAGGGCAGTTAAGGACAGGTCACTGCTGTAAAATGTAGTGGAATTTGAAATTGAAATTTAAAAGAAATGATGTTTATTTTAAATTCAAATGTTGAATTTTCATTTTTTCAAGGGAGTTGATTTTTTTCATGCCCAAATATTCACTCTAAAGCATGATTTGATCTCTATTTCTCAGAAATAATGCACGCATTATAAATGCAATATTCTTTTATGAGCAATTCCCTCGTGGGACATTCTGTACATGCAGCCCATACGTCACATTAGCCAATCAAGGGTAAATTTAGTAAAATTTCACTTTTTACAGAATGATGTGAAAGTCAAAAATAGGCGCTCATGTCATTGCTATTTATGTTGTTGACTTGTATAGACGACAATAACTTTTGATATAATGTGGTGTATATCAAATTTAAATGAACAGTTCACTACAATTACAGTAGAGTAGAATTGGATAAGATGTACTGTAAATAACTAAAAACCAAGTCAATGACAAATGCGAAGTATCGATACCAAAAATTTCTCTGGTATATCTTTTATGTACCGAATTTGGCACCGAATTTAACGTAACATGCCGAATTTTGCATGTGAAATTGTTATAACGTTGTATATACTTTTCGTATAGATAGCGATTCTGTTCCCGAGTAAAAAAACGAAGCTGTACCTAGAAGGTAGCTTGTAAGCAACATAGATAAACTGCCAAGTTTTATAATGATTACCTATATGGTGCTGCGTAAGCTATCAATGTTCTGCTTAGTAAGCAACATAGACAAAAAAGCCAAAATTTATAATAATTGCTTAGTATGTTGCTGCGCAAGCTATAAATGTTCTGCTTGACAAGTTTAACCCATTAAGCTTTGTGCTACTTTATAAAATTTTATTGACGTCAGTACTACGCTTCCCGCAGTTGCCGCCGGTGAAATGTACAAAGCAAAATGAAACTTTGGCATGATATGGTATGTATTTCTTGAAATAATGAAAATCACATAAAATACATGTTGATACGTGATGCAATTTTGAAAAAAGCGATTAAGTCAAAATATAGATAAAATAAGTAAATGAATGAGCAAGTTCTCACTGCTCAAGCACAACAATATGGAACAAACAAGTTGAAGCGCCTAGCACTCCGCGAAGCTGGCTGAATATGGGGATTGGATCTCGATAATCGCTGTGGCATGATGTCAAATAGGATATGTTGGCAATCGCTTGAAGATTCCAGAAACAAACGAAGATCCGCCGCAAGGCGACGTTGTTTTAAATAGTGAAAACCCTATATTCACTTTCGGGATGTTCGAAAAGACAGAGGAAGAGAACAAATGAGCCTATACACACGTTTCTGAAGTTTCTCAAGCTGATATTAGAAAGAGGCAGGAAGGGTCACAAAAACACAAGATGCGCACTCGAAAATGCTTGTTAATAGCGAGTGACAAACAAGAATCAGCAAATGAAGCAAGGCATACTTTTGAGTGGCAAACATTGCAGATTAATCGTTGGGAAATGGAAATACATCATTGCATGGGTGGAGATGCATCATCACACATTTTCATTCATAGGATGACAACAAGGCATAGGTGACAGATCATGAGGTAGAATTGACGCATGAATTGTCTTTACCATGACTAGGGATTCCAATCCCGGGACTGTCAATCCCGGGATTGAAGGGTCAAAATCCCGGGATTGAAAAAATAACAATATAGCTGTATTCCGTCTACAGCAAACAAATTTGCGAAGATAAAACTAGCAGAAACCATACACGGTAGATATAGGCTCTTCACAATTTAGTTTAACAGTCAACGCACGTTTTCAATAATCCATTGATGAGGCTTTTTGAACAAAGGTCGAGACTTAAATTTGAGCTAGTCATTTACCAAAGCTAACTTTGAAGATAAGTATTGGCGAAGCAGGTCTGCACAATAGCGGGATTAGCAATCGTTTAGGAAGATTTGTTTAGGAGGAATTTTCCTCACAGCTGTTATTCACAACATTGGCATAGCTTGCAGTAAAAAAGAACATGAAAGATTCTTCAATCGTGCAATCCGGAGCATTGGATTTTGAAATCTCAATGTGGTAGTGCAATGCATGGAGGAAATAGTTGTGATTTTGATTATCTTGTCATTTCACTTGTAGCTACAGCTGGTGTGCTTATATTTTGTCAATCTCGATCACGGTCTCAGAGCTTGTAATCCTGAATCCCGGGATCAAGAAAAGTCGGGATTTTGTAGGCAGGCTGCAATCGTGGCTCTTCATTCTTGCCAATCTCGGAAAATTGCAGATTGAAAGTGCAAAAATCAGGAATTCGCAACTGTTCCGTATTACTCTCAACGTTGCCGTTATCAATATGTGCATAAAGCGGAATAATCTTTAAGTCGTCTTGTCAATTGCTATATTGTAAGCGAACTTTAAGCAATTCCTTCCGACTCTCTGCTATTCCCACATCCCGTTATCCCATATTATATGCTCTGTCATAGCATATTGACTATTCCACTCAATCCCGGAATCCCGTGACCGAGATTTTCTGGGATTGTGCAATCTCAACCCTGTACACATAGCTAGAAGACAAAGGACGCAAGTACATGCATATAATCACACATACAAGTATACTGACACAACTGTGTAATATATAGGCTACAATATTGAATTAATAATTCAAAGAAAGATATCAAAGAGTATTCAAGAATCCATTCGGTGTCCACTCGAAGCCGTAAAACATCTATGAATTACTACCAAAATAGCAACTAAATTAATGCTGAGATTTCGAGATTTGCACAAACCCACGGAATCCCGGGATAGCAATCCCTACCGGCATCCCATATATATATATATATATATGCTTTGTTATAGGATATGTGCGATTCTACTCAATCCCGGGACTAGGATTGGCTCAATCCTGGGATCCCAGGATTCAGATTTTCCGGGTTTTTGAAATCCCTTACCATGACTTAGCTCACAAAATGACCCTTACTAACTTGCAATTTCTATTCTATAGTGATCGGGAGTATCATTCTATTGAAGATAATGACGCAAGTTGTGAACAATAACAAATGTCTCATCTTTATTTCCGATACTCGTTCTGCAGTGAATAAAATACCATTTGCCTCCAAATACATTTATGAATTCGAATTCATTGTTGATCAAGTATGAAAGTACATTGTTAAGGAATTTCGATGTGCAGCTGATCAGGTTGTCTTTACAAAAGGTCAGAATTGTCGGTTAGCTATGTCGAAAGTCAACTATTTCTCTGCACGAACATCTGGCAATCTGTGATGTCAAGCAGGAGTGCGGGGGTAGAGCAAGGCGCGAGGCGGTTTGGCGCGGATTGGATTTTCCTATGTCGTAAGCAGTGGCGTTTTCTCCGTACCTGCGAGGCCTTCGGCGCATCCTCAAAAAATAATTTTACAACATTATGAAAATGAAAATTGTCATCATTCATTAGATTTCATTGAACTTCGATAGCTGTGCACAGCTTTCCGTGTCAAAATCAGACGCTCAAACTCAGAGTGAACAGTTTTGCAACACGTGCTCGAATCACAGCTGTTTTCTTCGAACAATTAGACACACAAGCTAGTCGTGTTTTCAGCCGGAGCATTGATGTTCAGACAGACCGAAAGAGAGTTGTGTGCGTGTGAGGCAGTAAGCGCACGCGTCCGCGCCAATATTGGCTTTCTCGACAGACATAATGCTTTGTCTTCTCCAATTTTTCCAATGAAATTCTCCGCTATTCTTGATCGAGGCGCGGTACCTAAATATAGTAAGGGAAGCGCAACCTAATTGTTCCTGGCTTCGTTTCATGTCAGAGAGGCCACTACGTCAACAGTAGCAGATGGTTGACGTTCAAACAAGACTGCGATCAGATGATGAATGAACTTTCTCCAATGAATGCAGAGTAATGCATCTGACTCGAACATCCAGATTCGGTAGAATTCCATAATTTGTTTTTACGTGATTGATGTGACGCTATGTTTAGTACTGTAGATGAGATCACAACCACGCCTTTCGTCCGAAGGGAATATATTGAGAAGATGACAGTAGTCAAGCAAGCTAGGCCAACACCTGGTAAAATAATTGAAAGTACTCACAGAGAAAGAAATACACAAGACATTTTAATGCATCAAAATTTCAAACATGTGAGTGGCTGACCGGCCATGAGAAACGCAAGAAACTTTGACCTCCTTTTTTCTTGAGAAAATGTGGCCTGAACAGAGAGGGGATATAGTGATCTCAGCTCCTTGAGTAAGGCGGTTAAGCGACATGAACAATCACTTCTCAAGTGCGCATTCACTTGGCATTAAGAAATGCTCGGTAAATTGTCATTAAGAATTCAACTTTTATGAAATTTAATGTTGTGACATAAAAAATGTCTGGTATAGAAATAGCATTCCAATGCCGAGCGAAGGCTATGGTCTGGGAGAACGCGCACCACTGGTCGTAAGCAAGCTGCGTGCCATATCAGAACTGTTTTGAATTATAGATTCTGAAATACGGTTCAGAACAAATATTTGATGAATTGAAGCTAATTACTACCAAAATAGCAACTAAATTAATGCTGAGATTTCGAGATTTGCACAAACCCACGGAATCCCGGGATAGCAATCCCTACCGGCATCCCATATATATATATATATATGCTTTGTTATAGGATATGTGCGATTCTACTCAATCCCGGGACTAGGATTGGCTCAATCCTGGGATCCCAGGATTCAGATTTTCCGGGTTTTTGAAATCCCTTACCATGACTTAGCTCACAAAATGACCCTTACTAACTTGCAATTTCTATTCTATAGTGATCGGGAGTATCATTCTATTGAAGATAATGACGCAAGTTGTGAACAATAACAAATGTCTCATCTTTATTTCCGATACTCGTTCTGCAGTGAATAAAATACCATTTGCCTCCAAATACATTTATGAATTCGAATTCATTGTTGATCAAGTATGAAAGTACATTGTTAAGGAATTTCGATGTGCAGCTGATCAGGTTGTCTTTACAAAAGGTCAGAATTGTCGGTTAGCTATGTCGAAAGTCAACTATTTCTCTGCACGAACATCTGGCAATCTGTGATGTCAAGCAGGAGTGCGGGGGTAGAGCAAGGCGCGAGGCGGTTTGGCGCGGATTGGATTTTCCTATGTCGTAAGCAGTGGCGTTTTCTCCGTACCTGCGAGGCCTTCGGCGCATCCTCAAAAAATAATTTTACAACATTATGAAAATGAAAATTGTCATCATTCATTAGATTTCATTGAACTTCGATAGCTGTGCACAGCTTTCCGTGTCAAAATCAGACGCTCAAACTCAGAGTGAACAGTTTTGCAACACGTGCTCGAATCACAGCTGTTTTCTTCGAACAATTAGACACACAAGCTAGTCGTGTTTTCAGCCGGAGCATTGATGTTCAGACAGACCGAAAGAGAGTTGTGTGCGTGTGAGGCAGTAAGCGCACGCGTCCGCGCCAATATTGGCTTTCTCGACAGACATAATGCTTTGTCTTCTCCAATTTTTCCAATGAAATTCTCCGCTATTCTTGATCGAGGCGCGGTACCTAAATATAGTAAGGGAAGCGCAACCTAATTGTTCCTGGCTTCGTTTCATGTCAGAGAGGCCACTACGTCAACAGTAGCAGATGGTTGACGTTCAAACAAGACTGCGATCAGATGATGAATGAACTTTCTCCAATGAATGCAGAGTAATGCATCTGACTCGAACATCCAGATTCGGTAGAATTCCATAATTTGTTTTTACGTGATTGATGTGACGCTATGTTTAGTACTGTAGATGAGATCACAACCACGCCTTTCGTCCGAAGGGAATATATTGAGAAGATGACAGTAGTCAAGCAAGCTAGGCCAACACCTGGTAAAATAATTGAAAGTACTCACAGAGAAAGAAATACACAAGACATTTTAATGCATCAAAATTTCAAACATGTGAGTGGCTGACCGGCCATGAGAAACGCAAGAAACTTTGACCTCCTTTTTTCTTGAGAAAATGTGGCCTGAACAGAGAGGGGATATAGTGATCTCAGCTCCTTGAGTAAGGCGGTTAAGCGACATGAACAATCACTTCTCAAGTGCGCATTCACTTGGCATTAAGAAATGCTCGGTAAATTGTCATTAAGAATTCAACTTTTATGAAATTTAATGTTGTGACATAAAAAATGTCTGGTATAGAAATAGCATTCCAATGCCGAGCGAAGGCTATGGTCTGGGAGAACGCGCACCACTGGTCGTAAGCAAGCTGCGTGCCATATCAGAACTGTTTTGAATTATAGATTCTGAAATACGGTTCAGAACAAATATTTGATGAATTGAAGCTAATTACTACCAAAATAGCAACTAAATTAATGCTGAGATTTCGAGATTTGCACAAACCCACGGAATCCCGGGATAGCAATCCCTACCGGCATCCCATATATATATATATATATGCTTTGTTATAGGATATGTGCGATTCTACTCAATCCCGGGACTAGGATTGGCTCAATCCTGGGATCCCAGGATTCAGATTTTCCGGGTTTTTGAAATCCCTTACCATGACTTAGCTCACAAAATGACCCTTACTAACTTGCAATTTCTATTCTATAGTGATCGGGAGTATCATTCTATTGAAGATAATGACGCAAGTTGTGAACAATAACAAATGTCTCATCTTTATTTCCGATACTCGTTCTGCAGTGAATAAAATACCATTTGCCTCCAAATACATTTATGAATTCGAATTCATTGTTGATCAAGTATGAAAGTACATTGTTAAGGAATTTCGATGTGCAGCTGATCAGGTTGTCTTTACAAAAGGTCAGAATTGTCGGTTAGCTATGTCGAAAGTCAACTATTTCTCTGCACGAACATCTGGCAATCTGTGATGTCAAGCAGGAGTGCGGGGGTAGAGCAAGGCGCGAGGCGGTTTGGCGCGGATTGGATTTTCCTATGTCGTAAGCAGTGGCGTTTTCTCCGTACCTGCGAGGCCTTCGGCGCATCCTCAAAAAATAATTTTACAACATTATGAAAATGAAAATTGTCATCATTCATTAGATTTCATTGAACTTCGATAGCTGTGCACAGCTTTCCGTGTCAAAATCAGACGCTCAAACTCAGAGTGAACAGTTTTGCAACACGTGCTCGAATCACAGCTGTTTTCTTCGAACAATTAGACACACAAGCTAGTCGTGTTTTCAGCCGGAGCATTGATGTTCAGACAGACCGAAAGAGAGTTGTGTGCGTGTGAGGCAGTAAGCGCACGCGTCCGCGCCAATATTGGCTTTCTCGACAGACATAATGCTTTGTCTTCTCCAATTTTTCCAATGAAATTCTCCGCTATTCTTGATCGAGGCGCGGTACCTAAATATAGTAAGGGAAGCGCAACCTAATTGTTCCTGGCTTCGTTTCATGTCAGAGAGGCCACTACGTCAACAGTAGCAGATGGTTGACGTTCAAACAAGACTGCGATCAGATGATGAATGAACTTTCTCCAATGAATGCAGAGTAATGCATCTGACTCGAACATCCAGATTCGGTAGAATTCCATAATTTGTTTTTACGTGATTGATGTGACGCTATGTTTAGTACTGTAGATGAGATCACAACCACGCCTTTCGTCCGAAGGGAATATATTGAGAAGATGACAGTAGTCAAGCAAGCTAGGCCAACACCTGGTAAAATAATTGAAAGTACTCACAGAGAAAGAAATACACAAGACATTTTAATGCATCAAAATTTCAAACATGTGAGTGGCTGACCGGCCATGAGAAACGCAAGAAACTTTGACCTCCTTTTTTCTTGAGAAAATGTGGCCTGAACAGAGAGGGGATATAGTGATCTCAGCTCCTTGAGTAAGGCGGTTAAGCGACATGAACAATCACTTCTCAAGTGCGCATTCACTTGGCATTAAGAAATGCTCGGTAAATTGTCATTAAGAATTCAACTTTTATGAAATTTAATGTTGTGACATAAAAAATGTCTGGTATAGAAATAGCATTCCAATGCCGAGCGAAGGCTATGGTCTGGGAGAACGCGCACCACTGGTCGTAAGCAAGCTGCGTGCCATATCAGAACTGTTTTGAATTATAGATTCTGAAATACGGTTCAGAACAAATATTTGATGAATTGAAGCTAATTCATTGCAATTTCATCATCAAATATGTCATTGACGATTTTAACATTCATGACGAAGACAATGACGCCCGCCAATGAAAGAATGCTATCGAAAGCTGAATAATATAGGATTGCAGATTCTTATCGATGTAGATACATTAATGAAAATCCCGCAATTTGATCCTTATGAACAGTGATATTATTCTAGTGTCAACAAAGTATTATTCAGAACAAACATTATTCTAAGTGCTGGTAACCACTACAATTAGAAATTTTCAAGAAACAACGAAAAACAAAAACATTTCCTTTTAAACTAAAAAAACCATGCTTTAAAAAGTGTTTCAATCAAAACACTTTTAAATCAAGCAATGTTTTTGAACCCTTATCACATACAGTACAGTGTGCATAACCAAGCTGCTAAAATTTCAAGTCTAGGATCGGCACCTTATCTATGCAAGTTATCAATATTCACTGCATGTACAAGTAATGCACAGTCACACCAGCAGGATTATGCACATCCTTCCTGCATGATTCGCATGTGTGGCGAACGCTTGTTTCAAGTATGACATTTGAATATGACATGGGTCATTTCATGGTCATGACATATTTGATGATGAAATTGCAATGAATTAGCTTCAATTCATCAAATATTTGTTCTGAACCGTATTTCAGAATCTATAATTCAAAACAGTTCTGATATGGCACGCAGCTTGCTTACGACCAGTGGTGCGCGTTCTCCCAGACCATAGCCTTCGCTCGGCATTGGAATGCTATTTCTATACCAGACATTTTTTATGTCACAACATTAAATTTCATAAAAGTTGAATTCTTAATGACAATTTACCGAGCATTTCTTAATGCCAAGTGAATGCGCACTTGAGAAGTGATTGTTCATGTCGCTTAACCGCCTTACTCAAGGAGCTGAGATCACTATATCCCCTCTCTGCTCAGGTCACATTTTCTCAAGAAAAAAGGAGGTCAAAGTTTCTTGCGTTTCTCATGGCCGGTCAGCCACTCACATGTTTGAAATTTTGATGCATTAAAATGTCTTGTGTATTTCTTTCTCTGTGAGTACTTTCAATTATTTTACCAGGTGTTGGCCTAGCTTGCTTGACTACTGTCATCTTCTCAATATATTCCCTTCGGACGAAAGGCGTAGTTGTGATCTCATCTACAGTACTAAACATAGCGTCACATCAATCACGTAAAAACAAATTATGGAATTCTACCGAATCTGGGTGTTCGAGTCAGATGCATTACTCTGCATTCATTGGAGAAAGTTCATTCATCATCTGATCGCAGTCTTGTTTGAACGTCAACCATCTGCTACTGTTGACGTAGTGGCCTCTCTGACATGAAACGAAGCCAGGAACAATTAGGTTGCGCTTCCCTTACTATATTTAGGTACCGCGCCTCGATCAAGAATAGCGGAGAATTTCATTGGAAAAATTGGAGAAGACAAAGCATTATGTCTGTCGAGAAAGCCAATATTGGCGCGGACGCGTGCGCTTACTGCCTCACACGCACACAACTCTCTTTCGGTCTGTCTGAACATCAATGCTCCGGCTGAAAACACGACTAGCTTGTGTGTCTAATTGTTCGAAGAAAACAGCTGTGATTCGAGCACGTGTTGCAAAACTGTTCACTCTGAGTTTGAGCGTCTGATTTTGACACGGAAAGCTGTGCACAGCTATCGAAGTTCAATGAAATCTAATGAATGATGACAATTTTCATTTTCATAATGTTGTAAAATTATTTTTTGAGGATGCGCCGAAGGCCTCGCAGGTACGGAGAAAACGCCACTGCTTACGACATAGGAAAATCCAATCCGCGCCAAGCCGCCTCGCGCCTTGCTCTACCCCCGCACTCCTGCTTGACATCACAGATTGCCAGATGTTCGTGCAGAGAAATAATTGACTTTCGACATACAGATTGTTTCATAAAAAATGGATCACCCTTAAACATCGCCTTAACTTCAACTTTGTCTAACTCCGCCAAACTTGAACGAATTTCTCTGAAATGTGGAAGATATGTCAGTTGTGCTTACTAATATCATTGTTGGAAATTTCAAGCATGAATATTGAGTTGTTTTCCTGTTATAGATAAAAAAAGTAGTAGATAATTTGATCTTCATTTAGCAATGTTACACAAAATCATACCTCACTTTTATAAAATTACATTTGTATCCTTTGTTATGTAATATGTTGTTCTACAAGCCAAAAGCTATCAAGCAAAACAAAAATAAAGAAAATCGGTCAATCAGAGCCAGTATAGCACCATTATTCATCAACAATAATGTAACTGCTACATGTGATTAACTGGACTTCATGTTCCATAGCTTCCTCACTTCGTTGCGGTGGTGTTGGCAGCACTCCTGATTGCTTTCAGCTAGAAATCTATCTCTTACCGGTTGAAAACAATACAAAGCACAAATGAACAATAACGAGATCGCATTCACAAAAGGCAAAGTGTCGCCCTTGCTAGAACTATGGTTTTCTTTGCGAGCTGCAAGCAAGCGACTAAATGTCCCTTACACAAATGTGCATCGATGGCATAATGATGATTTTCGACTCTGTCGTAAAGAGGGCTCTGGCCGTCCACGCAAAACATCCAAACGTAGAGATCGCCTAATTTTGAGATTTGTTAAAGTTGATCCAAGTCTCTCGTTAACTGAGATGGCTGCACTAGACTCGTCTATTTCTAAGTCCACTATTCGTAGAAGACTTATTGAGTCGAATTTCAAGAGCTGTAAGAGGCCCTCTCAGATCGAATTATCAGATCAGCATACAAAAAGACGTCTCAGATGGGCAATAAGTCATTGTCACCGGCGAAATCAATGGGATCGGGTTGTCTGGTCTGATGAGGCATCAGTCCGTCTGAAGGATAGTGATGGTCGATTGAGATTATGGATAAAATCTGATTAGGAAATTCCGAGACATTTACATCGTCCCCGGGTACAAGGTGGTGCGACTCTACTGATTTGGGCTGGCATTTGGACCAATGGCCGCTCTGAACTTCACATACAGCAAGGAACCATGAATTCTGAACGCTATGTGAATGTTTTACGAATGAACATTGGCCAAATGACAGATCAACTTGGTGATCCATCGACTTGGTTATTTATGGATGATAATGCTACGTGTCACAGGAGTAGTAGAGTCAACTTATGCAAGTCTCAATTAGGGCTTAGGACATTATCTAGGCCAGCTCGTTCTCCTGATCTAAATCCCATAGAAAATGTATGGAGTATTCTAAAACGCAACGTTCGTCGTTCACTGCTACCTACAGATGGCGTATCACAACTTACGTCACTGTTAAAAAGAGAGTGGAGAAAGTTAGATCAGTCAAAAATCAACGATATCATCGAATCAATGCCTAGACGAATTGGTAATGTCATTGACAATAAGGGTAGGGCCACAAAATATTATCTTCTTAAGAACCGTTACTGTATCATAGCTTATCAGATTATATAAGGACATTTAAATATATTAGGGACATGAAATAACATGAAAAATGCTTTCTGTATCATACTTATGTTTTATTTAGTCAAATTTTAGGATGATCCACTTTTTATGAAATGGACTGTAGCTATCCGACAATTCTGACCTTTTGTAAAGACAACCTGATCAGCTGCACATCGAAATTCCTTAACAATGTACTTTCATACTTGATCAACAATGAATTCGAATTCATAAATGTATTTGGAGGCAAATGGTATTTTATTCACTGCAGAACGAGTATCGGAAATAAAGATGAGACATTTGTTATTGTTCACAACTTGCGTCATTATCTTCAATAGAATGATACTCCCGATCACTATAGAATAGAAATTGCAAGTTAGTAAAGGTCATTTTGTGAGCTAAGTCATGGTAAGGGATTTCAAAAACCCGGAAAATCTGAATCCTGGGATCCCAGGATTGAGCCAATCCTAGTCCCGGGATTGAGTAGAATCGCACATATCCTATAACAAAGCATATATATATATATATATATGGGATGCCGGTAGGGATTGCTATCCCGGGATTCCGTGGGTTTGTGCAAATCTCGAAATCTCAGCATTAATTTAGTTGCTATTTTGGTAGTAATTCATAGATGTTTTACGGCTTCGAGTGGACACCGAATGGATTCTTGAATACTCTTTGATATCTTTCTTTGAATTATTAATTCAATATTGTAGCCTATATATTACACAGTTGTGTCAGTATACTTGTATGTGTGATTATATGCATGTACTTGCGTCCTTTGTCTTCTAGCTATGTGTACAGGGTTGAGATTGCACAATCCCAGAAAATCTCGGTCACGGGATTCCGGGATTGAGTGGAATAGTCAATATGCTATGACAGAGCATATAATATGGGATAACGGGATGTGGGAATAGCAGAGAGTCGGAAGGAATTGCTTAAAGTTCGCTTACAATATAGCAATTGACAAGACGACTTAAAGATTATTCCGCTTTATGCACATATTGATAACGGCAACGTTGAGAGTAATACGGAACAGTTGCGAATTCCTGATTTTTGCACTTTCAATCTGCAATTTTCCGAGATTGGCAAGAATGAAGAGCCACGATTGCAGCCTGCCTACAAAATCCCGACTTTTCTTGATCCCGGGATTCAGGATTACAAGCTCTGAGACCGTGATCGAGATTGACAAAATATAAGCACACCAGCTGTAGCTACAAGTGAAATGACAAGATAATCAAAATCACAACTATTTCCTCCATGCATTGCACTACCACATTGAGATTTCAAAATCCAATGCTCCGGATTGCACGATTGAAGAATCTTTCATGTTCTTTTTTACTGCAAGCTATGCCAATGTTGTGAATAACAGCTGTGAGGAAAATTCCTCCTAAACAAATCTTCCTAAACGATTGCTAATCCCGCTATTGTGCAGACCTGCTTCGCCAATACTTATCTTCAAAGTTAGCTTTGGTAAATGACTAGCTCAAATTTAAGTCTCGACCTTTGTTCAAAAAGCCTCATCAATGGATTATTGAAAACGTGCGTTGACTGTTAAACTAAATTGTGAAGAGCCTATATCTACCGTGTATGGTTTCTGCTAGTTTTATCTTCGCAAATTTGTTTGCTGTAGACGGAATACAGATATATTGTTATTTTTTCAATCCCGGGATTTTGACCCTTCAATCCCGGGATTGACAGTCCCGGGATTGGAATCCCTAGTCATGGTAAAGACAATTCATGCGTCAATTCTACCTCATGATCTGTCACCTATGCCTTGTTGTCATCCTATGAATGAAAATGTGTGATGATGCATCTCCACCCATGCACTGATGTATTTCCATTTCCCAACGATTAATCTGCAATGTTTGCCACTCAAAAGTATGCCTTGCTTCATTTGTAATTGAAAAAAATAGATTGAGCAATGTCAGTCTGTTTCATCTGTCTTCAATTGTGCGCCACTCTCTCAAGCATTTCCATGAAGTCATCAAACGCTACATATCGCTTATTTGATGTGATTCGTAGAATTCTTAACCAAATTAGTTGAAACACACTATTATGCTGAAATTTCATGAAGGAGATGATGGTGGTGTCTATTTTGCAACCAGTAACAATTTATTCTTCGCTCGGTGCTAGTATATAATTGTGTTGACAGCTTGACAGGAGATTGTGATCTGATATTCCCTCAATCATACGACAGCCACAACTTACAGATTTTGATACTGAGGAGAACAATTGCTACAGATTCGGATTTAATTAACGAAAATTGTCAACACGGAATGTTCATACTGAACTCAGTAATCTTCTCAGATCGACCCTATATTCTAGACCGTTGGTCGACCAAAACTCATCATGTTTAGAAATCGACATCTAATCTACTATTAATGCTGGAAATGTCATATCTGATTTCTAGTTAATTCTGAAAACTGTGAACGTCATTTAACTATCTCTGGAAAATGTCATATTATTAGAGTTTCCAAAAAATAAGGATTGTGTCATTCGAAATGACTGATAAAATTATCTATGATCGAATATTATTCGACTTTTCTATCTAGTTATGTCACTCTCATGTGAGCCGTCAAAAACAGCAAATAACAAACAATAGGTTTTATTCATCAGCAGGGAAATGATCGCATGTGAACAATAATACTTGTCGATCGCTTGCGCATAACTGTAACTTACATATTGATAAGCAGCAACTGTCATTTAATGTCGTCAATTGTTCTTGTTTCCGAGGAAGTATCGGCGATCACGCAATCGTTGAGATGTCTGCGGCGGATCTTCGTGACAAAAACACCACCACCGCTCAACGCTTGTGGGCGGTATAGCATTCAAAGATTTGAAGAGTTTTTCCAAAGTCGGACATCAGTCCATTTAACACTAACGAATTCTCTTTTTTGTATGATAGAGTGCATCTGTGGAGTACATCGACTAATGAGGAGAGTGTACTTTCTCTAGACTTTGCTTTTGGCGAAAGAAGTTCCTTTAGCCAGGGGCCATCAAGAATTAATTGAGATACTTGAAATTAATTGAAGGACACATCTTGTTATACGTACTATGATATGACAGCTTTATTATAAACCGTTTGAAGACAAGATAAATAAACCCAGATAACACTGAAAACTAAAACCAGGAAATTGAATAGATTGAAAAAACTTATTAATTGTTTAACTGCCACGCCGACAGACGTCATTCGTCAACACTATCTGCTGTCTGACCGCTGCTGTTTCGAAGAGGTTGTTACTGTTGTTACTTACTCTGTTGCATACTGATTGGTCTACTGTTGCCGGTGTGCCAGTCAATTTTTACTTCCGCCAAAATTTACTCCCCAGTAAATTTTTCCTAGGATATTTTTACTCCCCAGTAAATTTTGCCTAGGAAATTTTTACTCCCCAGTAAATTTTTCCTAGGATATTTTTACTCCCCCCTGACAAAATTTACTCCCCCAGTAAATTTGGCCTAGAATATTCTATTCCCTAGTAAATTTTGCCTAGGAAATTTTTACTCCCCCAGTGAATTTGGCCTAGGATATAGGCAGCGATGCCTAATGACCAGCGATGTTCGTCTTACATTTAGAAATATGCCAAAACTAGATGATTATTGTTATTGCTGTTATCATAAAAGTAAAATCGCATTTACTGAGCAAAAACTGGGTTTTTGTGGGATAACAATGACAGATTTGAAATCAGCGAGTCAAACTGCATCGGATAGGCTAAATTTACTAGGGAGTAGAATATTCTAGGCCAAATTTACTGGGGGAGTAAATTTTGTCAGGGAGTAAAAATAAACTGTTACACCGGCTTGAAACTATGGTAAAATCATTCGCATTGATGTAGATGAGTCATCTGAGTTGTTTGTCAGATAGATCATGAATGACTACACCTTTTAGTAACCTCAGAGTTCAAACTTTGGATAAGTTGTGAAATATGAATGCTATGCACTGCAGTTTCCTTCGAAAACGATCTACAATATGTACGAGCTTTTTAAGACATTGTGTCGTGTACACGTGTGATTTTCGTAGTTTGACAAAGCATTGTCACTTATCATAGCTATACTTAATTAATAAGAAATTAATTGCAATATTTTGTCCTGCAAAATTAAATTAATTGTAATTAATTGTAATGAAGCCTGTAATGGATCCAACTTCACAGATTTTATAGCATCGACAAGTCATAAATATGGATCACTGCGCTCTTGGCAACGTAGTTCCGAATCGGTCTTAATACTTGTCGATGACATCAGCTGAACAATCAATCAACTGCAATTAGTTTTTGATGGCCCTGCATCATTTGGATGAGGTGTGTTGGATCCACACAACTTGTGAGGGCCATATTTGTGTGAATATCCTCTCAGATCACTATCTTCACTTGCAGTTCCTTCGACGATGATATAACTCGGCGGATCGAGAACGCTTGCTTGTGCTCAGGTGCAGGAGTGGTAATCTGGTCAAAACTAAGTGATCTAATACGAGTATAATTCCCACTTAGTCATATTTTGGTTGGACACGCCGCGTCCGGTGTGAGTGGACCTTTCTATGTCCACCTGACAGCATTTTTATAGAAATTTCAACAAAATCAATGTGTGCCATTTCCTCCTGACAGTCTGTATAAATCTCACCTCCTTCATTTGCTTCGATTATTACTCATATGAAAAAGCATGACTTTTAGATGCCTTCTATGCAAATCGTAATGAAGAAATGCCACTTCGATATTAATCTGCAATCAATAACTTTATAAAATCCTTATGTTAGTATTCCCTGTATGTCACAATGTTTCCATTGGAATTACATGCATGGGGGTTATTTCAATCCAAGCAACTTATGAAACACAATTATTTGATTCGGTAGACGTACAGCCTTATAGACGCCAAGAGGTGCACTTATGATGTATGATAGTTTCAGGTGCGATCTCGCTCCCTGCACGACCTGCTAGCTCCTGCACATGATGACCTCCAGATAATTTACTTTCTGATTTTGTATTGACCTCTCATAAAAACAAATATTTTCTTGTACGCTATGAATTGATTGCTAATGTTATCGGCCGGATGCTGCATGAATATAATCTACCGACCTCTAATTTCTCATTGACTCTTTTGACAAAGTTTAGTTAGGCGATCAGTTTTTGCTCAGAGTACAATCATTGATTCGACATTGTATTTCCCGTATTGTCACAATTCATGAACGATCAGCCTCGTAGTTCATTGATGTCATTGTTCTACCTTGTTGTTCTCTTGTTCCGTTTTCTTTCCCCATCCATTGCGCGTTAATCCGTATTGCTTTCATCTGTAGAGGTCGAGACGTAAGCCTGTAATGGATCCAACTTCACAGATTTTATAGCATCGACAAGTCATAAATATGGATCACTGCGCTCTTGGCAACGTAGTTCCGAATCGGTCTTAATACTTGTCGATGACTGACCAGTAGCGGTATCAGGAAGCATTGAAAGTATTTTCATACTTATTTTTGAGATTGGTTTTGAAAGTTGTTTTGATACGATACGAAACCCATGTTGCCGAAAAATGACAGAGAGCCAACAGCTTGATAATTCTACTGAAAGTGACAAATCTGTCATGAAAAGTGTTCCCGAAGCATCTCTGAAAAATTCATCGAGTTATAACGCTGATGGTTCTGCTATTCAAAATGATAGCGGAGAGATTGCTTGTAAAACAACTATTCAAGATCACCCAAGCGTCGAGAATATTGCAAGTCAAGACATTGATAAGGAAAACACCTGCAAACAAGCTATCAAAATGGATTCAAGTGACAATGTCGACGTTTCTACTGATTTCCGAAATAGGGATGAGATAGCAGAAGATGTTTGTCAACCAAGTGTTCTTGATCCGCCGAGTGATATCATCGTCGAAGGAACTGCAAGTGAAGATAGTGATCTGAGAGGATATTCACACAAATCTGGTCCCCATTCTGATGAAAAAAGTGTCTGTGGATCCAACACTTCTCATCCAAATGATTCAGCCGAGTCAAATATCCAACAAGATATTGAAAAAGCTGCTGTAAGTGACACGAATAGCATGGTCGGAATATCTGATAGCGGACAGATCAGTAGAAAAGAAATAAGATCATCGATCAGTAAAATGTCAGCGTCCAGCAAAGATCCATCAAAAGTTTCATTGAATTCTGAAACATCCACTATATCCTTGCGTGAAAGAAGAAGAATATCTTCCCGAGATTCACTCGGCTTTAGAAGTCAACCAAAAAGTTCAGCTACCGATCAAGTGAACGATCGAATATTCTCAACTAATCGCAAGCCCTCTGAATACTCCGACATTTTCGAATCCGCTTCTGCTACCGCAGCGATTCAAAGTCCAACACCAGCTGAAGGGAGCCTTCGAAATTCTGTAGATGGTGACGACGCCGTTTTTGTCGATCCTGATGATCTTATTCATGCATGCTTACGATCTGATATCGAAAGAGTTCGCTTTCTTATGGGTCAGGGTGAGTCAGTATTTCAAAAGGATGCAAGAGGAAGATCGGCTCTTCACTATTGTCGACATCCTGCTTGTGCTGAACTTCTCCTGTCTGTTGGTGCATCATTAGCTCATGAGAGTGATATGGACGGGCTGACACCACTCCATGCTGCAGCCATCAATGACGCAGGCTCGATAGCAGTTCTTCTTTTAGATGCTGGAGTATCTTCTGACGTTGGAGACTCAGTAGGCCATACAGCACTTCATTGGGCGACAGTACATGCCCGTCTAGACGTTTCAAGGCGACTGCTAGAACGCGGAGCTGATCCAAATATACCGGACGAATGTGGGGCCACTGCTCTTCACTATTCAGTGAAGTTATTCGAAGAAAAATCAGAAGAATCAGATTCGAAAACTCAGATGGCAAACGCTGTTATTGACCAACTCCTAAATTCCGGCGCTGATGTCGAGGTAAATAAGAAGTTGAATTATTTTGATTATATTTCCTTTTATTTCATGATCAACAAATAATACATACAAGTCTTAGTATGGAGTGGAATAAAGCCACTGTTGATTAAAAAGTAATTAATCTTGCTAATTTTACTTTAGCTAGGCATTGATAAGAGGCCTTTAAGATATAATATTCATACCGGATTTAAGGAATAATGAGACCTTTATAGTGTTGTGAGGGGTAATTACACGTACCTATATTTACGGTGACATTAACAGAAATTACGAAAGCAAATATCCGCAACAATGAATACCGGTAATTTTAAATCATTACAGAGGTCTTATTTTATTTTCGAGCATTTCACGAAATAACTTGCATATTTGAAAATAAAAAGAATGGTTAGATCAATTAGTGGCCATAGAAATACCAACATCATTTACATTCAGCTGACAATATGGTGTAACAATCACATGCGATGTACATCACATTCATAGGATCTGCTTAACCGAGATTTATGACATTCTTATGTCAGGTGTAGCCTAGCCTAAACAACTTACAGCCTGTATGTAGCTCACCTATCTGCATTACATTAATACTATCGGACTTGATTTCATGTAATAAGATACAGCTTGCACTTGCAGTGCTACACTTGAGCTTATAAGTAAACAGAATATACATGTGTTGTTATGGAGATGAACGCAGTGGGGCAGAGCTAAAAACAGCCCAAGTGGAGTGGTAGCAAAGTTCAAATGGAGCGGATCGAATCTGAAATTTTCTCACCTGTCCCACACGACTGGGTGGAGGGTAATCATAGCTGCTTAAAAGCGCTTCCATATGCCTTAAGCATCCATTTTATTTATGGCTTAATTTTTAGTACTCTGTACTTTTTAGTCGAGAATCTGAAAAACAGCAACTTAAAAATTAGCACCTCGTTTGTGATTCATTTGCCAATTTAGGGTAAAATGAATGTATTCCTATTGACTTCTGTTGCGCTAACAGGTAATAGTATTACTAAATAGTAGATACTGATTCTTTTTTGATGAATATTTTTTTAATAATATTTTATAATAATTATTATATTATATATATATATATATATTATAATAATAATATTTAATAATAATTTAATATTTTTGGTTTATTTTAATAACCCGACAATTTGTAATTATGATTATCTTACAATCTTGTGAAGGCAGCTAAAATGTTCTTCTTTTTCTTCCAACTTAAAATTTCTTGTTAATTAAATGGCAGTTAAGATTACTATTTTTCAATCATGCAACTTAAAATTCAGCTGAAACATTACGTATCCAGGACTGAAATGAATGAAAAAGCCGACGTTACAATACCAAAGAAGAATACTGTCCATCGTGCAATTTCATCACAATCGATTTTTGCAGATTTAGTATCAAAAGTCATCTGATTATGAATTAGAACATGAGGTCTGTCAACCGATTAATTTCATACGAGAAGTTTGATGATGTAGGTCTACTTTATCATGGTAAATTTGTCATTATTATTTAATGTACCGCATTGCCAATCAAGGTACCGCATTTGAAATCATGTGTGAGATATCAACTACCACAGTCCAAATTGTAATTAAAAATGCTTCTAACTCATTTGTTTATCGTGCTCAGGAATTCTTTTTAACTTCTAGTGATTGGTAATGACGGAAAGATGCTGTAGCTTTTCAAATCAAATGAAAATTAAATATGAGCGTAATAAGACGTACATGTATATAAATTAAATGAACTTAAATAAATACTGTAGCAATATTTTCCACGTTCGTAGCACGCACAGCTCCTGGATAAGCCTCTGATACCGATATAATAATACATGGACCTACTCCATAATGTTTACTCGATTTCAAAAATATGCAGATTACATGCAAATTTCAATATCTCATGAAAGTCTTTAAAAACAAGTTAGAACATTATGATAATCATAAATTAAAAAATTTGATCATGAAATGAATTGCCAATAAAAATACTGGGACCCAATGCATTAGAATTTGAGAAACGTAGTTTTGAAAATTCTAAATCCAAACGATAGCATTTAATATTATATGATTATTCATTGATTGAAAAGTTTTTTTTCAGGCTAAAGACAATTCCGGTCGAACACCATTGATTTGGGCAGCGAGTCTCGGAGTTCCGAATGCATGTGACATCCTATTATCATTCGAGAAGGCCAATGTCAACTCAGTGGATCGCTCTGGACTCTCATCACTTCACTGTGCTTCTACGAGGGGTCATGAACGGGTTGTCAAGCTTCTGCTGGACAAATACCAGGCCGAGGTCAACATAACAGACCTCAAAGGAGCCACACCACTTCTGTATGCAGCAACTAGAGGTCAAACTAATGTAGTTGATATTCTGTGTGCATGTGGAGCAGATGTGAGTCTGTCTGATTCGAAAGGAAAAACTGCGATTCATTGTGCGGTCGCAGCAGGACATGAGAACACTGTAAAACGATTAATAGAAGCTGGAGCAGATATCAAATTAAAAAACAATGCTAATGATTCTGCTCTCCATGAAGCATCCAGAAGTGGACGGGTGCAGGTGCTCGAGTGTCTTCTGAAACATGTGGAGGATAAAGAGGAATTGGAGCGGCGCAGTGGAAAAGATTTAACACCCCTAATGATTGCAGCACGGTCAGGGAACGCTGTTGGGTGCCGATTGCTTCTACAACATGGTGCGTGCGTCAATGCTACTGTTGCTAAGGGCGAGCGTGATGTCACTGCGATGGATCTGACGCGCAGCGAAGCCTGTCGGACAGTTCTTCGTGAATTCGGAGCCATGAATAATGAAGACCAGGGCGCTGATAAACTCGAGAATAATGGGAGTGGATATGTTGGATATGTTGAACTGAAGGAGAAACCTCGTGAGCCTGCTGTAAAACTAGTGCATGAGGAGGACGATTTAGATAAAGCAGAAGTAACATCGGAAAAATCCGAAGAAAAGGAAAGTGGATCAATTTGTGACGTAAGTCAGGACACTACAGATGTCTCCCTACCCTCTGCCAATACTTCTCGCCCTTCCTCCGTTGCAAAATCAATTCCTACGCGGCCTCAAACTCCTCTCCGAAGCAGTGTGACCGAAAAGAGTGTGATCACCTCGTCTACAAGTACAAGCCTACAACGTCGTCCTGTTCCTTGGGTTCAAAGGCAAGCTATCGCTACAGGATTGGCTACGTCGCGTCGCATCGTGTCGAGTGTTCGATATTTCGACACAGTTCGTCAAGAGGCTCGAATGCACACAGCTCGACGTCGTTGGCAATTCAGGTACGGTCCTTCATATCCAGCTGATATCTACGCTCTCCGTGCTGCATTTGTCACAAGTTTGGGTGAAACAGAAAGAGAACAACCTCAATCTAATGAATCTGAACAAAATTCACATGAGGTCAACGAAGAGCAAAATTCACGCGCGACTAGCGAAAAGGATAAAGAAAACCCTGAAGGAGCAAAACAATGGAATGACGTCGATCAGCGATGGCAGGAAACCAGACAGTTGTATGAGTCAGTTCGTCAAGAAGCTGATACAGTTTTGAAAAAGGCACGTCAATTCAACCGCAATGGTGTGAGCGATCAAGTTCAAAGACGCTGGAACGAATTTCCGGTACATCGAGTGGCTACAAATCTCCCTAGACCAGTATCTCGACCTTCCACGGCCACAAGCTGGCGTCAAAGACGCCCTCCCATTCCTAACCCTTCCCCGTCTCCACAACCTCGACAACGTCCCCAAGAGCGGAAGCTCCATCGGGCATATCTTTCCTGTGCGGAATTCCGTGTCTGATAGTCTGCTCTCATTATGAACAATCAACACATCTTCAATGTAAAATCTAAGTCTGTAGAAAGTACATGCAACTTATGTGAAGAGAGGTAGTCTTCTCGGAGAGGATTTTGAATTTTCGCTGTTTGAATAGTAAAAGAATTTCTTCAGCAGTTTCGAAATACATTTCCTTAAACACTTAGTCACTTACGATTTCTTGATTGAGCTCAACCTTGCAGTAACGGCACTCACATCTCGACCACAAGTTAGCTCACATTACGAGCAATTTTCGGTAATGTTTCAATGATATCATTTAACCTGATCATTTTACATGATTGGTTTAATGATGCGGCAAATTACCGCAATATCATTGCGTAATACAGTTTTGGGCAAATATAAAGAAATCAAAACATAATTTTTCTGAACATACCAGTACATAATTATTTTTGTAGAAAATGATATTGTGATTTAGTGATTACTTTGTTCGGTACTTAATAAGATTCAAAACAATCAAAAATATATAAGTATTAAGAATGTATTTTGACAGTTTAGCTGTTTCAGACATTTATTGTCAGCAGTGAGAAAAATGAAAACGTTTCCTTGTATAAATTTTCATGTTTAATTTGTAGGTGAAATCCAATTCACAGTATATTAAGCACAGGCTGAGTTTCGATGATTGTGGTCGGAAGTGAAAAAAATCAAGTATGGGCTTTGCAACATATAGAAGAAAACGATTTTTCTTCAGATGACCAAAACTTTTTTGTTAAGTCACTAAAATTCATGTCACCAGTTCAACTTCCACCCATTCAATGCCCATACCCATGATCTTCATGTGCTGAGGAATCGGTTGTCTATTGAAAGTGAAACCTGAAGAAATAGTTATGATGGATGAGTCACACCTTAATGATGAGATGATTACCAATGTGGGATAGTAATCTCCATTTCATTCTTTGATTCATTCTCCATTTCATCGTCGATATTGTCAAGATCGGCATTAGTGTCACGTTGCGCAGCAAGTGTTCATGCAGATAAGGAGAAAAGTTAGCTAGTTACCAGAGGCTAACAGTAAATATTGCTGTTTTGCAAAAATCCTCATTAGAAGGCCGATCACATGTAATCGGCTTACAACCTATGTTTGAATGGAATGTCTATTTCTCGAATAGAACTTGCCCTCAAACGGAACGCGCAGATGAATTAAAAAATAACCATATATCATATCCCACCCTCAAATAGAGCGCGCACGTAAATTTATAAATTAGGACGTTTATTACGAGCGTGTGCTGTCAATGGAGTGTGACTACATGTAAGTCTACCGATTTTATATGGTCTAACAATGGAACCAATAATTGTTATTGTTCAATAGTTGTCATTACTTTGATCTTGATTTCTAAATGATCAGCATAATATAGATCACGATTATTTCAGTATTCAGTGCTTCTTTCATACATCACAGAATAGAACTGCTTGTCCTAGAAATCAAATTTCGTTACTATCTTCAGCATGGGTTGCGCTATTTATCGAAATGTTGCGAAATGATAGAATCGATGATTGTTAAACTTAAAGAAATCGAGTGATAATAAGGCATTCCATCTTATGCCCGGGCGAACTGGCGTTCTGCGATTCTTATGATTATCAACTACACGGCAACGCCGGGAGAAACAAACGCAGAGCAGCCTGGTATGCATTCCTTCAGCTTGTTCAGCCATTTTAGATACATATAGATAGTTTCGGCCACTCAGAGCCGTCTTGATGAATCCTTGCAGTGCAAAGAGCAGATTCTGCAGCTGCCAAGAAATCTTTGTGCTTAAATTGTTCATATCTGAGGACACATCCTCCAAAATTGCTGCATAATAGCAGTGATCACATCTCGATCACAGGAGGACTCACATTTGCTCTTATAGTTTCACTTGTCAGTCAACTACAGAAGGATTAAAGAAATAAAACACTCCTTGCAAGGTTATCGATTGATGAGTTTTCTTAATTAAAGATGCAAGTGGACTGCAACGAGCTGCCGAAAAACTACAATATAAAATCAAATTGCTTTAATGAAATTCAAAGCCTGGATTGAACGATAGATTCTAGTCATTGCGTGCCTATCTTAACAAACTGTTTCAATATACGCAATATTTTTCAAGATTTTAAATTAAAAAACAAGTTATCCTTTAAAGCGTTACCAGATGTTAAAGGTGTATGTCTATACGTTATTTTTAAGCATGAACATGGGAGCACATGGAAATGTGCATTTCGAATATCTTTTGATAGTCAACTTAGATCGAAGACATGCGTTTTCATTTAACAAATTTCCAAAAACAAAGACTACTCGCTGAGTTGGTCAACTACTAATTTGCATGGTATAGGCAAGTTATTGGCTTATTAACGATCGCCTACTGTCAGCTATATCACTGATTCAAAGTTTATCATGTAAAAACTGGGTCGAGGTAATCTTTCCACAGCCATTAGTTTTCCAACTGAGTGATCTCTCTCAATTTTTCTCAGCTCCTGATTCCTGCTTTTCGCTGCTCTGTTTACGACATTTTGCTCTTTTGAAAAGCTTTATTAAATATCCACAAATCTATTTAAATCTGCCTAGAAATAATTAAAAATTTGAAGAATATAGATGTGAATAGATACAATCACAAGAACATACATGCAAGGATTTCATTCTGAGGAGAACTTAATACATGCAGTTAATTACTGCATTTGTCAATTTTATGTGGAATTCAATCTTGAATATAAGACATGTTGTCGATAATTATGATGCAAAGATAATTTACGAAATTATCACTCGTAGATAGTCATAAGCTTAAATTTCCTTAATGTTTCAAGGTACTTCAGCTTCAAGTTTTCATAAGGAATTAACAACAAGATGTAGAAGATGGCAGCATAATATTTGCTATTTTAGAGATGCAACATTAGCAAATGTTGATAGCTCGCACTTGAAGACTTAAAACTTTCAATAATTTATGTGGTTGTAGCAGATCAGTTACGTAAGACTGTGGCGATTGAACGACAAGTTTAGCTACATACGACGTCAATTAATTAGAATAAGCAGAGCGTTGACTGAAAGAAGCATAGGCCTGTCGCTTGATAACTTGCTTCAGATTCTTCAGTGAACACTAAAGTTTCAATCCAAAGAAAATGGGCAATGAAATACATAATCACTTTGTTCTTGTGCAGTGTACGTGTTGGACATGGACTGTGTATAGCTGCTGGGTTGGACTAATTTTCTACATAAGTGTTTGGCCGACTTTGGACAAATGTCGGAATTGCTTTAATTAATAGCACAATAATTAAGCCTTTTCTGGTAGAAGTCACATAAAACACAAACCCAAAGCGTTCAAACGAGCAAATCAAAATCATAAGCCTATTGTCCATAAAAGCTTAACTATGAATAAATTTGTTATTAATAAAATATGAACCATGCTCACCTCAATGTTCAACCTTGAACTTGGACATACCCTGGGCTTAGGTTAGGTTGAAAGTGGGTGGAGATATTGTATTGGATCCGGGGAAATCCCTAAGAGTCCGAAAGCCAAGTTCTGAAAAATGTTGAAGCTAAATTCGGTAGGCAAATGATAAAAAATGGAGTAACTCAGCATCTTCCGCTGCTTCTTTTTACTGAGCTTTATCCTTTAAAATGGACTCCTTTCCGTTTTGTTGGAATTATTGTGATATTTGTTGCAATTTCGAAAATGCACATAAGTAGCAAAATGTACGACGATTGATAAAAGCTGGCTTCGTACCATGAATGTGCTCATGTCATAACTAGCTTTCTAGTGATTGTGTGGGAATTAGATGATACTAACAAAAGCATTTTTCTTTCATGACGTAAGTTTATGTCATTTACATCCTTAGAAATGGATTCGAATTTAAAAGTCAAAAATTAAAGATTCGAATTGAAAGTCGGCTTACACATTTTCACTTTCTATTACATTCATGCATGATGATTTACATGAATTAGATAACATTCGTTCTACTTGTATTATCATGATTTTAACTAATTTCAGTCGAGCTTACGTGATTACATATCAAATTTGAATTAATATTGTGTATCAATAACTATAATCCATCAGAAATAAATATTTTTCAAAATGATGGATTTTAGAAAATACATGTATCAAGGATGCAGAAGTTCAGAAATGCATCTAAAATATTTTCACTTAATTGAAACAATTAGCTAGCAGTGCCGTGAAATTCAAATCAAGATTATCGATTAAATCGTCAAAGTTCATCTATCTACATCTATGATCGACAATGATATCATTTTATTTTTAAAATTATATAAAATGATATCATTTTACGAAATTTTATGAAATTATGTAAAATGATAAAAAATGAGTAGCCTAAAAGTGATATAAAATGATATCATTTCATTTTTTTGCAATGAAAATACACCATTTCTGAGTGAAATATACGTAGGCCTGCACAGTAAATAGATCTAGTCATGCGAATTTCTCGATTTACACTGCTACCATGTTTCTTTTACTGCTCTTAGCAATGAAGTTAAAATTAGATTGCATGCAGCATCGATATATTCCAAATAATTGAAGGCCGAAGAAAGCAGTTTAGTCATACAAAGCTTCTTGTATATCAAAAGTTAGGTAGGGCCTATGACCTATACATTAGACTTAAGACAAGTTTTGACATTAGACAAGTTTTGATTTAAGCGTTATGCACTCGAATTACAAATATGCGTACAATATGCAGTTGGTTAGGCCAACAGTATCTAAAGTACGAAAAAAGGCTTAAAATATTTAGATTACAGTCAAGACTTCAAAAACATCAAGACAGTTATTTATGAATTCAATGCTCAACCATGGGCCTACTGGACGTCTGAAGTAACCAGCAATATATGAAATATACACTTTACATGTAGAGCTAATCCCACAAAACGGCGGTCTTTATTTACCAGAATCTTAATTATCCAAGTCCGAAACGTCGAGCTTTGACCGTACTCGCATTTCCAAATTTCAAAGCCTCGTTTACATATTACTAATAATTCATTTATAAGCTTATATTATACTCGTATTATAGAAACTAAGACAAGTCAGAAAACACAAATTCAAACCAGTGATTTTAAACTAGAATTGTTTGACAATCTGTGTGATAGACAGACTGACAGACAATAGCCTGTTGCTTTTCGCTACATGAATCAACCAGTGGGGAAGGACATGGGTAGAACAAACGAATGAGATTAAATTTGCTTCGATAAAATATGCGAAGAATCTATGATTAGAAAATATAATGGAACAAAAATTTTTGTGAGATAATTTTATATCATTTTTCAAAAATAAAATGATGTAAAATAATATCATTTTTCCTCAGAATAAAATGATATCATTTCATCATTGCCAATCTTTGATCTGCATGTACTAAGGAAATAATAAAATATCGCACAACAATTTTATCAAATACCGCTACTTGCTGAACATTTTCATCATTCCTTAGTTGGCAGATTTTACAATTAATAATCTCTATTGTCAAAGCCTACGGCTAATTGTCAAAGTCTAAGGCCAAAGCCTTGCGAGTGTTACGGTACTTATTAGTTTCCTTAGAATAGTTCTCCAGTGGGGAAACTTAATCCATGAAATCTGGAAGTCGAAACTACAGATTGTTTCATAAAAAATGGATCACCCTTAAACATCGCCTTAACTTCAACTTTGTCTAACTCCGCCAAACTTGAACGAATTTCTCTGAAATTTGGAAGATATGTCAGTTGTGCTTACTAATATAATTGTTGGAAATTTCAAGCATGAATATTGAGTTGTTTTCTTGTTATAGATAAAAATGTAGTAGATTATTTGATCTTCATTTAGCAATGTTACACAAAATCATACCTCACTCTTATAAAATTACATTTGTTTCCTTTGTTATGTAATATGTTGTTCTACAAGACAAAAGCTATCAAGCAAAAAAAAAAATATAGAAAATCGGTCAATCAGAGCCAGTATAGCACCATTATTCATCAACAATAATGTAACTGCTAAATGTGATTAACTGGACTTCATGTTCCATAGCTTCCTGACTTCGTTGCGGTGGTGTTGGCAGCACTCCTGATTGCTTTCAGCTAGAAATCTATCTCTTACCGGTTGAAAACAATACAAAGCACAAATGAACAATAACGAGATCGCATTCACAAAAGGCAAAGTGTCGCCCTTGCTAGAACCAGGGTTTTCTTTGCGAGCTACAAGCAAGCGACTAAATGTCCCTTACACAAATGTGCATCGATGGCATAATGATAATTTTCGACTCTGTCGTAAAGAGGGCTCTGGCCGTCCACGCAAAACATCTAAACGTAGAGACCGCCTAATTTTGAGATTTGTTAAAGTTGATCCTAGTCTCTCGTTAACTGAGATGGTTGCACTAGACTCGTCTATTTCTAAGTCCACTATTCGTAGAAGACTTATTGAGTCGAATTTCAAGAGCTGTAAGAGGCCCTCTCAGATTGAATTATCAGATCAGCATACAAAATGACGTCTCAGATGGGCAATGAGTCATTGTCACTGGCGAAATCAATGGGATCGGGTTGTCTGGTCTGATGAGGTATCAGTCCGTCTGAAGGATAGTGATGGTCGATTGAGATTATGGATAAAATCTGATCAGGAAATTCCGAGACATTTACATCGTCCCCGGGTACAAGGTGGTGCGACTCTACTGATTTGGGCTGGCATTTGGACCAATGGCCGCTCTGAACTTCACATACAGCAAGGAACCATGAATTCTGAACGCAATGTGAATGTCTTACGAATGAACATTGGCCAAATGACATCAACTTGGTGATCCATCGACTTGGTTATTTATGGATGATAATGCTACGTGTCACAGGAGTAGTAGAGTCAACTTATGCAAGTCTCAATTAGGGCTTAGGACATTATCTTGCCCAACTCGTTCTCCTGATCTGAATCCCATAGAAAATGTATGGAGTATTCTAAAACGTAACGTTCGTCGTTCACTGCTACCTACAGATGGCGTATCACAACTTACGTCACTGTTAAAAAGAGAGTGGAGAAAGTTAGATCAGTCAAAAATCAACGATATCATCGAATCAATGCCTAGACGAATTGGCAATGTCATTGACAATAAGGGTAGGGCCACAAAATATTAGCTTCTTAAGAACCGTTACTGTATCATAGCTTATCAGATTATATAAGGACATTTAAATATATTAGGGACATGAAATAACATGAAAAATGCTTTCTGTATCATACTTATGTTTTATTTAGTCAAATTTTAGGATGATCCACTTTTTATGAAACGGACTGTAGATGAAATTGTGCGCTGATTATAAATATATGATCAAAAAAGACCAAAAAAGCGAGCAAAGTTATTTGACATTCATTGATCAGCATTGAAATAAATGAGAAGCTTTATTGATAATTAACGTCATCAATGAATATTAACCGATTCAATTATTTCCTTGTAAAGAAATATCTCCTCTAATCCTTTTGTGCATATGATGTTGATGCTCCACTTAAAACGTTATCTAGAAAATCTGTGTTTCTGAAGAGCAACTATTAATCAATCATAGCAGATCGATATTGATCAATAACTGGTCAGCAACTTTCATCAACAGATTGAATAACATTTTCAATGCTATATTCGTTTTCTGCTTTCCAAACAAAATTAACAATTCAGATCGATATTGATCGAGAATTGATGAATGTCACATCTAAATTCAACAGGGAAATTTGATTCAGACTTGAAATTTAGAACTTCAATTATCTATAAAAACAACCACTAGCAAGTTGCAATAATTCAGGGGTGACCGCACAGAAGCACTGTTAGGCTAACAAATCTCTAACAGACTCCCTAACCCATTGGGGGTGCGAACAGAAGGACTGTTCAGTCCACAGAATTAGACCGGTTGTCTCTTCTTTTGTTTGACTAGAAAGGAAGCATTGTAACGTAAATGAAATGGCACAATCTCCTGACTAAATACCATAGCAATCGAACAATGAACAGGCAGTTCAACATGAAGCACGCTAACTTGTGCAAAGTTTCAGTGACTGTTATCAACCGCATCACCCAGCAAAGAGACAGTCGATGTCAAGTTCTACAGAGAAGTTTGTGAACGTATTTTCATGCGCCTGCCAACTTCTTTAAAAATGATCGGAGCCCCAACATTATCGAAAAAACTTTTGCGCAATGATCTGAATTCTTCGAATCTGAAGGAGTTGTGGCGATCGGAGAATTTTGAAGAAATTCAGAGCAATCCGCAAGCGACGCACGACTATTTTTCCTATCTCTGTAAGGTATTAAAAATTTCTTTTTGCCCACTTATTAAGTTCCTGCATGTGCCATCTGTTTTGAATCAGTTTGCATTTCTAGCAAAGTGATACGATTAAACAATATAATTCTGTGGTTCACTCATTCTTGGCTACCGTCTTGGTTAGTGATCTCTAAATTAATGACAGCCTATCTGTGATTGGTTTCTGCAAACATCAAGAAGCTACTATTGTTGAGTGCCTTGAACAGAATAGTGAATTCATTGCAGATGATGTCTGCGTCGTCATCCGACTGATCCGAAATCAGAAATCATGTTGCTTTCATGTATTGATCTACACTGTAAAAACAGGAGACTGATGACTTCCTAAAGCGTGTGCACTTGCCTACGCAAAACTTTCGTGACCATTGCAAGGAAATAAGAATGCCAATAGCTCTTATCATGCGCTGCATGGGAATGACATAGCGGGCACGTGTGAATAGGGGAGTGAGTTATCTCCGTCATCATACTATTTATAAATCCATGTTTTCATGCCGCAATTTTCTTTGACTTGTTTATTAGAAGGTTTCATTATCTAGCACACTGATATTATTGCGTAAACAGTCAGCACAGTGTCATACATTGACTATGCTGCTGTTATTGTTAATAATTTGTCAACATCAGTGATGCGTTTTTATTGTTTCAATTTATTATGACAATTGATGCTAAAAACAGAATACCCACAGAATTATATTGTTTAAGCGTATCTCTTTGCTAGAAATGCAAACTGATTCAAACAGATGGCACATGCAGGAACTTAATAAGTGGGCAAAAAGAAATTTTTAATACCTCACAGAGATAGGAAAAATAGTCGTGCGTCGCTTGCGGATTGCTCTGAATTTCTTCAAAATTCTCCGATCGCCACAACTCCTTCAGATTCGAAGAATTCAGATCATTGCGCAAAAGTTTTTTCGATAATGTTGGGGCTCCGATCATTTTTAAAAAAATATACGACCTGTCTAATTCTGTGGGAATACCTCTCCATACGAGCTGTTTCTGGATTGAAACAAAACTCTATCAACTCATCTGTGCGCACCATACCATATGGCTAGGAACATTTGTTAGAGATTTGTTAGACTCTAACACCTCACCATCTAACACTGTTTCTGTGCAGTCGCCCCTTCAGATCGATACTGATAATCAAACATCAATTGACGTTTGACAATTCCACTGAATGATCTATTGAATAGTAGTTTCGTTTTTAATTCGAAAGCTTGATCTATTGATTTTGCATGCATAACATTTCAGAGTTTATGGATCTTTTTTAATACTGAGGTGAATTGTGCATTATCAACAGGAAAACTTCTACAGTATTGACTCTCCTGCAGGTTTCATGCTAATTTGATTCTACATATGATACGGTTGAATTTTATTGTGCCTAATTTTACGTGTCAGTAAAATCACATATTTTATGGCAAAGACTTATGGTTAATGACTTTGTCTATAAAGATAGGTTCTCGTCGAAAACAATTATCCTTGATAGGCTTACTAGCAACGATCAACGAGTGATAATCAAAAGAATCGTGGCGGCCGAGTATATTTAGAAGCTAAGCAATTTAGAAAAATGGCTATCTATGATATTTATGGGTCGGCCTAGGCCCCCTATATGTAGTTCATGTTCAGCTTTCATTGGTATAAAGCTTGTGTATCATAAAGGATAGTGTGTCGTAAAGGTTGAAAAAAAACTTTTTCATGCTTGGGTCATAGGTTTTTTACCCACGTGAAAAACATGAGTAGACCTAGTGCTACGAATTCAAGTTATTGCTAAGCTTTGCTTGCCCTTTTAACTTGATGTACTTTTCTAAAAATAAATTATGCGAATATTTGAAAAATATTAGCCATAAATGAATCTGAGTGAGAATTAGTTTTGATCACCTATCGACTGAAAATGGTCATGTATGCTCATAGAAATAGTTTTGAATCAATCCGAGAAAACAATTCGTCAATGATTTTCAAGTTTAAATCATGAATGCACTTAACGAAAGCAGAGCACAAGAATGTGCATAAATTTTCCTTAATAAACCATTTAATTCCATAATTGAAAGTCACATTATGCTGCCCTATTTTGAATGTCTGATGAGAGCGGCTGAAATTGGGAAGAAAATCTTTTTGACTTTCGATGTCCTTTCTTCCAGGTGTACTGAATTTCATAAACAACAGGAAAGCTATGGTGGATAGGGGCCTACTCTATCACCATTTTGATTCCGCAGATTTTCGACCTGTCAATTGACCTGCAGGCCACGGTACCAAAAATGCACACAATTCATATAGCCTGCGCTCCTACACTATATTTCTTAGATAATGAATGCGTATTCGCATTTTTAAGTGAACTCTGCTAAGCAGGCCTAAACTGTTACAGTGCATCTATTTATAGAAGTAAGGCAAATAAAATAGTAAACAGATAAACCAAATAATCCAACATCAAGCAAGGACATCATCCAAATGATATTTTGATTTTGTGATAGAGCCTATGGCACAAAGCTACCAATCCATCAAGTTATTGACATTGAAATGAAACATTACCTAGACTTTCCTTATCTTGTAAATTGTCATCTTATTTCAAGCACTTGTAGAAAGTGCGCCGATGTCAATTGAAATTAATTTTTCCATCTCTGCAGTCGCACAGAATTTTATTACAAGTCATTAAACAGCAGCAGTCAATACATACCAACTTTCTTAGAAGGCTATCGAAGTATTCAAATGAAACAGCAGTGGCTTGAAGTTCACCGTTCATGATTTTAGACCACACACTTATTGTTCCTTAATGCACACTCAGAACAATGTCAGTTCATCTTGAACATTTATGACTTTGCATTACGGCAACGACATGAAATGTAAATGAACTGCAAGTATGATGAAAGCTTTTATGTTTAAGTAAGTGGAATGATAAAAATTAAAATTTATTGAACAAGCGCACCAAGGCATAATTTGGTAGTTGTTAGCATGCAAAAAAATAATGTGGCCACGCAACACTTCATGAGTTGTCGCGAAATGACTTTGTTTAGCTAGTTCTATCTGTTCAGACGATGAGGTCAACTTGCTGATACAGCTTTTTCAAAATGTAGTCTGCAATTCAAGAAGTCTGCATAATTTGCATAAATTATGGTTTGTGGGTAGAAGCATTCCTATGTGTCCGAGGTTTTGTGGCGATCGATAAACTGTTGCAGATTTTAGACAAATTTGAAAACGTGGGAGGCAAAGGTTGATAAAGCTAAAATTTTCCAGATCCGTATCTGCACCCGCAACAATTCTGAATTTTTCTATCCGCATCCGCATCTGCGCTGTATCCGCACCAAATTCGCACAGAAACTCCAATAGCAAAAAATCTTTGAATTTATCCTGCGACTCGTTCAGATTCAGATAAACTTAAAAGAGCCATTTGTAATTTTGTGGATTTTACAACTATAAGCTATACGTCCAATGAACAAATAAATAAGCCCATATGCAAACATAAAAATAAGAAGGTTAACTAGGCAGCAATGCAACCCATCTTTTGGGTTCGATTTTATGCACAGGAATTGATCTCATTGCTGGTAGGCTAGTGGTATAAACGAGTCTCTTGCATTTTGAATCATTATGGCATAAAGACCACTGCTATCGAACTCAGAAATTTCACTATCCTACTTCTAAATGTTAATAGGCTTGCTCGCGTGGATATAATCTGGTACCCTCATCCTGAGCAGACTGAATAATAAATAATAATAATAATAAAGACGTATATTTTGAAGAAAACGCCCAAAATAATGAAAGTCGTGGAGCGGACAATACAATGATAAATGTTCCAAATGAAATGAAAAAAATAATTCTTAACAAGATACATTCTGAAAGTTACATTTAAATCAAAGTGAAACCACTGTTGGATAACTGAGACATCGATATGATGAAGCTTTTGCTGCAGAGCGCGGAAGTGATAGATGGAAGTCGGAACTGTCTTGAATATGGCTACAAAGGTAACCACAGATGATGCAGAGGATGGTCACTTTCTGAGACGATCTGCTGAAAAAGTTTGCAGCCAACCCGTCGACAAGCGAGAGGTAAAAAGTTATTGCAGTCACAGTTAACACCGCACACGATAACATGAGCCCTCCTTTGAATTCTATCAATCTCAATTTCAGACAGTTTTGATAAGTTGCTGAACAATGGAGCTGCATACTCAAGAATGCTCCGAATGCAGTTCTGATAAATCGTGATCAGCTGAACTTTCGGGATAATGTCTCGTAATCGGCGTAGAACAAATAACCTTGAAGACGCCCTCTTGCAGATTTGCTCGACATGCTTTTTCCATCGTAGTTGCTCATCAAAACACACACCGAGTATCCGTACTGTTTCTCGAACAGGAATCGTGCGAATTTGAAACTTTCCTTTGTCGAACTGTCTATTTGATGAAATAAAAAACTGATGGCATTTGTTTTCTTTAACGGACACTCTATTTTCTTTAGTCCAAAGAACAATAGTTTCGTACACTTCCGAAACGGGTGACACGTTGCAATCTTTTCTAGATCTTTCGAACACAGATGATGTCGTCGACGTACTTGACCAATAATGTGGAGTTTGAATTTTGATCAGAGGAAAGATCTGAGACAAAATAACCAAAAATCAGAGGACCTATCGATGATCCCTGAGGAATTCCACTGGTCATTTGAGTGCATCTGCTTGCAGAATCCTTCCATCGTGTTCTCATTTGTCTTGATGAAAGATAATTGTGTACAAAAGAAATCGTAAATTCACTAAAATTATCATTTATCATCTTCTGAATAAGGAATTCATGTGGAATCTTGTCGAACCCCTTCATTAGATCAACGCACACAGCGTGGCAAGCTATTACATCAGGCTCCTGAAGACTTGTGGTCAAAAAATTTTCCAGCTCAGTTAGGGCACATACTGTGGATCCCTTAGGACGACAAGCGAACTGACCACGGTCGAAGCGTGTAAGGAACTCAGATTTGATTTTCTTAAGTAGACTCTTCTCAAATATTCGCTCGGGTATTGGAAGGAGAGATATTGGCCTTATTTCTGCAAGTCTTGGAGGAGATGATTTTGGGAGTGGAATCACGTCGGCACGCTTCCAATACAGAGGTAAATCTGCAGCTTTGAGGCAAGAGTTGAACAGCATCGTTAAGGGTCTGGAGACACTGTCAGCCAACTTTGACCAGACAAGGGATGGTATATTGTCTGAACGAACCCGGTGATTTACGAGGGTTCACATTCTTCAACATACTGGAAACCTCACTTTCTTCAAATTGGAATGGCACTGTGAAAGGTCTAGTAAGCTGAATGGTGTGTTGTTTCGGAACAAAAGAAGAGGATCATTGAGAATCTCGTTAATATCGGTATCAGGCTTACAGTTAAGTACCCAGTTTCCGACATTATTGCGATCATCTTTTATCTTTTTGTAGATATCCCAAACAGAGTGCCCTTCGTTAAGCAATCGGTTTATTCCCCAATTTTACTTCGCGCTGTAAATTGTCTTCCAAACTTTTTCTTTGTAGTGATTGTAAAGATGCCAGTTCTTTGACCTGTACGCAGAGAATCGCTTGTTTATTAGGACCTTTATAACGTTTGTCAACCAAGGTGGATCTCGGGATGATCGTTTCACATAGGCCTAGTTACAAGGAAGCAATTGCAGGCCCGCCCATAGCTTTTCATAGAAAATAGTACAAGTACTATCCAAGTCGCAGTTGTCAAACAAAACCTCCCAGTCGAGCTCACGTATAAAGAGGGAAACTGCTTCAATGTTTGAATGTATAAAATCGATGACCTTTACAAGGGGATTGTCAAAAATGATTTTATGCTGCGGTTTTACGATTACAATATCATGGTCGTTAGAAGCAAGAGGAGGAAACGTTTTACAAGGCTGATACAAAGGAATATATTCTTCTGGTATCAAAATAAGATCCAGCGTAGCGTCATTACGAGTAAGTCTATCAATAATGTTCTTAATACAAAAATTGCTTTCTAGAGTTTGTGTGCTGAACCTATTAAAATCACCAATAAGAATTACAGAACAATTGGGAAAACGATACAACTCTTTATCAATCACTGAGACAATGAAGTCACATGATCTGCGACTGCGATGTCTATCCTGATTTAGGATACTGCCATGAGGAAAATATAATGTGGCGATCAAACAATGTAAAGATATATATATATATATATATATATAAGGTGGGTGAGGTGAATAAGGCCCACTTGTTAGATCTCGGAAACTAGTGAATAGATTTAGATGCGACAAAAAATAAATGAAAATATAGTTAATTCTTAGTATGTGTCAGAAGTTTCATCGATTTTTATTTAATGAATCCGATTCTACAGCATCTCAAAAAAAGAACTTTCAATTTTCTTCCTTGATCTAATATTGACTCTTCATTTGTTCAAAGATTTCATAGCACTAATTAGTGGTGCAAATAAACTCTTTACTTGACAAAGTGTCTCTGGAGCATCCTCCATATGGCCATATGTTGCAGTTTTATTCTGGAGTTCGTAAAAGTGCAAAAAATCACTGATTAGAAAAAGATGTCAGTGTCGCCAATAAGGCCCACACAAAGTGATGTTAATAAGGCCCGGGCCTTATTACCAACCCATGCCAAATTAGCTACTTTTGCTTATGTATCTCATAAGCCATGAACCAATAACTTCCTCATGGTCAAATTGTGCTCTCAGCATAACTGTGTGAGCGTGTGATTCCCCTTCATAGTACTATTGTCACAAGCAAACGACGCTGATTGGACGACAGACGATGATCGAAGCAAAAAGTCTCCTCGTTACTAGCCTAGCGTCCACGGGGCGAAATCAATGGCACACATCAGCATGCATAGTATAATACACGCAGAGCGCACAGGTGACGTATATTCGCATGCAACATGAGTGATCAGCGGCGTCGAGCGAAATGGACTTCGGAGAAGTTAGAGGCCGCTGTGCAAGCAGTGAAGAATCACGGTGCTTCCCAAAGAAATGCAGCGAAGCTTTACAACATACCTCGACGTACTCTTCGTAATCATCTACCATCTGGGCGAATACAACGCAAACTTGGACGGTCACCTACATTGAACGTCGAAGAAGAGAAGGAACTTGTATCTCGACTCATAACACTACTGGTTGACGTCGGTTTGCCTATAACTTCGAAAATGTTGAAGCCCTACGTCTATAAATACTGCAAGGAGAGCAGTATCAACAACCCCTTCAGTTCATGGTCGAAGACTGCCGGGAGGAACTGGTTCAGTCGATTTATGCGACGACATCCTGTGATATCGATTAGAAAATCACAGAACATGAACCCAGGGAGAGCTCAAAAGTTGAACTCTGTCATTGTTAGTGACTACTTCTCGAAACTGGAGACGTGTCTCACCGATTCTGACTTTATGAACCGTCCTGACAGAATCTAAAATATGGACGAAAAGGGCTGCCGTCTTACTCTTCATCACCAGCAAAGCGTGATTGCTGAAAGAGGTCAGAAGCGAGTACATGTTGTCGCTTCTGAGCATGCTGAAAATGTGACTGTTGTGACGTGTGCTAACGCCATCGGTGACGCAATTCCTCCTATGATTCTGTTCAAAGGAATTCGCAGAAGCCCGAGTATGGAGATGACTTACCGCCACACGCCGAATTTCAGATGACGCCCAAAGGAAGTATGACAACCAGTGCCTTCATTCTGTGGTTAAAGCACTTTGCCTAGTACAAAGCAGAGGGAACATGTCTTCTCATATTTGACGGCGCATCATCTCACTTGGATCCAGACATCGTGCAAGAGGCTAATGCCCATGACATCAAGCTCTTTTGCTTGCCCAGCATTACTACACACGAACTTCAACCAATGGACAGAAGTGTGTTCCGAGCGTTCGAACAGTATTGGGACCAGGAGGTAATGGATTTCCTAAAGAATCATCCTGGTGAGAGAATTTCGAAAGAACGATTTGGAAAATTGTTCAGTCCAGTGTGGCAGAAATCGCTGACCCCAAAGAACGTAATCAGCGGATTCAGGGTTACAGGAATCTTCCCGTTCAACAGCAACGTTATACCAGAAAGAGCTTTCCCCAAGTGATGTGTCATACAGGCCCTCGGATTCAGTCTCTCAACTGCCGCATGAATCCGAACAAGAAGCAGACATCGCACCGTCGACATTGAGTGTGAGTGACCTTCAGGAACCTGATCCATCGACCGTGCCGTCGACATCAAGTGTTGGTGACCTTCAAGAATCCGATCCCACCACGCCGGTCAGAAGTCGTCAGATCACCCAATGTAAGTTTTCACTGCATCATGAGCACTCCAAAGCTCGTGCAAAAGTCTGATCACGCAAGAGCAAGCGAAGCCTTACGTACAAAGCGCCGACGCTGACGAAGGAGCTTTTTGCTACTAAAAAGCGCTTCAAGCAAACACCTGTCCTGTCGAAAAAACAAACGAGAAGGTCTAAGTCTAGGCATAGAAGAGAGGAAAAAGTTGAAGATGAATCATGGCACTGCAAAATCTGTGAGGAGGATGAGCGGTTAGACATGGGAAAGTGCGTGGCATGCGATGACTGGATTCACGAGGATTGTGTTGGTCTAGGTCAAGCAGGTGACGAAGAATTTCAATTCATCTGCCCAGACTTTGCCAGTGTAGGCCTGTAGGGTTGTCTTTATGATTCATGCTGGTACCCAGTGTAATAGAACGATCATATCTTCCATTATGCTGGTTACCAAATGCATGGTTTTACCATACGTAATTCTTTTCGTGTTAAAATATCTTTTTGCTTTTCAGTAAGAGTCTATGATTTTCAATCAGCACTTGTTTTTGCTTTGTTGCATAACTGGGTTATGATTTGCATCTTTAGTCTTAATTCACTTAATTGGACCTGACCACATTGCACTTATGTACGTAATAGAAGGCGAATGTAAACCTTGAGAAGCATTCAAATGTCCTAAAGACTTATAAGCTACGTAAATTGGAGACATTAAATGAAAACAGAAGTGGGCCTTATTACCAACCCGTGTTGCTAAAGGCCCACCCGATGACTTCTTTCTTTTTTGCTCTCACATCGGAGGTATTGCACTAATCGATGCGAGCTTTTAACATATGAGAACTGCACCAGAAGTAGATAATTTGAATGTAAATTCATAGCATTTTTTCAAAAACTCAAGACTGTAGAGCAAAAAATCTGTTAGGTGGGCCTTATTCACCTCACCCACCTTATATATGAAACTTTATGAATTTAGGGCTCCCTACGTAATGACGATTACTCATATCAGACATTGCAGCTCAGATATTATCACTTAGTTGTTACTATCCTTGTAACCCTACGTGTAATTTATTATTTTTGATAGGCATATTCAAAAGTATATGCACGGATTAGAAACAGTAATTTATACTTGTAGACTTCCTTTAAGGGCACATGAAGCGTTACTGAGCTTAGTTTTAGACCCATCTTTATGCCGAAAGGACATCAATAAAGTACGCTATCGGTGTGTATCTAATTACATGTAGTGCACATAGGGTCTATGAACTACCGGCACTGTGCTGATATTGAAATTGATTAAAACTCAGTCTAACTCAATCCTACTGATACAGTGTAAATAAATGTGTAGGACTTGTTTGGGCTTGTTTTATTTCATCATGCTCAGAAAGCAAAATGTGGATAGTTCAATTTGTTTATCAATTCTTCTATGTGCAACATTGAAAATCTTCCATGCGCATCCGCGCGGAGTTAATCTTTGGTGGGCTGGGAGATAACCCATGTTATCCATACATTATATACACCTGACGATTTGCCCACGGCGCATGACCTTCCACTCAAGAAAATAAAAGATGAAAGTTCTTGCAATTGAAAGAAACGAGTAATTCATAGACGTCATAAACTGCATTTCGTGACCAATCTGTCGTGTGTTCCAGCAGTACGCATCATCTAGTTTTGACTTCATCAGTAAAGGGACCGTATCCGTCACCTTTAGTAAACGGAAAACAATATAGAAATTATTTTGATATGGCAAATATATTCAAATCAAATACCAGCAACAAAATCTAAAAAAATATATATCGCAGATCTGACATCAAAGCAATCAAACACTTCATTAGGCTTGATGAGAAACACCAATGACACAACAGAGTCATTGACTCAACACGAAATTTTAACTTATTCACAAATGAAGCCAAAATAATCAGTTTACGATCACTAACTATTCTCTCACCACAATGTATACTTCCACTTATTTTCAATTGAAATATTTGACTACTATTATTGTTAAAACAGTAGTGCCTATAAATACATTAAGTTAATTCAACATCAGATAGATAAATTTGAAGTTCTTTCGGAATCTCTAACGCTGACACAAATCTCTGTAACCTCCTATTCAAAGCTTTATATACTGCCACACGCGATATTTGCTTCAAAGACAAGGGATTAGAGGCCATGGGACTCAAAAGTCGAATGAGCGGTGCTGTGTGCTCTGCTGCTCCTGGTAATTCTCTCTGCAATTTTGTGAGGAAGGCTTGGAGCGCCGAATGAACTGGAACATGAGAAGTCACATTGTACAAAAGAAGCAAGAGACGCTGAGAATGCGGGGAGGCGGAAAGGCGAGCTACTCGAGCGTTCCTCATCAGATGGAGGAGTTGGTTGATCGGCTGTGTTTGAACATGGCGCAAAAAGATGGAGCTCTGTGAATGACAGATGGTTGCCTCGGCAGGAAACGGTTCCATATCGGGATCAGCTCCATATTGCAGAAGGGTGACTATCCATTGATGAAGAAAACGTAGATCTTGTGTCTCAGCAATCATGCAAGCCAAGTTGACGAACTCGGCTAAAGCGTTTCCACTTCCATCGCCAGCTGCCGAAGAAAATGACAATGTGAGACCTTTACATCTATGTGACCAAAATAACTAACTGCTAGGCTGTGCGCTAGTCGCACCTCCTCGCACCGGTGCACTAAAACTACACCATAGAGTAAGTATGCTAGGTAGAGTGGTTATTCCGTATTTATTAAATCCCCAATGTGTATACACTTTCGATTTTATGAAATGAACTCAAGGGAGATACAGTCGGAATTGTTTCAAAATGTGAGATATACACATTTATGCAGTTTTGAAGAAATTACAACGGACTTGACTGATCATGATAGCAAAGCAGAGGGAAATGATATTATTTTACAGATTGTTCGTGTCATGACAGCCTTGGAGAGGTAATGTTTGTTAAATTGGCAAATCGATGACCTGCTGTTGCTTTCGTGAATTAGAAATATGAAATTTCAGCCACGAAAGCACAATAAGATGTCGACTTTTTCATGAAGACTTCCATTATAAAACGGATCATGAAATTCCTTTGATAATCAGCATAATTTCCGCTTAGTTAGGATGCTTACTAGTAAGTATTCATTCCCTTTGAGATCCAACTTGTTGCATACTACTTACATAAGGGAGTCATCTCGGTAGTATATAAATTGGCAAAATTTTGACATTTTTTGAACTGCTCAAATAATTTTTTGGACCACGGGAACGTAATCTCTGCAAGAAACCTAATCTTTTCATAAAAAGATTTTCACTGTATACAGATACTTTTTGAGTCGACACTCTACCTATGTATATCCCTACTCTATGATCTGCACTAAAGCACTTGTTAAAGTAGAGGCGAAATAAAATTCGTCTCGCGTTCTAGATGGTCGTGTGATAAACATTTAAAGCTTCAAAATCTTACAGGTGAATTTTTTTCAAATTTTCCAGAATTCACAGCAAATTTTTTATAGTACTGGGGAAATTCCAGTTGTGCTAAAGAATTTGAAACAGACGTACATAGGACTTCTTAAATTTTACTCGGCCAATACATGCAACAGACTCCCATCATACTTAACCCGTGCTCCTAAAAGACAATTCTAATGGAATTCTTTAAATCTAAATGAAAACAGACATCATATAGATATGCAACGAAAAATGGCGAAAGATTGCCATGACTGAATTGCTATGTCAGAAGTGAACGAAACGTCGGATTAATTGATTCATTTCAAACTACGAGTATATATAGTAAAGAAAGACCTTGTTTTTGATTCTTTTTTCAAGACACCTGAACACAATAGAAAGATTCGAGGCATTGTCACCGCTATCTGCAAATAATTTACTGTGCAAGAACGTCAGCATCTCGACATTGCTCGGCGTCAAGCTCTGTGATTAGACAATATTGCTGGTTGCCAGAAAATCTATCGGACGAATCGATGGCCGCTGGAATTCAATCTTAGCGAGAGGAACAACAGCAGTATGCACTATGGGATTCCATAATTCCGAAGATTTCGTGGTATAAAATGACTTATCATGAACTAGTATTAATTTTCGTCACTATTTTCTCTCAGGAAATGCATCGGTTATTTCATGATTTAGTCGCCATTTTCAAATATTTTCATTTTCATGACACAGAAATTAAAGTTTAAATTAATTTGATAAATAGAATCTAATAATGTTCTCCTAGTTGGATTGATCAAAATGCATGCTTGAAATACTTTTCTCTCCAATTTGCCGTGACTAAGAATAGACTATATAAATCAAAATATAATTTGTTCCGCGTTCTCTACTGTTATGTGGTAGTCAAGTAAAACTTCAAAGCCTTGAAAGTAGGGCCTCAACTTTCATAACAAGCGTTCAATTTTTCTAGAATTCATCGCAATTTTTATAATGCACTAGGAAAATTCTAATAGTGCTAAAGGATTTGAAGAAGACTTATAAAAGCATCATCTCATTTTTTTAAAGGCATTTTCTCTGTGATGTGACAATGCCACGGTAGCCAAAATATTCTTTCGGACTGATCGCTGGGCGCTGGAATACTAAGATAGCCGATATCTTAGCAAGAGGAGCAGCAGCAGGGTACGCAGCATTCACTATGAGGTTCCGAAATTCTAAGGTCGCGGAAATTGAGATTTCAAGGCCAAAAATGACTTTTCATGAACTTGAATTATCTCATTTTCGTCAATGTCCTCACATTTGTTCTCAACATCAGTAAGTGCAACAGCTGCTTTATGATATAGCCGTGAATGGTTTCACAAAGTTCCATTTTCATGACATAGAAATTCGAGGCTTGAATTAAATTGATAAATAGAATTGAATGATATTCTCTTAGTTGGATTCATTACGCTGTATGCTTAGAATATTTTTCTCCAATTTTCTGAGACTTAGATAACACACAAAATGAATTAATTATAACTGAAGCCATCCAGCAAAATTGTCAGTTTGATCGAAATTCGCTCGTTTCGATCGCATCGACCCGAGAACTGGTGCAAGCAGAATAACCGGTGTACCGCGCACATCCCTAGTATATACGCAATGTAGTTGATGAACATTCAATTATTTTTGCACAAAATGAAATCAAGACATGGTGGATGGTGTGGATACCATAGCAGCATTTACTGCAGTAACCACACGCTGAATATTACTTACCCAGTTCCATGGAAGAGCGACGACGCTTAGAGACATGGTTCGGATTCAGCCCGTAGCTCAGGAGACACCGGAGTATGTCGTCAATGAACTGTGCATTGCCCTCCTTTGCAGCTCGATCGTATCCATATGACCCCACTCCGACAGTGTTCAGTACTGATTCCGCCAGAGCAGCGACGAGGGTAATACATGTTCCTTGATTGTTTTGTAGCTTGAAGTTGCAATCGGCGCCGTGTTGACACAACAACTGTGAAGCAGGAACGGAAATTTGTATTAATAATAAAGTTGTTTTGAAGATAGATCATAGGCATTTACAACAAAATCGTAAAGTGCAATTCAGTGAATCAATCACCGATAGTACAAGAAGATTAATTCCATCTCTACGTGATATCATTTTGTGAAACGGGCACAGTTAAGTAGATAAACGGGTTAGGAGCACCGGACGCACCAGATGAGTTTTCGAAGATAATTTACTAAAAACTGGTTCATAAATATACTTGCTCCACAGGGCTCAGTAGGCGCATCCAGTAAAATGAGATACATAAAAGTGCATGAAATAGAAATGGATCTACCAGCGGAAGAGAGCCAAAAAATTGCTGAAATATCAATCTCAAAATCAGTAAATGAATAATGCAGTATAAATACCACAATCACACACAAAAATATTTGAACAAGCACAATTGTACGCATATGAAATACATGCTAAAAGATGGAAACATGAAATAAAGACGAAGTAGCAATTTATCGCATATTTCAGGAGATTTTAGAAGTTGATCTAAGACCAAGTCCGTAGATTCAAGCTTGGTAAAACATGCGGTAGGAATGGATAAGATGTCCTCAGACTTGAGTAATCTAACCACAACATTCCTTAGCAGCTGTTGACGCTGCGTTTCGCCCTACAAGGGCTGTTCAGTACGGCTCAGAATGGCCGGAATAACTTAGATTCTCTGGACTGGCTGAAAGACTGCACAACAAGCTGCTCTGCGCTTATTTATCCCGACTATGACGTGTGGCTGATCATTTTCTCTATTTATGCCCAGTCGTACTAGCACTCATCTAGGGAAAACTTTGCTCATTATTATCAGAGTTCAAAAGGGGAAAGTGAATATAGAAAAGGCTATTTACAATGAGATTCGTTTCCTATCTACTGGTATTGTGTCTCGCGTGCATGACACATGTTGAAAACAATTTGTGTTGTGAGTCATAATTCCCAACAATACCTTCATGCATGGCAATTCGGGCGCGTTTAGTATCAATATAAATGTCTTAGTATCCTTCTGCAAAGTTCGAGCTCAGACAGTAAATCGACCTGAAGAGATGAAGCAAATGCATGAAGCGTCTTGGAGAAGTAATTCAGAGAATAATGCGAAATGCTTCAAATATCATGTCAAACCGTCTGAAGTAAAAAATAAGATGTCTGCTGGAGTGCGAGTTACTCCAAATGTCAAGTACATCTTTGCTGGTCTAGAGACGCTAACTGAACAATTTCTGTGAGAAGATGAAAAGTGCACTCTCAACTTGGATTCCAAATTAAGATCACAGCAATGAACAACAGGAAGAGCAGCAAGCTAGTGCAGACAGATAATTAATTATTACTTACGTCAAGTAACTGCACTTTCAACAAAGAGCACCGAAGGCGAAATTTCAGACTCCAAAATTAATCACCATTATTCGAATCCTCAGATTAAGTGAAATTAACGAGTGAATTATCATGAAGTGAAATTCAACATTTCAACACAAAATTCTGATACAAGAAAGATTCCACAATGAAAATTATGATGTATTTCGTATTTTAAGAAAATTGAAACTTTATGCATGGATGTATCACTGAAATGAATATGAAATTGCTGTTCATGTATAGGAACCAGGCCTATCTTCTGGGGCCTATTTCGTAAAACACTGATAGCTGATAGAATCAACTGATCAATAAGGAACCTATTTCATAAAACGAGTGAGATGATTCAATGTCTATGAACTGATAAAATCAACTGATAATGTTCTGATTAAACCGAACTGATAGATTTCAATTTCATAAACAATCACTGATAGAACGCAAAATTGGAATTCCTTCAGAAAGTAGATCAGATCAGGAAACACTACTGATAAATCATGTGACTACTGTGTTAGATTTCTATCAATTGATTAAAAGTAAATTTCATAAACATTGACACAACTGACAACTGCTGCTAAATTTCACTGACAAAACAGCCAAAATGATATCAGTCAACAGAGGATGATAAAATGGATTTGCTGAACATATTTGACGGGTTTGAAACCCGAAAGCGGAGAGCATTTTTTGGACAGGGTGCATTTCAACGCTGATTCAGACTTCAACAGTGGTTTAGAATGGGAGAGAGCACGCACAAAGCAATATTGCAATATTGTGTGCGATATCATTCAACTCTTGAGATCTTCAATTTAACCATGTACTGCATAGATAGAGATGTCTGTCGTTAGTCAATCAAGACATAAGCATAACGGAGCGTCGATACGACGCAATCAAAAACAAATGTAGGTCAAATGACGTGCAAGCTACGAGCGTTTTATCAGCTATCTGTTGCTTTTATCAGTCGTTTATGATTTTGACATTCTATCAGTTGATAACTTACAACCACAGAATCAGATTGTTTAAGTGTATCACTTTGCTATAAGTGCAAGCTGATTCAAAACGATGGCAAATACAGAAACTTACTAAGTGGGGAAAAAGAAATTTTTTCCGTGTGTAATAGCCAATGCCAATTTCATTTGGCTGTACTTTGTGGTTGATATGCTCCTCAGTTCATCAGAAAAAAGACAGACAATGCAGCCATCTAACTCTGCAGATAGAATGATCACAACTGTGTAAGCTACGTGAGTGTAGGCATTCTGGCTAGCATAGAAGCATTTTAAGCGCGATGTTTTAGCACAAAAAACTAGCATTTGCAACATAATGGATCACTCTTATGCAAACTTCTTATTAAAAAAAGCATATGCATTTGAACACTCTTCTCAGTATAAAATAATTGACAGGTTTTCAAAAATGACAGTCGAAAGCTATCAAATCGATATTCCGACAATGTGATTGGGAACTTGAAGGTCGCGAAAACAGCTGACCGAATGCAATTAAAAATGAACTAATTTAAACTAGACCCATTATTATTCTGTAAACGCTTTTAGCACAAAAATCAGCTGATGTCCTTTCAAGGCTAACATGGCGAAAGAAAAGTTAGCAGGCGCAGGAAAAATGTTCATAAACTTCTCTGTAGAACTTGATATCGTCTGCGTCTCTGTGTGTGTGATCCGGTTGATAACAGTCACTGAAACTTCCCACAATTTGGCGTGCTAAATATTGAACTGGCTGCTTATTGTTCGATGGCTATGGTATTATGTCAGGAGATTGTGCCATTTCATTAACGTCACATGTTCCAATGTTTCCTTTCTATTCAAACAGGAGAAGAGACGACCTGTCTAATCCTGTGATTCAAGCACTTTGGGATCCCTGGTATGCAGTGGAGGTGTGCGAACCCTACCCAACCCAAATTCGGGTTCAGATTTAGGCTGATTGTAAAATAATTGGGTTTTATTTTCGGGTCATGAATTAATACCTAGAAATTTATAAATGTGCTGATGTTTTATTGACTTCCTCTGTACTCGTATGTTTTATTGTGTAGAATTTTTCGATACTTTTTCCTTCAGTATATTGTCATGCACCTCGCCCTTTAACTTCACAATGATTCTCTGATAGAATCATCTGACTTTGAAAGATCTGGCTTTAGTTGGTAATCAACTTTCTTTCGGCCATGATGTTAACGGTAAGACCGTCAGTAGTAGCAAGATATGCAGTCAATGTGCAGTACCCTGGTGGAGATTCCGTTCAACGTCAAAATCTGGTTGCTGGCTGGCCTTAAATTAGACTTACTATCACCAAACAGTGTTTGCGATAGTGTTTTTAATTGGCATGATGGTTCTTGATTCTACCTTTGCCCTCGAAGGCCGATGGGACAATAATGTCACTTTAACTTGTCTCGTTCAAATCACTGATTGTCTAAGATGTCCTCAAATTGATACCTTTTCAAGGTCGCACGATTTCACTCGTGTGTCACATATAGCGACAACAGATTGCAAGTCTGACGTGATATGAAGTGCAATATTGAACTAAGGGAGTAAGCCAATGAGGCTCCTTTCACATTATCCGCTACTTAAATAGCAGCCCCAATTTAACCCAGTTGTTTAACATTGCTTTCAGCTGAAAGTTACAACATTAAAATCTGTAATCATTAATTCTCCTGCCAACCAACTCCGCTAAAAAGCGGAGCAATCAAGCTGTAAACACGATGTCATTACTGCGACACGACTGACAGCGCATCCAATGCAGAGGGCGAATGAAAAATTGCTCAGTCAGCAATTTTCGTTAAAATTCCACTGTGTACTTTAGATAAAGCCGTCATTCCGTCAGTCAGGGTTTGGCTCTCAAGCTCGGGCTCACCCCAAAAATTGCGAATTCAGTCCGGACTCGAGCCCGGTTTGACGATCCGGTGTCTCTCACCCAAGGGGGATCCCAACGCTCTCACTTGAGGTTACCAGCCCCAACCTGGTGAGTTGTCAGTGTGAGGGCTACCTCACCCCTAGCTCTCAATCGGCTCTAGGTGGGTTAGGGATGTGCTTTAAAAGCAATTATTCGATACTCTCAATGGCATTGCATCATTTTTGACGTTGAAGTGCGACAACATGTGCAACTTTATTGTTGTCATCAAACTTGCACGTATAAATGCTGGTGAAACTCTCTCTGATACTAACTTTCTGAAGCATTTTTTTCGAAGTTGCTGCAACTGAGTGTCGGTGAAAATACTCACAATGCAAAGATCATCTGCAATCTGATTGCAGGTGTCAGCAATAAACTTGCAGGTGTAAACGCATTTTTGTAGATTTTTCACGATCGTGCTTGACACATGACAATGCGGCACTCACTGTAATTTGTCCACCTGCACGTGATCTTCATAATTAGCTACAACTTTTGTAAGAGCGAACAATTGCCAAATTCTAATAAGCAATCTTGCTTCAACCTTAGGAGCAATAGTTTTTACTGTAACGTCATGCTATCACTTTTATACTTTCTAGAGTTTGCTAAATAACTTGTTCAGCAATTTATCTGCTTTCTTTAATGCTCAGTCCGATGGCACCTGCCCTCATGATTTGCGGATTTTCGATTCGCTCGTACTATCGATTGACATACCAATAAGCACTGATTTTCATTGCAATTGATAATGTGCAGAACTTTCCCAACAATAAGACAACATCATCAGCTAAAATCTTAAGCTGGTAATCAACAGATTTTATGAAAGTTCAGTATACGATGGTTATGGTATAGTTATTTTAGATTATTAGATAGCAGCAGAGGTTGGCGATCTGTAAAAGTTTAGACCGCTTCAAATCAATTGCTGATCACAAATAATGTTTAATAAAATCCAATGTAACGCTCAGCACATGTAAGGGGAATCAAATAAATCAAATTATTACTAGCAATATAAGTGAACTACGAAAACAAGACACAACAGCAGAATAGCGATGCTTGATGAAGAAATCAGTCACCTCTACATGCAGGTCTAGTAAAATTGAAATTTATTAAAATCAAGCCACAATAATCAAATACTATAGGACCTACATGTATAGTGCCATGCATGATAACTAATCAACTTGAGTGACGGGAAGGGAAAACCCAATTCCCTTGGTTTTTTGTGGAAATGTAATGGGAAATTAGGTCCTACCAACAATCTAGCTATCAGCAAAATGTGATCTTTCATTATACTACTTGTTCATACTAACATGAAAGCGAAAAAGTTGGATCCTACCCAGATGTAACGAATATCATCGTGCAGATTTGGAAACATCAAAATCTCAGTTTTTAAGAAAATCGCCAAAAACGTGAGTCAAATGATGTTGCAGGTGCTTCCTTTGCCATCTAGTCTCGGACTGAAGAGCATGAAATAGCTTTGGAAAACATGGGTGCCCTGTAAGCATTGTACATTTAACACCCTACGTTTCACGAGTAATTGTAACTATTTCCTCAATGTATCTTCGACTATAACGTACAATCTTTGAAAACTGTGCATGCCCCGTATAGGCGTCCTTAGATTGTCGACATTTCTGCCCTCAAATTCTCAACATAAATGCTAAATTTCATTAAAATTGACAAGAAAAGTACAATCGCAGTACCTTACAGGAGATAAAATAATGGAATATTAAAAGAATACGGAAGTCTGAGAATATATCCGACCAACTTAAGAAAGTCTCACAGTTTGAGATGAAAATTTCAAGAAATGAACGATATGCCTAAGACACCAAAAAAGGAGACGGATACAGGAAGAGAAACGTCATTATAAAGAATTGGGATGAAGGTAAGACATCTTCTGAATGACGAACGTCTACCGTGAACAAATGTCCTCAATCGTGGGCGAATCTTTCTTACAAAATGGTTCATGAATTGGACTTTTACTTCTGCAGTAAGAGTACCAAATTGGTTGATCCATTAACTTATCTAAATACCCAACCTATGTTTAGAGTTCTAATTATCATACTCCTCGATTTTTCAGTTGTGATGATCGTTTTTCTCTGACTACGTTTCTCTCACCTGTCTTTCTTCATTAGATCGAAATGGGTGAAAGCGCATTCAGCTTCGTTTTGTGTTGGATAACAATGAAGTTATTTCAAGTTGTTGTCTCTGTATTTCAGAAAGAGATTACAGAATGAAGGGTCAAATGCGTGAGCATGTCATCTGAACATTTCACACAGCAGAGTTGAAAAGAAATCACAATTCTGATCTGTAAATTGACTTTATTAAGTTGAATCAATTAATTTCTTAATTATAACCTCATAATTATAACACCTTTTTGATTGAAGCTATTTTATTTGCTTTGTTGATAAAAGTTTGCTGAGCACGAAGCAGGAATGTAGAGCGGCACTGGACTCAGGAATCGTCGAAGCCACTGCATTTCGGCCGGACTCGAACATGGGACAGCTTGGAATAGATGGATAGAGATCACCAGTTTGCTGGTAAATAAGTATATTGATATACCCAGTAGGCTGGAAGTGTATGAGGCGTGCGTGAGATCGGCTTTGTTGGTTGGTTCAGAGACGTGTCCACTACAGAACAGGATGCTGAATATTCTACGAAGCTGCGACCACAGAATGCTGAGAGCCATCGCAGGAGTGAGATGGCAGGATGGAAAGACTAGCACGAAGGTAGCAGAGAAGTGTCGTACAGTGGATCTAGCTGAGAAGATCATGTAGAGAAGACTCCGGTGGTTTGGCCATGTTAATAGAATAGAAGAAGGTTGCTTTGTGAAGGTGTGGATGGAAGGAAACAGAAAAGGGAGACCTAAGAAGACGTGGAGAAGGTGCGTGGAAGAGGATATGGCAAAGCTGGAAATCAGGAAAGAGATAACTCAAAACAGAAGCAATTGGAGAAGAGGCATTGTCGCAGGTCCAACCCTAAGATAATGGGAAAAAACACGCTAAACGATGATGATGACGAATCGACTCGGGATGGAAGAGATCCCGAGAGCAAACCTGACACGCCGTGCTATGCAGTGTTTGATGATATAGACGATTCTTGACCTATCATTAGAGTCAGCATTACCGACGGAAGTGAGGCACGAGCTAAGACGGCTGCAGAAAAGGAGAGGAGTGAAGGTAGCAGACCGACGAATGAGAAGATGGATGTGTGCTGTATCTCTCTATGATAGATTGGTCTGTGAATACCTCAGTCTTGCCGTGGCACGAGATTTCTTCGTCCCATTCCCATCATACTCCCACAGGATCCCATGGGAAATTCCGCTCCCACGGTAACACTGGAATATCTCCTGATGCGTTTGAATCAGCTACCAATTCAGGATGGCATGACGGAGTGTAGGTCACAATAGTTAGTCCATGTGGTACAAAAAGATATGGATGAAAAAATGTGAAAGATGAAGTTAAATGGAGCTACGCCACTCGACTGTGTCCGCAGACTGGGTCTCAAAGAAGCCAACGCCTCCGAAATGGGGGTGGCGCATGTAAGCATTTCGTAAGGAAATTTACCAACTCACAGGAGCTGTAGAAAGTGACAATAAATCATTGAAATCCGATCTCTAATATTAAATGACTAGAACGGACTTGCAAATTGAAAGCTAAGTGACTTCGTAGACATGCGTTGTTGTGACGACGCCAACCTTAACGACGGTGGCTTCCAATGGCTAGATAACAAACATGGTAGACGCAGGAATACGGTAATAGAATAAATGTTGGTGCCAAGCAGCCTTGCCGATAGATAACTTAGGCACAATATTGCCTGGGTGACCGCACAACGCCGTCATACGTCATGTGAACTCAAAACAGTTGAACGATGGCGAATAAAACCAACATCATTGACAAAATGGTTATGTGCTGCCTTGTCTGAAAGTCAAGTAACCTTCCCGTCCCTCTCCAGCTCTAGAAGCCCGTGTATGTGGTAAGCAAATCGTGAATGCGTTACACCCCACATGCGGTTCACCAATCCATCTGATGCGGTCCGCGTCTCCTTTTCAAAATTACAGTTATGTCTGATCCAAAAAGTACAAATCAGGTTTTGTAAAACTAATGCTTAATCATGCCTTCTGATCATGTTTTGATTAATTGAGCAATTTTAGTTGGATTTGATAATTTATTAGTGCATATTGCACTACTATATTTTGATTACTTCTATGCTAAACAAAACCATATAAACAACAAAAAGCAAGTTGAAGTCATGTCCTCTCTCAAAAACTTCTCCAGAATTGTAAGGAGGTTCAAAAAGTGCATCGATTAGCTTTTCTGGGGATTGTGGCCCGCGAGATGGCTAAACTTGATCTCTTGGCCAGCGGTGGGTCCCCTGAATTATACCCAAGACGGAGAGCTGCTAAAATTGTATAAATTGCAGTTGTTAAAAGGGACAGCAAATTCAAAATGCGCGCGATGACATGTCCTCACCTGTAAACAGTGGAGATATCCTGGCCGGAACTTGAAATACTGTACAGGACTAATATTGAGAATACCATGAAGCATGACTTTGAGAGGAAGCTGCCCATCTGGCGGTTTTTCATTGGGATCTGTTCCTGCCTCGAGAAATAACTTGATTGCCCTCGCAAATACACCCATGTCGAAAATGTAGAAATAATGGTGAATATCCATGAAATTTGGATCAACATCGTGAGAGAGGAATGATGAGAAAGCTCGGAAAAGAGCATGAAAAGGAGTGAGACCTTGCCAGTTGGCGAAGGCCGGGTTGCAGTTGTGAGACAGAAGCAATTGAAGACAATCAAGGATTTCCAGTTGATATTTTTCTTGTTGCCCATCCACAACAGGAGTCAGAACGGTCTCCGGATTGGAGGGATCAGTCAAAGCGATATACCTGCATCAATGACGATGAAATTCAATCATTACCTCATACTAATTCCATATTTTTATAAAAAAACAGCGATATAAAAATTAAACAAAAACAACATAAAAATAAGATAGAAAAAACAAATAGAAAAAATTACATATATGAACATATATACATGTAAATTAAAAATTTTATGCACAACCAATCATTTGTAAAAAAATATAATGTATAATTTATAATATAACATGTAATTTAACATATTTAACAAATATTTGTACATGTGTATATTTCCTTTTGTGTTCTTTAAGCATTTTATTCATCGCGAGTGCTTCTAAAACTAATACTATCAACAATAATAATAAAATGAATGCATGATTTGATTTTCTCTCGATCATCATAACACATCAAAGACTTAACTTCGAGATTGCTATCTATCATATCGTTATTTAATGCAAATCAAATATCTATCAATAAAACTTTGTATATTATGCTTATTCTATTGCAAATGTCTGTATAGAGCGTTATAGTCACTAAATCAATTTTGTGGCAATTCCTGGCGAATACTAGTTCATTTATTAGACTTTTAAAGTTTCTCAGCGATTCGAAGGCCTTTAATAGAGCAACTGAGATATTCATGCAATGCATATATGTGGAAATGTAACATTTCGAAATATCTAGAGCTGCTATGAAGTATCAAACTGCATTATACAGGAAACATTAAGAGAATAGAAATCAAAAATTGAGCGCATGACACGAGTCAGTAAAGGTGAAATCAACTGCAAAAATATTGAATGTGGGCAATAAAAATGCAACATTTGCCATTATACGCCCAGGCGCTTATTTCAATGTTGCTGGCATTCACTGGATGGCTTTTCAGTATCCAGCTTCATGTTAAAAATGTTGGTACCAACTTTTCAATGTTGTTGAATAATTAGTCAAAGCAGCAATAAACTAATTGACGATGGGCGAATTTGTTCCAAAACACTAGTAAAAACAAATTCAGAGGATAAATGAAATACTTGTTTAATGTGAACATGAACATCTTTAAGGTTCATTGATAATCAATTTCAGCCACATGAATATCTTCGTCTTCAACCATCAATAGTATTCGACGAAGGAGTGAAAATCTTAACTTGTTTGATGACGACCTCTTTAACGCTTCAACGACCCAGAAACCAAGTTTACATTTCGAAAGGAATGAGTTTTCTCGACTTACGTACGATTATATTTGTCTCCACCGTCTGCGAACACGTTTCATGCTGCCTGAAACGCTTACTTCAAGTTAGCTATGTGTAAAATGCCTGTTGATCATCATAAAAAATTGATGGAACATCAGTTCAAAGGCCAGTCAATCTCTTTGTTCACTGAGTTAGTTTTATAGCAGCGGTATCAATTCCAACTTGTTCTACCGAAAATGAGGTTCTTCTACGATTTATTTATTTATTATTTCAGCTTCTGGTTTTCTCATTCATCCAACTTGATATCAGAATACGTTGAAGGATGATAGGGAGCAGTCCAGGTAGGTTCTCATTCGTCCATCCATTCGTAGAAAGTACTTCTTGGTGTGGGCGGTTGAATGCTTGCTTTCCAACATAGGCGCTTATTGGAGATTTGGTGATCATTGGAGAGTGGGCACTTATTAGAGCAAAGGCGACATTATATCTTTAAAGACAGAAGAAGACTTTTCTAAAGCTCTATGTCAGTTCTTGAAACTACCTCGCCATGGCGGAAAGTACACAAAACAGCAGATCAATTATCCAGAAAAATATGTTCATCTTTGAGATATTTAATGAAGAAGAAATAGAGAGGCCCAATCATGTCTATTTGTATAAATGATGAAATTCTGGGATTTTGCTACACAAAATTTGTCAGCTGCCGCGTAGAATGTGCCATCCGAGATGAATTTTATATTGGTGAAACTTCAATGACGTCAAGAATAATTCGTGCTAATGAGCAGAAAAGCAACTTCTCATCCACATTTTACCAACTTGTGCAGCACATTCATACCACGTATCCAAAAACCATCAATTAGAAGGACAATCCTTGTGACAGAAAGAAACCATGCAAAGCACAAGTCAATGGAATCCTTATTGAAGAAACAAGAGGTCAACTAATGGATGCTCACGTGAATTTCCTTTCCCTTTTGTAATATAGTTTTCATCGCATTTATTCTACTCTCTAACGGTTTATACGCCTATGGTGTTAACACTCACACACACCAAAATAAAATATATAAATGAACGTTGTTTATACTCGGAGGCACATTATGCACGGAACCTTTCTTCCATGCGGCCGAGTTGTCATTTATCCCACAAATCATCACTCTTTTTGTGCTGAGTATTTATTTAACAAGAATGCAGAGTGTAAGGGCCTACCTATTTTAAAAGTCTTAGGTTTGACCCGACCAAGATTTGAACCAAAGTCTCCTGAACGCACAGTGAACACTCTACCACAAGGCTACAACCCCGGTTTTTTTTGCTGGCACCGAATTTTTGTTGCGATTTCTAGTCTCCGCATTTAGTCTCTCTAGTTAGATGTTTCCAAGAAATTTTCTTCATCACATATTAAAATCCTAAATTACAGTTCCAGATATTTTGAAATGCTGTGCTTTCATTAATAAACATTGTATGAATATTTCAGATGCTCTATTGAATGTCTTCGAGGTGCTAAGCAACTTCAAAATCTTTTGAATTCCGTGGAAAGCCAAGAGTGCTTAATAAATATGTTTGTAGTGTAAATATTTGCCAATTTGCTAAAATACATAACAACATATTCAAGGGAAATTTAGGTATAGTCATGATATAAGAGCTCTATATAATAAGATAAAGATAATTTTTGAATGCTACGTTTCTTTTATTCGATTGGTACTCACTTACGGTTTTCCCACCTTTTGCAACCTCATGATTAATCATGATTTCTCTGATTTGACATTTGTTACCGAGACCTTGTGCAGACGGTTGTTTACTACAATTGTCAGTGATAGTAACCATTCTTAGAATATCACGTTTGATGAGGGAAAACGCACTCTGCGAAATCCTCTGTGTATTACAACACCGCGAGCCAAACATGTTCGATTTAGCAACTCATTTATCCGCTTCGGAAGGTAAAGTTGTAGAACTCTTTCTTATGATGCACTTGTACCTCGTTCTATTATTATTATTTGTCCATGTTTTAAACTTAACTCTGTAATGCGTTCACCGCACATTGTGAGCCATCAATAAAGTCTTATCTTATCTCTATCAATCATTACCAAATAAATCTGTAGACAATCCGTAAGTATCATGGAGAGAAAATGCGATCGAGTAACACAAGTATCAAGAAATCAAGAAGTCATTCTTGATAATGATAAACAATTAGTCCTACTGGGATAAAAGTTTGATTTATATCGCGATCGTGAAATTCATCATCGATAATGGATTATTCAAAAATAGTAATCGCATTGTATGCAATTCATGAGCAATCCATCTCCTTACATAAATAGAAGGAAAATAAACTGAAGGCAGCAGATACGGGATATCTAACTGATTATGAGAAATATCTGCAAGTTCTCAGCATGGATAATTTTCCATGTGTTGATTAATTTGATGAATACCTGACATTGTTGTTGACATGATGAACAAGTCGATGCAAGGCTGTGCATTGTTCCCAGTCTTGTTGGTTGATGAGAGACTCGAGGCCACTGCCAAGTAGGAGTCGAGCTCGCTCAGCGACGCCGGTAGGTGGGCTGGCGAGGTTCCGGAACAACAGATGAAGTGCTGTCTCGCCATGCTGTGAGAGTCGATGCACATTTGCACCATAATCTATCAACTGTTGCGTGAGCTCTGCGCTCGAAGCAACAGCGTACATGAAAGGACTGTACCCATTCTCATCCAGCTCATTCAACCTCAGGATGGGCTCAGCATCATCTACCACGCCATCGCTGAGAAGGGATATATCAGAGCTGCTGCCCAACTGACCAACAACACGGAATGTGCGCATAAGGAGATCTGCGCATCGTAGGGCACCTGCCTGACACGCTTCAGTGAAAAGACGTTGAAGAGGGTAGAGAGGAATCCAAACTCGATGTGGAGCAGCAAGGAACAGTGAGAGAATATCCGCACGATCTGCCATCACCTGCAAAATCGACAATTCATTTTTACCTGCTATATAGGGAGAAAGCCTGAAAGTTAAAAGTCATCATAGAAAAATTTCGCTTCGAACACAGCTAGCACATGGAATGGCGATAATTATTGAGACTACGGTGATTGATATAAATCAATCTTCCAAAATGGGAAGCTCTTCACTTGTTTCAATCAGAATTGCAACTTTTGCGAAACATGATAATGTCTTTTACAAACGCTAGGAATATATATGGCCTCTGTTGGCATCGATTATCATCTTGAGTCTCAGAGGCATGACGTCAAATACTGATATAGGTCTACACATGCCCATGATTCTGGGATTACGAAACAATGTCTTTGCAAGCTTCGTAATTAAGTCCTTCCTGCCTTGTTGATAGAGGAACAGCAACTATACGCTTCAAATTTCAACAGATGTCCCAACGGGGATCAAAAGTGGTCCTGGGTCAGTCGAACACTTGATCCTGTAGGCCTTCTGAAATATTTTGTCATTGATAAAGCTTACTTTGTAAAAATGATCCAGTTAATCACCTTTTGCGAGTTTCCCATACTGATACTTCCGTCAGTACGAGTTCTAGTCGTTTTTTAATATCTCTTGGATCCGTCTTGGATTCTAAAGAACTTTTCTCTTATGTTGGCCACCGTCACTCATGCGCCTGTGAAGAAACACAGGGTTCTTAACGATGCAAGTGTCATACTGCTGCTGATGTCTTGCAAGCTGTGAAGATACTATTCTCCAATGCCTCTTTATCCATAAAATCAACGCTGATGACATTTTTAATGGAATATCTCGGCTTGTGCGTTCACAGTTCCCAAGTTGAAAAAAACCGTTCCTACTAGTACTAAGTGAATCAAATGCTAGGCCACGTGGTTCTAGCCGTACGCACAATGTGCTCGAACTCGCTTACATTATGAATTTTCGAAACGCAATCTGACCGTTAGAATGAATTTTGCTCCGAGTCAAGCTACTTCAAAAAAAATGACCAATGCTTAACAGGTAGGGCCCATGAGTCACACAGACTTTGAAAAATACAAGAAACTATTTTACTAAATAAGCTCTTTAAATCTTACTTTTTATTTCTTTCAAATCGCTGATCATAAGATATCTAATATTTCGGCAAAAGCCCCATAAATGAGCATGAGCATCGCAGATCATCCCTCCATATCTAATAACTTAGCAAACATATCACTTGATAATTTTATTTTTGTTGTAAGATAATAAAATGAACAATTTTTGCACATTTTTATTGTCTTTGAAACTAAATTTCATCAGCCAATCGGTGCGCAAGTGGATGATCCGAGTATCAGTCTGCACAAGTGTGGTTTCCGTGGCACAGTGGCTAAGTGCTTGGCTCAGGGATCTTTCGGTACGGTGTTCGAGCCCCGAAAATGTCATTTTCGCATGGCATTGTTTTTTTTCAACATCTTTTGCATGGCAATCTGATCTATCGTGTATTTAATCTCATTGTTGTTAATTGCATTCACGACATGGCTTAAGATGCTTTGGTGGACAATCGATCCCCGCTACTTGCCTTAGTGTCGGCGGTCACAATTGTGACGTGTTATTTATTCATTGATTATTATTGCCTTGACAACTGATGTGTGGTGGTAGGGTTTGATCCTGCCAATTGACAGAGTCGCGTAAGTGGCTCGTAGCTCAGTTGGTTAGAGCACAGGTCTGGTTAACCTTGGTCGTAGGTTCGAATCCTACCAGCCGCACATCTTTTGCATGGCAATCTGATCTATCGTGTATTTAATCTCATTGTTGTTAATTGTAAGTCCTCAGGAATGACATCCGGACTAAAAGATCAAAACGCTCCGGATAAAAGTCTGACTAAGTCAGCACGGTCGAAGCTCCCAGTATGGGGGAGTAGTGACGTTAAACAAGTGCAACCTTGACACTCAATAAACTTATAAATTGTGAACATAATTTGATTCTGATATGATTGCTTCGCCCCAAAATTATATTAGTCCAATATCCATTGAATTTGGCAGATGCGTCTGATAAACTGACCAGCGCTGTGTGCTATGATAATGAAGTAATTTAACATTTTGTAGTAACACTGTCATCTCATGCAATGCACATGCATTCGCACAATTGAGAAACATGGATCACTTTCAAAGTTGCCTTAAAATTATCAAACAACGCATCAGGCAAACCTCGCCATCTGTAAGAACATAATTCTAATTTTGAATATGTTGTTCTATTTATATAAGAGAAAAGCTCACTGAGTCACACTTACCGCATGGTAAATAGCCAGACGCTTCTCCTCTGAACCGCAATCCCTGCTGTTGGTCATTCCCATGAGGAGGATTCTTGGCAACATGAATCTGTGACAGGTAGTAATCGAGGAATGCAGACTGGGATAACAGACGGAAGCCGTGGTATTCACACTAGCACCTCTTCTCAGTAAAAAATCACAAATGGAGAAATCTCCCAATTTACAAGCCAGATGTACAGGAGGGGAGCAACTGGATGAGCTCGCATTCACATCTGATCCACCCTTGTCGATGAGCCATGTCACTAGTTGTAAGGACTTCACTGCCACAGCATGCTGCAAAATCGTATAGCTTCCATCTACAAGTTGATTCACTTGGAAGGTACCGGTTGACAAACAAGAATTCAATGCCTCTATTACAGATGCCTCGATAGAGGCGTAATTATCTACTGATGCATCCCTTAACAGTAGCACTTTTCTTAAAATTTCAGTTGAATCGTAGTTCACGTGGAGAGAATTATCATCATTTTCGTCGCTTTCATTTGCTTCTCCTTCGAAGTGATCGGACGGATTCGAATAGTAACTTTGAACCACATCCAAAGCTCCTCTGACACGTCGATACAGTCCTCCAAACATCGCGCAATACTCTGTGAAAGAAAAAAATAGTTTCCAATCGACAGTCTGAAGTACACGATCTTTTGGAAATGAATTCTCTGAGAAAATCAGCTGATATTAATTACAAAGTTGGCAAGCGGATAGGCAATCCTATCTTCTAAACAAAGACTCTTAGACTACTGGAATTTCTACCCAACTGGCTGTTCTTGATGTAGGTCCATTTAATAGCTAATCCCAGTTTTGAGCACAATAGTTACCAGCCACAGCACGCACTAGAGATGTGCAACGGCTATGAATTGAAACCCGAACACGACCCGACCAACTTCCGCCCAGACCACGAATAAATTCTAAAACCCGACAGGAGCCCGAATTCAGGTCGCGGCGAGTCGGTTTTTTACACCTCTATTTCACACATAGTCTCTCTGCAATTTCATTGGTCATAGATTTGTCTTCATCATGGGGCAGTAAAGTGTACAATAGACTGGTAACATTAACTCGATTAACTAGAATATATTGCAAGAAAGTCCATTACGAATACGGATGTAGTAAATAATAACACTGATAATAAGAAAGACATATTTCTTAGATACATCGCTATCGGTTTACAACATTACAACAATGTGGATGTCACATCGTAATATAGCATTGATGATAACTTGGGCAATTTTTTTATGACATGCCATATTTTGTCACATTTTTAGGGTAAGGTAATATTGTCATATTTTCTGTGTCTGATCAAATTTAGTCATTTTTGGTCATTTTTCTGTAGTTTTAAACGTTAGAGTTGCCGGGAGGAGGGAATAGAAAATGACCGATGCTTGCAGAATGACGCAATATTGGTCTTCTCAGCAGTGCAGTGCAGTATGAGGACAGTTCCAAATCAGGGATGCGGAGTCGGAGTCCCGGAGTCCTATCATTTTTGCTGGAGTCGGAGTCCTATCCAATGATAGGACTCCGGTCTATCATTAGACCCAAAATATAATACAAACAAATTATTTATTTTCGTGCTTATAGCTGTCACTGTCTTGATGTCAACTTTCTCCGTCAAACAAAAGTGCAGAGACAGCAGTGCATGCAAAGCTTGAAATAGTTGAGGGAATGAATCGTGATAGTGAAAAAGGGATTGTCTTTTCACTCGCGGTGATTTAATAAGGACAGGCCTTCCTAGCCGCGATCACACATGCGCGCCAAAGGTCACATCAGAGACAAAAATGAAATACTAGTTTGTTTGAGAACATTACCTCTTACCCTCACGTTAATCGTGTGTGATGGGTCCTCTAAAGCGCATATTTTAAATAGAAAGTGTACTCATATTTTTGAGAAGGATGGGGATTTTCCTGCCTGGTGGAGACTGGAGAAAAACCGTGTGAAGCACACATCAAGAAGATGGGAGGAGCCGAGTCGTATGCATCCAACTGAAAGCGACATTTGATCAACTTTCATCGAAAATGATTGATAATTGATACAGCAATGATCCCTGAAAATAGGTTCAGTTAAGCCTATAATGATCTATGATGTAGGTTGCCAGTTAATTTTTCAAAAAACAAGGCTTTATATATTGGCCACCCGGAGTCGGAGTCCTATCAAAATGATAGGACTGCGCATCCCTGGTTCCAATGCATGCATTGCTTACAGATGTGAATGTTATCGGCGGAGTCAGGATTGGCTCGTCTCTCGACTGCCTCTCCTTGCCAGCCAACTGTCGCTTCGTCAGAGCGTTGTTCTCCATGTTGAAGAAGATGCTATACAAAGACAGACATTTTTTAACATCAAATGAAGTAAATTACATCACTGTCCTGTAAAACATGGTGTAAATGTGTATACTGTGGCAAAAATTTGAAATAAATCGTCTTATTTGTCTTTGAACTTTTTAACTCCTTTGCCTGAAAATAGGAACATAATATTAGCTATATTTTAAGATTTTTAAATCTTACCGAACTACAATTTACGATTTTTAGGTCATATTCGGTTATATTTTAAGTTTTGTTAGGTCATATTTTTTAGATTTTTTGGTTAAAAAAATGCCCTAATGATAATATTAGAATTACCGGTTCTTAGTATTGCAATGTAGTTTCACATTTCATCACACTGAAATTTTTCATAATTTTGCAATTTTTTATTCAAAAATTTGGCCTACACTCAAAAAAGTTAAGCTGCAGTTTAATGGAACAAGAGGTATGTAGCGCTAGCAATAGACAAGCGATTGAACACATCAATTCAACAATCTAAAATTTTTTAAAAGATTCTCGATTTTCCAGCAGGTTTTATTAACTGGACGCATAACTACTTGACATATAGTGGTACTACTATCATACTGCTAGTTCTTGAATTCCATATTCAGACAATGAATCTCGAAAACCATTCAACTGATGCATTGAGAAGCCCAAAATTTACATTCAATGCCATGGAGTATTCACTGTCATCATAGAAACACCCATAAAACAAAATACACATCCACTCAATAATAATGACAAGTCATTCTATTTCAAATAATGCATCCCAAGTTTCATATCTATGGAAAAGTTATATAATCACTCAAGAAATGGAAGTTACATCAAAAGTTATTTAAATGTTGATCAACAATCTATTTGTCTTAATGATAGTAATACTATTTAATGAAAACGATAAATGTAATCTTCATAAACCAATCGTTTCGGAAAACGCAATTTTTACCCTATGTATTAAGTGCACGTGCACATGCAGAACGTATACATACATGTTTGTGAATAACATACATTTATACCTATGAAATAGAAACCAAGACAGTTCTGCGACATAAATTAATTTTTTACTATTAACTCGCAAACGTTTCACACGCAAGATTTCTCAATGCGAAATGGCTTAGGCAAGAAATTCTACACAATGTCAGACAGCAACACACTGCACATACAAATACATACGAATACAAAGGAAGTCAATAAAACAACAGCATATTTATATATTCCTAGGTATGAATTCATGACCCGAAAATAAAACCCAAATATTTTACAATCAACTTAAATCTGAACCCGAATTCGGGTCGGGTTCGCACACCTCCAGTGCATACAAGGGATCCCAAAGTGCTGAAATAAAACATACACATGTACAAGCATAAATCAAATTGACGTTCATTGGATTCACTAGAAAATATAATCATTTGTGACAACATTTTGAAATGCACAACAAGCCGCAATCCTTTCTTAAAACTTAAAGTTTTAACTTCACGAAAAAAACTGACGATTTTTAAAAGAAAGAAGGCACAATAGATCACTGAAATAATTGCTTTTGGAACTCATTCCCGAGTTTCTCATTGGCTCTCCGCCCCTATGTGCGTAAATTCATTCAACGTAATATTTTCCTGGAACATTTCATTTGTGTAGAGAGCGGTGTTACAAACAATACAAACAAAAGATGTGATCCCTTTCATGAGGTACACATGATACCGTCCCTCTCAACGAAAACGATCACACTACGCCTGAAAGCTGCAGTCATCAGAGCATAGGACGGTCCCTTAACGTATGCGTACAAGGCATGTACACCGATTCCGCAATTGAATTCATACGCAACTGGCATCAAGAGATAAAAGTACTTCGCAGCATTAATTCACATCAGCAAGCTTTTGCTTCTATTTTATCACGTATGCACTTCGTAAAAAAGATTTATGGCATGGGAATTCACGTCGTCAGTCGTCAAATGCATGAAAATTAACAAGCCATCGGCAGTCCTTGTTGAAATCATGTCATTTTATTGACAAATAAGACAAAAACTGATTTATAGTCTCGAAGGGAATTATAAAGTTTTATTTGAAGCAATGATTTCATTACGGCTTGTTTCATTGAGCACTAAAATTCAAGATGATTTAAACCTAAAATAGGAAATAGAAATTTCTTATGAAAAAACGTACATTCAAATAGTTGACGGGGAATAATGACGCACTATGTGAAAATTGATACTATAATATAGGGAACATAGTACAAATTGACTTGGCGCTAATAATCAACTTCGTCGTAAAACTCGCATTCTCTCATTACAAATCCCTTGGTTGGTCAAAAATTGCAATTTTTGCAATATATGAAATAAATCTGACTCTACAATACTCTATCAACAACAGTACTCTTCTATTTTGACTTTTAGTTCAAAAACAAAAGTGATGAGAGAGATGAACAAACAAAGTTCTCAACTTATTTAGGTGCCAAATTAAATGTCCTCAATAAACGTAACGACACACAGTCATTATATTCAAAATCTAAAGAGAATGACAAGGAGTCAGCAAACGACAAGAATCCACGACTTGTTTTTGTACCTGATTACTGCTACCCGGTATTCTCTCACAAGTTCATATGACGTTTTATTATAACAAGAACAATAAATGCATGTAAAAGTTTTCATCATGCAGCTTAGGTGCATGATTTACTCATTTTTCTAGCTCCAAATTTGGGTTTGAGGTGCCATCCACACCTAGTCATCCCATTGTAGAAATGAAAAATTTCATACGATGATCGCTCGTTGATGAAGGGACTCAAAAACGGGATCCAAAACCTATCGAGACGGATCCGAGACCTAATATTGTCTTTATTATTCCTTAATTTTCGTAAAATATAGGAAGAGTTTACTTTCAGTTGTACAAATAAATAAAAAGAACACTTCCCACATGAAGTAATTGCCAGTATATAATACACAAAAAGATCTGAGGGCACTCTACTTTCTCAGATACCGGAACTTTTCAAAATTTTCATCACCAGAAGAAATCGTGGATAAACTTTATCAACAATATCAAGCTTTAAAATGTTGTATTATTTTGCATAAAGATGGACTCGGTCGTCTTCTCACTTACTCCAATAATTGTGAAGTTCATTCTAAATTGATTTTCAAACCTCTTATGGGTCTAGGAAACTTTCTAAAAATACCACAGAATTTCAATTAATCTTCGGAGGTGAATCACAATTTGAAGAGATTAAAGAAAGATTGAAGAGAGCTGCCTCTTCCGATTGATTTTATAAGCGCACTCTCTCCTACCAAGGAATTCATTACTTTTTTTCATAAAAGATTATAATGATACCTACTTTCGATATTCAAAATAAAGAAATCATGGGACTACACCAAATTTCCCTTGCTTGATTAGAATAAAAGTCAAACAACTATCGCTTGAAGTCAATAGTTTACTATGGCTGTGATTAATTATGACTGTATCAAATAACATTTACCAACATTTAATTCTGCATTACCTTTTTTGTGAATCTTCAGCAGAGTTTAACTGACATGTATAAATTGGCAGAAATGCCGGATGTAGGGTACATGAGGTCACACAGTATCTGCATAACAACGTCGGTATTGCAATCAATAAGTTTGATGAGATATCAACTGGTCATCCCTTTACAGAAATCCCCGATTCAGGAGCTTTAGAAGGGATCTCACATGAAACAACACATCACTTTCTTCATACTATTTATATTATACATTCTTGCCTATATTTAGGCTATATCGACCATAAGTTACTTTTAGTTAGTTGAGCTTTTGTAGATATTCAACCGCCGTCGTGCGGGATCCACGAACTGACTCTGAATCTAGAGAAAAGCAAGTAGGTAATCACTCAAAAATTTAGAAGTTCTAAACTCTTATCTGGATGCCTGTCCAGCCTATCTGTCTCAAAATTCAGCGTGTTTTGAAATGAACACGCCACATTGTGATGATACCTAAGAGTGGTCCATCATATCTTGCCTGAAATCCCGTCATGTAATTAGGGACGCCGGAAAGGGTGTTGCAGGAGTTGCATGTGTGCCCTCTTCATAAATTACGGAAGTGCTCCATAGTAAGCTGCAGTTTCGCGAATTATAAATCAGTGCTTATTGTTGACTCTAGGCTCCAGGCCGATTCGAGGTTCATTCTTATTGACGGTCGTGCGATGGAAAGCAGTATGACGTGTATCGTCACAATTTGCCATTCTGGTCCGCCACAGCCATAATAATTATTAAATTAATTATAAAGCTTGTCAATGTTGTACCGAAATCGCCTTCAGGATCATCCATCGTTTGTGGCTTGCTCTCTCCCAAAAGACAGCCTGTCATCCTACCAGTCGCACATCTTTTGCATGGCAATTTGATCTATCGTGTATTTAATTTCATTGTTGTTAATTGCATTCACGACATGGCTGAAGATGCTTTGGTGGACAATCGATCCCCGCTACTTGCCTTAATGTCGGCGGTCACAATTGTGACGTGTTATTTATTCATTGCCTTGACAACTGTTGTGTGGTGGTTAGGGTTTGATCCTGCCAATTGACACATTCGCGTAAGTGGCTCGTAGTTCAGTTGGTTAGGGCACAGGTCTAGTTAACCTTGGTCGTAGGCTCGAATCATACCAACCGCACATCTTTTGAATGGCAATTTTTTGATCTATCGTGTATTTAATTTCATTGTTTTCAATGACAATACAGACTTTTGTATAGGATGTTTTTGGTATTGAATTGAACAAAAATTACAAGTTCTTTAATCATATTCAAAGATAGAGTATCATGTTCACTTCGTACGCAGAGATGAATTATCAAGCTAAGGATTTGAATTGCTTTACAGATCGTTCTGTTGCATACAAATAAGCAACATAATGAATCCATTTTGCTTCAAAATAACGAATAGAATTATTAAGTATTGCATCGAATATTTAAACTGGATTGTTTTCCGTGATCCATTACAATTGAGACATAATCGTTGCAATTGTTTTAGAATAAGCTTATTGCCGTGAAGACCCTTGATATATCAGCATTCTATAGGCCTACTGAAAAGCAACATAACATACATGTAAGTTCTGCTGTAGTTTCCGGTAGATAGCTAGTAAATACTCGTAGAAAACGTGCTGTCTAATATAAGACTCATTATAATATAAGATCCAGGTGCGAAACCTATATGCAAAACCTCAATAACGCAAAAGAAATATTAAGTTGAGGTTCGGAAGGATGGGATGGGGGGCACAGAATTAAATATTTTGTTTATCTGCTTCGGTTTGCTAGAAGTGTGATTAATACGAAATCGACGGCACATCGAGGAACCTATTAAGTGGGCAAGAAGGAATTCCTAATACCTTACAGAGATAGGAAAAAAAGTCGTGCGTCGCTTGCGGATTAATGAGTTCCAGCAAAGTGCTTCGATTGCCAAAATTCTTTCAGATTTGAAGAATTCTGATCATTGCGCACAAGATTTCTCCATATTGTTGGCCCTTCCGATCATTATTAAAAATAGTAGCAGGCGTACGAACATTAGTTCACTCGATGTTTTCACATCCTCTCCTCGGCATTCCTTACTGTATAGTGCATAGACTGAATCGAATATTAGCCAAGACAGCGATGTGTGTTTTGGTGTGTGCGAAATGACATGACAGCACGCACGCATCTCTCACTGGCTCTGGTGCCCTCTGCTGACAGCTTATTGTTTGCCATTTCCAATAGCAAGCGATACACGAATTATCCATTCGAGAAGGGGCAAGTTGTCTAATTCAGTGATGTACCATTTCGATATTAAGGTTGGATATGATTCTTCCTTTCTAGGAAACCGACGCGTGTGCAGATGACTCTAATTCTGTGGATGGGCTTGTCCAAGTGCCCTCCTCAAGGACCGTGCAACACCAGCTCTGAACACGTGCCGGCGTCCCTGCGTGCAATATTGATACTCATATATTTAAGGGCATAGAAATAGACAACAATAAAACCTCTAGAATGGAAATTAAGCTTCATGCAATGCACAATAACGGCACATAAATCGCACGCATTTTCACCTAGATGCACCTGCCAACGTCTGTATTATTGGGTTAGAATCAGTCACATGAGTAAATCGAAGCTTTTAATTGGTTCTTCATGCCCCAACTTAGTTCCCCCGGATGTGCCGCGACCTTGAGTCAATTTCCATTCTAGCGAACTTCAGATAAACTTCAGATATGTTTAAGGGTGTGAAATCTTGCACTTATCGCTTTCCTGTGTGATCAACTACGGAATGCTCTGAATATCTTCTTTAAGATCGTGAACCACATGCTTCAAAGCCATCTTCAAGGAATTTGCTTGTGATTTCAGATTTTCAATTAAAATTATTGATTATTATTATACTTTCATGGTCGTATGCATACAATGTTCTGTGGTCTTCCTGTATGAATATTTAAATCTCTACGCACATCGTTCACCAGCAGTGCCATGGTCACATTGAATAAGGAAAAGCAAAATCAATCAATGTATTAAATTTTCATCTGCTAATGAATCTCCGTTATTGCAAACTTTATTTATTTCCTAGGCTGGAGCGCTTGCTCTTGCTGAGTTACACAATAAGGTATAAAGTTAAGATCCGATTACATGCCGGAAGACAGGGAGTGTTCGGCATTGAGCTTATTGGAATCTGTCAATAGAGTATTAGTTTCCGTGGATCATGCAATGCATAACCACTACATTAATCGATTAAAGCAAACATATCGCTCAATACAATCACTGCAGGCTTTATAAGCTTAGATAAATAGTATTGACGAGTGAAATGTTTGACAAGTAACAAACTAAGAGATTAAACATTCCCTCAACTGATCCAAACTTCAACTCACGAACTTTTGAGATCTATAGTAGTTGAGAGAGAGAATCAACGAAAAGCACATACGTTTGACAAGTAACAAACGAAGAGAGTAAACAGTCACTCATATGATCCAAATTTCAACTCATGTACTTTTGAGATGCACAGTAGTAGAGAGAAAGAGAATCAACGAAAAGCACAAGTCGACAATTCAAAAAGAATGGCAACCAGTTGAATCTACAATTAGTCAGTCAATGCCAAAGTTTTCCTTTGAATAAAGAGAAAATCAAAAAAGTGTTTCTTGAATGATCTTCATTCAAATTACATAGTGAGGCTGAGTGAGCCAAATCGTCATTCGTTCAGTCAATAATTTTGTTTACGAAGTGAAAACTTGCTCTAAACAAGTTTGAATGGGGTTAACCAGCAACAGCGGTCAAATTGACTTAGCAATCTCGGACATTCAGGTAGAGAGCACGTCAAAGAGTGTCTTCGTCTTTCAAAAATATGCATAAAAACGAGGAAGTGCATTAATATTAATGTGTTTTATGTTTAAAATGATAGCATCAATTTCAATAAAAATACAAAAAGTAAATGAGAAAACGCTGCATGAAAAGCATCAGAAAAATAATTTACGAATTTCCTTTCCAGTTTCAAGTAGGCCTGTATAAAACCTTCAAGAAGGGGTGCAGCCCTAGATTGATTGAAGGGAACTGTACAAAGAATGAAAAATTTGGCAAGACGGGCTGAATATAATGATAATTCATTAATTTACGAGGAACCAAGGATTGAAGGATGTAATCTGGATTTCACTTACCGTGGAACAAACAACCTTGGAGCCTAATGCCGTCGCCGACAGCGGGGAAACGGAAAATTATCATTCACACTGGGGAGCAAAGACCACCCCTCAACACCTGCCTCACAAGAGGTCGGGGTAGCCGTCGGGATTTTGCCTCGCAGGCAGTCTGTTCCATTGTGGTGGCTGGAGCACCCCAACATCCCGACAAGAGACAACCCGGTCCACCCCACACATACAACAAGCCAATCACAGAAGGACAAACCTTCATTCGGTGCAACATCACAAATAATTGATGGACCTCAAATAGGCAAATATCGCAGTCACCCAAAATGCCACCAAATGGACTTATACCAAACACAGATGCTTTTTTGCTTTTTTACACAGATGCATTGCATACTTTTGAATGCAGGGGTTGATTCAAGTATCAGTCTACTTTCCGGTCTACCAACAAATGTGCTCTCCAAACTGCGATCAGTAGTCAACGCTGGCACAAGATTGGTCTTCAATACCCTCTCCAAAAATCATGTGCCACCTCTTCTCGAATTATTCCAATTGCCTCGTATTGATGATCGCACACGCTTACTGTTTTGCGGTTCTAGTGCATCGCTGATTGCAGTGTGAAGCTCCATACTACCCTTCTGATTTTCTGCAGCTTTCAGATGTCGCTAGCGATCATCAGTTTCTCCAGTGCCTGTTGCCTGTTACCGCCGAAACACTTTTGGCGACAGAGCCTTGCCTGCTGCTGCTGCTCCAATGGTTTGGATAAAATTCCAGCTAACATTAGAGCAATCTCTTTGTACTTTCAAACAGACCCTGAAGAGGTACAACATCATGTCCGCATCTGCACTCTATTCCTTCATTGTCTTCTTTCTTTGTAAGTGGCCTTGTAGGCCACAGGAAATGCCTCTATAAATTTATCATTCAATATATCCATGATGGCTTTTAAGCAAGCTCATATACAGGCTCAGCGTCAGACTCACTTGCATCCAAAGTTACCAATAGAAATTGCTGGTGTTACTTTGCATACTGCATTCAGAGTGGTTTGACGAAGGTAAGCTATCAGAGCTTGCTTTTCAATTGGTAAATCATGTAGGCCTACATGATTGTCCACGGCTGACTTTCCTATTGCGAAAATAAGGAGTTTCTCAGATCCCCTATGTTTACGCCAACCATGAGAGTCAAAAGTTGTTTGCTATAGGTCTATTTCCCTCAATGACATGAATCATCGTTGTAAGTGAAGGTTTTACTTGGATGTAATTGAATAGAATAGGGTTGTCTCATCTGCCTTAAATGAATCACGTGGCTAATAGTCAGCCACAATCGCAGGCGACACTTATACATCGAAATATTATTGAGAATATTTACAACTGTCAGTAATTGAGATAAACAGAAGCGAATTTGTGCGTTATTTTTTCATGGGAGTGAAATTTCCGTCCGTTATATCCAATTGTACGCTATAGTCGTGTTCGTTATAACCGGAGTTTATTATTCAGATAGGATATTTTGGCGGGAACATTTTGTGTGTACGTTATAGCCGAATGCACGCTATATCCCGTGTACGTTGTAGCGGGATTATACTGTACCGGTATAAAGGGTTAGATGCTATTTCGGCAAGAGAAGATCCCAACAATGCAGCTACAAGACAGTTTTGACCAATTATTATTGAAACTTATGCTTACACTCCACTGATTACAACTCGATTCATTCCATATATAACCCCATCATGAGAAAATATTGAAGTAAGGAATCCTACGTTCATGTGTGACTGACTTTCTGTGTTCAAAACATATTGAAGCATATGATATTTATTGACAGAAAAAGAAACAACAACCGACTTATCACTGTGCTTAAACGAAGATGTATAAAACAAATATTTACCTACATAAGACTATTTGATCGGACCATCTCAATTACGTAAAGGAAATTTAAAAGACAAACAACAATACAAATGCTTGTTCTTGAATAATTAAGATGGATATTTACTGCTAGAAAAACATGCATTTAAAGCTTTAGAAATAAAACAGTCACTATAAAACAAATATTTACATCAAATTATTTGGTCTGACGATCTCGATTACAAATTTGAAACTTACAATACTATCAATAATACAAAATAGAACTAATAATAATTTATGTCCAAGCATCAACTGAATTGCAGCAGAACAATTGAACGAGTTGAAGTCTTCAAGAATATGCACCACTAGATAAGCGAATACATCATCTTCTGTGTTATCAATCCTCATGTGATATCGAATTTCTCGTTATTCGTCTGCCTTCTTCGAATGTGCTTTTATTGGCATTGTATATTCCCCCCCATCTCTGCTGCCCGAAATGCTAACCTTATCACTGAATTTATAACTCACACTATCGACTCAATTTTGAATTTGCATCCTTCCTGTGACGTTATTATATGTGGTGATTTGAATCGCTTTGACCCAAACGATGTATGTCTTTCACTTGACTTGGTGAATTCTTTCAATGGTCCTACGTATGGTGACGCCCAACTTGATTATATCTTGTTATCCGAAGATCTAGCGTGCCAGTATAGTGTCTCTGAATTCACCCCATTCGATAAATCCAAGGTTCCTCATTTGTCTCTCCTCGCAACTCCCACTCGAAAATTATCAAAGACAACAGAAATTGTCCGAAAGGTTTATGATCTCAGAAAATCGCATCTAGATGACTTTTGCCAACTTGTACAAATGATAGACTGGACTTTCATTGACAACGAGAATATATATATCGACAGTAAATGTATTATTTTTCACGATCTTCTTGATGCTGCTGCCGCGTCTACTATCCCTGTTACTTTTGTGCGTTGCACCGCCAGGGATAAACCATGGATTTCGCCACTTATCAAGGACCTCATTAATAAGAGATGGGACGCATTCCGTAGACGGGATTTTTCTACTTATAATCATTTGAAAGAGAAAATTCACTGTGAAATCTCCAAAGCAAAAATTGCATGGACAAAGAAAATCGGATGCACCAATCTATGGAAGGTAGTTAATCAACATACCTCATGCAAATCTCTGAGTCCAGTGATGTCCTTAATATCAAACTTTTCAAATGTGCACACCGCTGTTGAGAAGATCAATCACCACTTGAGCTCCGTGTTTCTGCCAAGTAGTATTGAGAATGTTGACATTAAAAATTACTCCTCGGAAGAAATGGCTGATTTAAACATCTCCCCGATGCATCTGTTTAGACTAATGGAAGAGTCCCGAGCGAGCAAAGCGTCAAGCGACTTGCCTACTGCCCTATACAAGTTTGCCAGTCCATTTTTGGCTGAGCCTATGGCCAGACTTTTTCAAATATCGATCAATAACTCCTACATTCCAAAAATCTGGAAAACTGCTTCTGTGACTCCTGTTCCAAAAGTTCATCCTTAAAAATCGTTTAAGACAGCCTTGATAACATACGCCCAATCAGTATTATACCATATCCTGCAAAGCTGATGGAAATAATAATAACCGACTATCTAAAGACGCGCTTCATTGAGTGTTATGATGAAAAGCAATTCGGATTCCGACCAAAGTCCTCAACTCAGTGCGCTCTTGTTGCAATTGACGATTGCATCACTAAATTTATCGATGATTCAGAAACCTGTGGGGCCCTAGTAATCTCCTATGACTACTCAAAGGCATTTGATAAATTGAGAAGTGACATAATTGTCAACAGGTTAGCAGAATGTCAGTTGCCTGTAAATTGTATCAAGTGGATCTTGAATTACTTGACAGACAGACAGCAATATGTCTCTATAGGAACCGCAAGGAGCACCTTAACCAAAGTTAATTCAGGAATTCCTCAAGGATCAACTTTAGGCCCTTATCTATTTGCACTATCGATCGCTACTTTCAGGGTCCTTTCTGAGAACTGCAATGTGTTTAAGTACGCTGACGATACGACTTTATGCTTGCCTATATTCACATCACAGACGAATGATCACATTATTGCGGAACATCAGAATCTTATGGAATGGTCTGACCAAATGGACTTAACGATCAATGCTTCCAAATGCAAGGCCCTTTTGATCCCGAAACGAAATTTTCCCGACCATCTGAGCTTGAATCTTCCTGACATTCCCTGCGTCAACTCCCTTGACTTACTTGGAGTTCGCTTTAATTCTCGATGAAATTGGTCTGACCACATAGACAAAATAATTCAGTCTGCTTCAAAACGTATGTACGCTATGCGTGTTCTCAAGCCGTGTATCTCAAAAAGTGACTTTCTTATAGTATATAAAACTTTCATACGCTCTGTCTTTGAGTATTGTTGCCCAGTATTTGTCGGGTTGTCTAGTACTGATGCTGCAAGAGTTGAACGTCTTCAACGCAGATTTCACCGTCTCATTTGCGGCAACGAATGTCGAAGTCCTTGCCTGGAGTCTGTACATTCTCGTAGAAATGCATTGACCGATAAATTCTTTCACAGTGTAATGGAATCTAGCCACATTCTTCACGAACTCTTGCCAACCATGTCTCGTGCAGGTCGTTTTTTGCTTCCGGAAATCCGCACTATGCGACGTATGAACTCTTTTGTGCTGTATGCCAGTAGACGCTATAATGACCATTTTTGTCGCTGATCTCACTGCAATATTCTTTCTTGATCATGGATGTTCTTGATTTTTTTCTTTGTGTAAATTTGATGTATCTTCCGATTTTCATTTTTAAAGAATAAATACGCATATTATTATTATTATTATCATTTCAGCTTCATTATTCATCTCTTCCTTGAACTCATTAGCTCCCCAACGTAGTGCGTTTAACTGCATTAGAAGTTGCTTACTTTGCTGAGTTTCAGCTTTCATCGCTCAATTGCTGTCCGTCATTGGCCGCAACAGTTCAATATTGCTGGTAATGTGCGAGCATGTGCAGATAGTTCAGATAGTAAGGCAAAGAAAATACATTTTAGGATTCGATGCAGATCACTATTTGGAGACTTACGTATTGCTCGAGTGATTGTCCTTTTCTGTTCGATAGCCAACTACGTAGACTGTTTACTTTCCACAATTTCGTTTGAGAATACGTATAGGAGCTATACTGTTCTGGAAGTTCCGAAATCCCATCATGAATTTTCTCCTCCATCCGTCGCTTAGATGTCCTCATGAGAAAATTCATTTTCACGCTTTTTTCAGGTCTAGTTCTTCCATTTCCATTCCAGCGATAGCCCTTTGCAGTCTTTTCTAATGCTGCGTGTACTTCTGAGAAGATTATTTGACTGAAAGTATCAAGGAATTGGTGATTTTGGTGTTCATGAATCCGCCTGCCCGACTGCATGAGTCCTTGATTATGCTCAGCGCCACAAGCGCCTCTTCATCCACGGAGCCTCCGTGAACATCTACGATGGCTCCATTCAGCGCAAAGCCTGATTAGGTGCCACATTATCGTGATTAAGAATCAATACACATCTTGATAGATTTGATAAACACATGTACTTTGGATTTCCAAACTGGTCTGTGATTTTTGATTTTTGAGGCATTCCTCGAAATTCACTTTGTGACAAAGAGCAATGAAACGACGGAATGTTGGTTTTGCTGTAAGCTGATAGAGTCTCCATTCATTCCTCACTTCATCGCAGATATTTTTGATCCAGTTCCTGATTGTTTAGTACACCGTGGGAGTGTTCACAAACTTCAGAAACCGTAGGAACCCTGAGATTTCAAGTTAAATGCTGATATAAATTATTTCACTTGCAATGAATGATTTTAATGAAAACATGTAAGCTTAGAAAAGATCATCACAACATAAGCATTTCACTCTATATGATTGGCGAAAGAAAAAAATCCCAAAAATCCCTAAATTTGATAGAAGTTACGATGTGGCAATCCTGCACAATTGATGCCAAAAGTATTTATAATTGACAAAGCATCATTCGATATGCATCATCTTCAAAAAGTACATTCATAGTTGTTCGCCATTACGTGAAAACACAAGTGGAACTATTGTTTATTTCGGGCTGTTCAACTTAGTTTGAGCGATAACTTGTGTTTTGCATGTAACTTTATCCACCGTGTAATATTCAATGTTAAGTGAAGTGTGTGATGACTATGACTTCTCTTTCCTCTCCTCCTTCCTCTACATTGATCGCGCAGAAGACAAGTGACGTCACTCTGCAACGTAGGAGAGAAATCAGGCTCATAATGACATTCATAAACAGCTGCCGTGGCCCCGCACCATCTCACACTCTCATCTCGTGGAAAGAGGGTCAAGACCTCTTGCTCTCGCCTCGCGGAAAGAAGTACAAGACCTTGCCGCGCGCGCCGTCATCTTCACACCTCCGCACCGACCAAATCACTCCCAATTCCTGTCCGCGGAGCTCAAGCGTGCCCGTTCAAACTCCGACCGTTCCCGCTCGCTGCCGCTGCTGATCACGCGCACTAACTTTAACGTGAACGCTTAACTGGTCCTTCTAGGGGCCACTTTCGAGACTTGCCCTCCAGGCCCTCAAGAAGGCCCATACCATTTGCCGCTCAATAAAGCATTATTAAGAAGCCAATCCTCTTTTCTGCTACGACCTACCGGGTTTGGGAGATCGTAACAAGTGGTTTGATTGAAAAACCTCAGCTAAAAGCCGAGTGACAATTCGATTTTTTTTGTGAATCTCCGAGACATCATCTACAATCTCATTTTCTATCATGCTTGCAAAGCGCAAGAGCATTTACCGATTCTCAAGTCCTATTACTGCTAATCAACTTACTACAAAGTTGTCTAAGCTCTTTTAATCCAAAACCTGTATGCTTCTCTTCTAGTATGCGATGTCGCAACTATCATGTTTCTTTTGATCTATTACTCAAACATGTGGTGAGATGGATGCTGAAGACCAAGAATCAGTCAAGCAATGAGGTTTATGATAAGTTGCAGTCGATCATTCAAATATGCTGCTAACACTTCTATTAACATTGACAAAAGTTTGGTAAATATCTTTTCTTAAATTTTTATATTATCATTGCTTTATCGACATGACACAAGTTGGCAAATGAAACAAAAGAGAATCTCAAGTCAAAAGTCACTACCAGAAATCCTAACAAATACACTAACTCACCCATGGACTTGAAATAGACCCCACGAGTCAAGCAAGATATGTGCTGCAAAAGGTTCAACTTGTATTTCAGGGATCAAGTTGCCTTGAAAATGTGGATGAATGATTCCAACTGGTATGTGAACGTTCCAACAAGATGAAGTTCCACCTCATTTCAAGAGAACAATGAGAAAGAAACCAGGAATCGTGTTTTAAAATGGATTTCGAAGTGCGTGTATTTGTGAGGCCACCAATGCAAATCAAAATAATAGCGCACCCCAACAAAATCAATGCAGTCATATTGAGTGAAAATTTGGTGTTGATCACAAAAATGCTGATTTGCCTGAAATACGCTAGTTTTCAAAATCAAATTTTCTTATTTTCTTAATTAAATTCGCAGCAGATGTTGGTTGATTAGGCTTCATTTTGAATGAAAATCAGAGTGTATAAAAACAGTTAATTTTAAAAATACACATGCATGCATCATGGACATACCTACGAGTATCAGCATCAAGATTCGAGCTGAGAAAGCAGGTGAATGAAGTAGAAAATGCTAGTGAAAAATCGAATGTCTCCCATTTAGAAAGTTTCAAGCCGATTGAAGATTTCACAGATAAGTACTTATAATTTACTTTTCATAATTATACAATGCATAATTATGAAATAGCGCAACAGCTTAACCATTAAGAATAACCTAAGTTTAAAAGACGCAGCATGTGTATAAAGAATCGACGATATCAGGAAATACGTTTTAAGAAAAAACGTACAGCAAATTTCGAAGACTCCTCAGCCACTGTAGGGGTATTAAATTTGTTGATTTTGAATCAAAAGCAAGAACAAACTATCTCTCAAGTTGATTACTGACTAAAGTTTTAGTGATGGCATCATGCTAAAACACACACTTTTAGAAATCAACTGTGAAACTAACATAGCTAGCTGGCATCTCCTTCTCCTTCGAATTTATCTAAAATGTTCAATAGTAAAATGAAATTTACGATGAAAGAAAAGAAATTAGTGTCAATGGATTAATGGCTACTATTTGAGTTAGAAAAGTGGTCAATTTGTCTCAATTAAAGTAACATACATGTAGAAGGAAGAGCTAATGAGAACTGATTTTGAATTATCATAATCACTGCGTGTAAACGCAAATTGAATTGTTCACCAAAAGCGACCAGTTCGCCAGTTTGTTTATTGACCTCCGCTGATGTTTTGTAGATAAATTTTCTATGAATTGTTTGATTAATTTCTCTCGTCTTCACAATGTGAAAATTCTTGTCATTTGTCATATATTTCATTTTCGGCTTACGTCGCTACAGTGCTATATCAGTACTTTCGTCAAGTCAACATAAGTAATAAGTAGCACTAAATAACTGCATGCTTTCTGCGACTATTATACGATAGTTTTCGATGGATGAAACTCTGTAATAAACAAGACATGTATAAAAGGTTGAATCATTGGAATAATAGATGGAGAATGACTTGAACCTACACTGCAACATAATATAATGGTCACAGGTTACCAACAAAATCTATTTAGATAATACATACACATCAATAGCAAAGAGCTATCACTCCTCATTATTCAGATTAAAGAAAAGAAATATTAGGGAATTTTTGACATATTTCATTATCAGCAAAGCTGATCCTCTGCAAGAATCTAAAAAGATGTTGCAATATATCGAGACAGCAAGGAGGCGTCTATCAATACTAAAATTGAATTGTTATTTTGGTTGTAGTGCACCACTGCACCACCGTTCTTAAGCCAAAATCGAAACCATTTCTTCGATGCTGCACTAACACCAGTATGTCCTCCTGTGTCCTACAAACACGTCTCACGAGGGACTGTTCAAGCTCATCAAACTGTTTTTATTCTATTTTCTTTATAAAAGTGAAAAAACGATTTTTTATGAGTTACGAAAAAAATATGATTTTTACTGCAGTTATCGCAGTCTCCCAATTGCGATAATTCAGACAAACTTTGAAATATCTTGATTCTGAAAGTTCAACAAGAACATTTCATCACAGCAACTACTATGTTTGATTCACTTTCGATTTAGTTCATCCTTGTCTCGAAAAAATGAGAAAGTTTATCCAATAGGTCAGAATATGGGAAATATTCATAATCTATCACACGCAGACGGAGCACTTGACATTAAAAGTATTCGAAATATGTTCTTCCTGCCATATGTGAATCCTTCTTTCCATTAGTTTCTTTTCCGTCATCATATTACCAGTAATTGAGAGGAGTTACCATATAAATTAAACCTGAAAAATTGATAAATTTTCATTTTGAAATGTTTAGTCAGCTGAAACTCTATCAATACTATCTTATTCCAGTGGCAATTGAATGTCCTCCGGCCTTGCCAGCCAGGTGATTCTATTCAAGCACAATGGACAATCACTAAGAGTTTCTGTCACCATTGAATTCGATTGGTGTAAATTTTCAGACAGTAGAAAGGATTATATACATTACAGAAGGTATGGAGAAAGACAAAAATGATCTCTTGGGAGCGGATTACCATGAATATTCGGAGAAAGAGGCAAGTTAATCAACGGATGACGAGAAGAGTAAAAGGAGATAGACTGAATCCCGAAAAAGCAATCACATGTAGAGAATCGAGGTCGTATATACAAGACACACAAGAAATAGTACACCTGACACTCTGTTGTCAGAGATCTGAGTTAATAAATGTCTCCAAGAATGGAATGACAAGAATATTATTTTCTACATTTGACGCTTAACTTATTGAATATTATATTTCCACTGAGTTGGTTATTGTATTGCAGTACCTGTGTGAGAGCACACCCCATTAAATATATTGCGGAAAATCTAATCGCTTTCATAGAATTTTCATGAAGACTGATTCTGAAATATATTAGGCAAATATTACAAAACTTTCGCATAGATTTGGTCGATTAAGAATATTTCATGTCTGTTATTCTCAATGTGTATCTGTCTTGACTACAGAAAAAAGCGTAATTCACGGTTTCATCAAGAATTCTTTTTGACAAGCACAAATATTATATTGCATTGTATATCATTTGTACAAAGTACTTGATAAAATTGATTTCTTCCAAAAGTCGGTAGCTACGTCCATTAGGATAATCACGCAAGCCGCAATTTGCGAAATTGCGCAAATATTACACCTTTGCAGATACCTTTCGAACAGGTGCAGTAACCTTGTGATATGATGAATTGGACTCAACCACGGGACTCAGGAAAATGTGCGCATGTTAGTTTAACACGAAGTATGAAAGAATGATAATAGGAAGTTAGGCTAATCATTTCTTAGCCATCTTGGTGCCATGCATCGAAGGGTGTGTATAGGAAAGAATTGAAATCATTTGTTTTTCAGAATCATGCGTAACGTAATGAAAAATACGCTTTTCTTAAACATCACAGATATCCGAGTGTGAAAATAAAAACAGTGGTGAAAATCAGCACTGAAGTTGATGTAATCAAATCTAGATTGGACACACCTTTTTACTTCTTTTGAATGTTGGATAGAGTGCAAGATGCCGGTATAACAGCAATTTATAAATTCTATTGTTATATATCTAATTAGAACTTGTAATTTATTCATTCTATTTTTTCTCTTTGTTCATAATTAACGAACGAGTTGCATTCCATGAGGATTGTATTGTAAATGAATTCGACATGCAAGATACTTGCAAGGATCGCCTGGGTGATATCTACAATATCACTGAATCCGTAGAAAGCTGCTTTTTTAATGCAATACCTTGCCAAATGCGATTAATTCATGTTCCTGCAATCTCAGGTAGCTGATAAGGGCTGAACTTGACTTTTCATAAATTTGCACTGATTGAGTCATAAAATGTGTTAACTTGAAATTGAACTTTTATGGACTACATAGTACGATGATGTGAAGTACCTAACTGACTAAGTGGAAATTAAAATATACAGCAAAATGCACATACTCGTACATTACATCGAAGCCTGTAGTGACAGAAAAATGGGCGATCTGAGCGAAATTTCAGAATACCGCATGTTCTTACTTGAAATATTCCTATACAACATTTGGTCTTCCGTTTTATTACATCTGTACTTGAATTTCATCTAGCTATCTTCATACCTGCAGATTTGAGTAGTCGTCTTACTCGCATTGAGTCTCCTATATTCTGAAAGCGCCCAATTGTCAGGCCTTGAACACACAGTTTCTTGGAGCTCAGAACTCAATTTCCTGGAATTGGAAGTATTCTGAACCTTTGTTTCCTTTCTAGCAAGCCTTAATTAGACTACACGATCACTGATGCACTTGTCATAATATTCTATCGCTGTTGATGAAGCATTAAAGTGCTTATCAACAAGTTTGATCATTAATCATTCAACAAGTCTGTGTCACATTCATCATTTGTTGCTATGTTTGAAGAAATACGGCGTATTTTAGAAGCGTGTGTAAAACCGCGCTTTAAAAACATGTTTCAAGACAAAATTGAAAAAATTGAAAAGAAATAACTACAACCACGTCAATAGGCGATATCCGTGTTTAAAAGTACGTTAGCCACTTTTGAAAACAGTGCTCACTACACATTTGTAAAACCATACTGAAAAGCTGCTGTCCTCCTTTTCGTGCATTTCATAACACAGCTATTCACTTGATACGTGAAACCTGATCTTACTTAGAAAAGATTAACTTTACTGATTACAGATTGATGAGAATTCTCCTGACTTTTGCAAATGCGTTTCGTCAAAAATAATAGGCATTAACTATACAGTTAGAATAAAGCTGCTATCAGAATGGATCATGAACATGTAGAAGAACGGATGAGAAAATGTAGGAATATTTGTAGAGAATACAGACACTGAGGTGGATGTGTTGCCTGCTGGCGACATCAGAAATTTCTAAGATTGAGTGATGCGCAAAAGCGTGCTTGCAAATAGAGCAACAGCAAGCAACAACAGGATGAGATATGATTAAAAAAGACTAACTTATTTAAAGAAATGTCGATAGTTGAATATCGTGGCGTCAGATTGACCCTTCAGTAGACATATTTCAAAACAACCCGTTAGAGGAAGATTTGACTTGCAACCCTTAAATCTCAGAAACCTTTTTTGAACTTAAAAGGAAACGAGGCCATTTCGATTTGAATTAGATCAGTAGTTAATCAACGTCAAATTTGTGCTTCTTCTGCTGTTGAAACGAAACGCTTGAGGTTCTTTCATCTGCTTTTGGTGTCCTTTATGTGTGTCTATCAAAAAAACTTCTGTCTGAGATATCAATTCACAAACGCTGTAAGTCTAAAAAGGAAATGCATTGATAAATTGAGAACGTCTGGCTGCATTACCATTCGACTGAGTAACAAAACATATTTATGAGATTTACTTGGCTGACACCTAACGATTTCCATAAGTATGCTTCACATGCAAATGTAAAAATACATCATTGTCATGAACTAAATATAAAATATTCTCTTCATTGTATAAACTAGTCGACGTGACCTTCACAGAAAAAATGATATAATTTGACACGAAATAAAATGATTGATTTAAGTCAAGCAAATTTCCATACCAATTGTCCTGCCTGCCAATCACTGAAAAATTAATTTGCTGTTGACTATGTAAAGTACAGTCACAATTTTCAAAATTGGTTTAACAAACCTTTTGCTGAATAAATGCTTCTGAGATGCAGATCAAGAGATAATAATGTATTTCACGCTGGTCACCTTATCACATTTTATGTATACTTCTGGAAAGCATCGCAATAATTTAACAGTGGCAAGTAGTAGTAGTAAAATGTATACATATTTCTTTGGAATGAAAAGTATCACTTTTCACTGCAATAAAACACAGCACAAATTACATCATCGCTGGCGCAAAAAATAGCCGTAAAATAAATAAATTCAAATAACCGAGCTGCTTGAAATCTTACGTATGTTAACAAACTTGATTGCACAAAGTTATACATGCAGGAAGGAAAGAGGATTGACGAGAAACAGTTGGAGACAATGGAACTCTATATGTTCGAGATCGGGGCAACGTATTTGGTAAGAGTGCATGAAGAGGATTTCTTTGATTGGAGATGCCATGAAACTGCTTCAATGCTGCATTCTGCTTTCTTAAGTGCAATGGAGTGAATTGTTGTCGACGTCAGTCGAGTCCACATATGATTCGATGAGATCTATTTCTTACTCTCTCATGCTTTTTCGATTTTTTAGCAGCATGGTTAAATTGACACCCATGAGGATGTTGCAGATGGGACTGAGTGGCGTCCTCATAACCCGAAATCTTCATTATCCTTTATTCAGGTTGTCAGTTTTATTATTGGCACTATGCTAATGAATTATTAAGGTTGACCACAACACACTAAGCAAATGAGGTCATTGACAGGAGCTAAGCAGGACAATCGCGTTCCGACCGCTAAATCATGGACGCTCAAAGCAAACCAAGCGCGGTTGAGAAACTTGGAATGCTAAGTAAAAAACTCCGATTAGAGCAGAGAGGGATGACACTAAAATCGCCAATATTCTTGAAGTAATTCAGTGATGATTGTGGGTGCTTTTACACTTTCAAAACATGATACTTAAATGTTCGTTCAATAAATCTTGCCATGATATTAACTTTTCGGCTTCAATTCGAATTTTTATTCCATCGCGAGGTCAAGATAACAAAACATAAAATTCCTTGAACTACTTGATTAAATTTTCGAAATATACATGTATTATGGTATCCAAGCTATTGCAATTTAACTTTGGAAAGCAGTATTCTACTAAAATAATCACAGAAGTATACACTGTACACTCGCGCCTTAATACGATTCCATGACATTAAGACTCAGAAATCGATAAGTGGCATGAATTACGTGTGTTCAATTTTTCTGAAAACCGAATAGGTATGCCTGAAAAGTAGCAGTTGATCGTATTATACGGCAAGAAATGTGGTATACGATAATGTTGTTTGAAAATATCAACTCTTATGAAATAACAATGAAAATGTTCGAATTTACGCCATTGCTCTCCATTTAGCCGCGCATGTACTTTATATATGAACAGTATATTGGCGTAAAAAACGCCCAAAACTATTATTTTGACAGTTCATCGAAATGGAATACTTAATAAAGTCGCACGAGTACTTTATTGACTTGAATCTTATAACCATTGCAGGACAGGCATGCATGAAGTTCGTCAGGGGTGTATGGAAATTGCGATAACGAGACAGGCCATGCACGCTTATTTTGGCAATTCCAACATCTCACGTCATGCCTTATAAAGGCTGTAAAATCAGGCAATACTCGGAATATACCTCAAAACACATTTTAAATTTGATTAGCGAATATTAAAGGTATAGTCACCGGACTGACAAATACAGTCACCGACAATGAGACCGAATACTTATGTCACAAGACCGACTCAAAATGTGCGACTCAAAGGCTCAAATCGAAGCAGTCCAAATTTTCAAAACGAAAGCTGATATGTGCATGCAAAAAGAATTTACTTCCACCATACGCCTACCTTGGTAATTTTCCGCACATAATTTTTTTAATAAATTTCCTATTATTAATTAAATAATTTATTATTCATTTAGTTGTATTTTTTGACATTGATTTTCATATTGTTCATATTTTCGTTACTTCTTGTGCCATTGCCTACATCTCTCGTTGTCATCTGTAGGAGTAATTTGTTTGTTAATCACTTTGCGTCTGAAATTAATCAACACATTTCGTAGGTCATTCTTGTCACACTATTTACGCTGTCAAGTCCAAGTACCTGTTGTCGTCATGGTCATGTGATCTCATGTTCACTCACTGTAAATTGTGACTTTCAACCTGTATCCACATTTCATATTATGGTGTTGCGCCTGAAGGATAGCCATCGAATTATAAGAATCGCATGAGAAATCTACTTGTGTTGCCTCTCATATACAAATGCATTCCGGCAAAGCAAGCATTCAAAATCTATCAAATCGAACAGCTCTGAACTTTTGCTTTTGACACAAAAATGCACATTTCAGACGGATTTCCCCAAGTGCATTTAAAATGATGACCTTAATACACAGATCATGCATTTCTATGAAAATATTGATCAGTGCTTGCTTGCTATTATGTCATTCCTTTCTTCTGAAATACAAATTTTCATCGATTATTTTCAGTTTTATTTCAACTCATCTTATCTAATGCTAAACACCGTACATGGCATGATTAGGAAAAGGCGCCATCAACTCGGATTCTCACAAAATTGACAAAACAATAACTACAATTATGTATTCCCCAAACCACGGCGGCATGAACGATTAAAAGAACTTCAGAGAGTCCCCATCAAAACCGAACAACTTCGAATTCGCTTTATGTCTCGTCAATTGACCTAATCGGCAAAAACTTATGAAAGAACACATATGAACAAAGTAGTTCTCAAATTCTATGAGAAGATATGCAAACTCGGAGTGAAATTATCGCAAAGAATAAGTTATGAATAAAAAAGCGTGACACGAACTTTTGTGGAAGAGGCACATAGTGTTGCCAGCTAAAATAAATTGGCATTATACAGGAATTTAAACACAAGAACGTGTAGGAAATGTTAGCAATGAAAATAGTGACGGGAAATGACAAAACCCTAGCGTCTGAGACAGGATATTTTGTGGTAGATGGAAATACATTGATCGAATAGTGACACGGAAGGTATAACGTTAGTTCAAATCTGTTCATTCTAAAGGTTTTGACTGCGAGGAGGCCGACAGATGAGAATTCATCAAGCTCCTGCGATGGAATATCTTTGTAAGAAAGTCAATAAAGCTTACTCTCTGAATTAATTGACAAATTTTCTATCGTCATAGACAGGAATCTTGTAGATCAAATATCTCCCTTATGAGTTCTTCGGTAAAAAATCTGAAATATCGATCTTAAACGCGTTCTGACACAAGCTTTCAATAATTATTTTTTCAATTACAGAAACTGCTTGTTTCAGCCGATTCATGAAATGACAATAATTAGGTCATCTTAAGTATGAAATATGAAATGGGGAACTCGGCACTAAACAGAATCTTTAGAAATTATTTCGCACGTACATCTTACGATAAAATAATAAAGATGACAATGCTTGATTCACTTTAACAGCAATTAAGGGTGATCAAACATTGGGCGGTTATATACTTCTCATAGTAAGTTGGTGCAGTAGAATAACTTTTTACTTTACTTTTTCGTTTTGCGGCCATTATCCCTTCTTCGTAGGGGAGGATGGTTGGTGCAGTAGAATAACTTTTTACTTTACTTTTTCGTTTTGCGGCCATTATCCCTTCTTCGTAGGGGAGGATGGGCTTCACAATGAAATTTCTTCGTAATCCGCGGTTTCCAGCATCACTCTCCGTCATGCCAAGCTCCTTGTAATCAGCAATCACCGCTTCCCGCCAAGCCTTCTTAGGGCGTCCTCTCGGCGTTGGCCACGGTAGCACACGCTTTCTTGACCTAGTTATCTTCTTGTTTCCGGAGAGCATGCACGAACCATTAAGACGGTTCCTTTTCAAGACTGTCTGGACTTCTTCTATTCCAAGAAGCTGGAGAAGCACTGAAGAAGCGACAATGTCATTCTGTGTTACTCCTACCATACAACGGATCATTCTGCGTTCTGCTGTCACCATCCCCTTTTGATCTTCGACTTTCATAGGCCATGTTTCACTGTCGCACATCATGTACCTTCTCACACACGCGTCATGCACTTGGCCCTTCATCCATGGCGTCCTCGATGTCAGAAATGGTGACAACTCAACTTTCCTCAACTATATTGCACTCGTGTAGATAATGCAGCCCCTGAATCACCACCGGAGTCCAAGTCAACAAGGTAACAAAATCTGCTCACAGCCTCTTAGATGCAACAAATGGTTGAAAAGGAGCGTATCTGGCCATGACAGGAATTACACATCAAAGACAACACAACCAAAGCTAGGCTCACTCTTCATGTAACTCCGTTACATCTCCTGTGCGTCCACCAGGGCAAACTATACACTGGACAGAACTGGAGCCGAAACCTTTCCGACAAGTACTTCAAGGAAACTTGGGCCGAGTTGAAGGGCCGGTAGGTATCATGTGGCCAACCCACCAACAGGACTCTGGCAGACGCTCAATTCTGTTCCGATCCATGCTTTACTCAACTGCACGCACTACATGTAACTCCTTTCCAGCTAAGTTAAACCCTCTTGTCGTCAGCTTTAATACGTGTCATGAAGAAGTCAACCGAAGGAGTTGACTAATTAATTGTTGATGGCCCTATATAGACACGAACCTACAAAAGTGGGACAAACAAAAACCCCTCAAAGTCAAATGAAAATTCCGATCTGTCCATATCACATTATCGGATTATTTCTGAAAGCATTCAGGTAGGAGTCAGCTCCGCATTAATTGAAAAAGTACAGAAGTAAAGAAATTTAAGAAGCCTTATAGTGGGCAAGTAAATAAATAATTTATTTTTCCATCAATGTTTACAACATTGAATTTTCTCGAAAAGTCTGGAGCTCCGGACACACCGGAGCACCGTATGTGTCGAATTTTACGCGGACGATGCATTACATGTGTACATCGATATCGCTAAGTCGCGTCACAAAAATTGTGACATAATCATCCAGAATAAAAGTTGACCTGTTCCTAGGAAGAGCGCTTTTCCTCCATGGCTTTTCGCTGTTAGTTCCAAAACTATAAAAGTTCCAATAGTTTTAAAGAAAATAACTTCTGTGACAGTAAGAAACAATTGTTACGTTCAAGGTACATGCGATGCTACATGCAAACGAACCATCAAGGCACTTCAATAAAACTCCTTGTATTTACCGGACATTAATAAAACCAAGCATAAAACTTATGTGAAGAAGAAAGCACGAAAGATGTATTTTCCTAACAAGATATCTATGAACTGCAAAACTGTGTCCGAGTTCCCCATTTTACTGCAATCAAAACTGTAATAAAGCAATTTATGGAAGCTTCACATTGAGCATCAAACAATTTCAAATTAACTTAAGTAGCGTTTCAAGTGATAAGAATATCAGTTTTAATTGGTAAGAAATACTGACAATTTAACTTAAACACAACAGTTCATTAAGAATTTTCGATGGCTCCTTGACATCAAAGATAATCCAAAAAGAGACTTTTGGTATTGGCAATTGATTGCTCTTGTTAATTATGAAATTGCCAAATTCATAAGCCCGAGTTTTCATACCTAATGGTAGGGATATAATATAAATGACAGGACTAGTTTCACAAGCTTAATGCAGCATTTTTGATCGTGGAAATATAACTATATATATCATGAACATTACGTTTCTTCATTAAATAATCTCAAATAGTAGTAATTTTATCCTATCAACTTATTTCAGCGTATCATATCAACATTTCTTTTGCATGATAGAAAAATTGTGTTTATATTGTACGTATATTCACATCATTGTGTAATCAACATGAATCGCTGGTTTCACTCGGCAGAGATAATATTCTTTTTTGTCATAACACGCGTACGAGTGAAATTCGTGATTTTTCTTAATCAATACACACATGGCAGTATGTCATGCTTTTCTTCCACTTCATCTGCCGGAATTGTTGTTCAACAAGAAAACAGAAACAAAAGCTTTTTCTAACATGCAATTTATTGTTATGAAATCTGCATGATTACCTACTACATCTTGCTTTGAGGGCTTCACAATCTTTATCTAGAAAAGGAATGTCCTTTTGACCGCGCGAGTAATGAGTAAAGCTTAACTAATGTCATGATTTCCTTGAGCATATTTTCCTTAATTTTAATAAACCGATAGAAGCAATATTAGTTTTTCGAAAAAACAATCAACTATTGAGGGGTCAACATGGGTAGCTGACATACTACATGAATCAGGTTTAATAAACTCAATCTGGAACAAAATTGATTTTGTATCATACACGATTGAAACATAAAAAATCAGACTTTATCGAGCTAAACATAATTCACATCTCAATTTTCTTAGAGCAGAATTTTTACTTTCCATTTTTAATTTTTCATACAGCTTTCCTAATATTAGCATTACAGGTGGCACATACTGTCAGCTGACTTTGTTTATGAAGGAAATGTGTTGATTTTTGGCCTTGTATTTGAAGAGGATTGTGTTGTCGATTATAGCTAACTGTGTAGGGGCTGTGTTGGTGCTTGGTCCTATAAAGACATGGCTTGTTTTAAAAGCATGCTAGAAATCACGCTTTGCGTGATGATTTGTAAAATATTTTGAGCTGATTCTTTGAACCTTTGACAATACAGCTATTCCATTGACATTAGAAACATTATCCTCTTTAGAAAATACAACATGCGTAAAGTTTCGTGGTGTGTGGCTATCAAATCCACCGAATCATAAACTAAAGACATATATGAAAGCTTGAAGCATGCTATCAAAGTCAATGTATTGTATATCAGCTTACATAAATACGCACATGTTGCATTTAGGGCTTCAAGTGAGAAATTACTTTTGCTGGTACCTACTTCCGGAAAACCACATTTCTGTAGGATTTGTCTCTATCTATCTTATACACTACCGATGTGTACCTGTACTGCTCCCGTCGATGAAGCAAATCGCATTTTTAGTACATGAAAATTTGAAATAACCCAGAAAGAGCTCTTACAGCACATAAAATCGTCCAATGAATCCCAATTACCTCGTGCTGTCTTGAAACACGAAGTTAAGAGCATCAAGAATAAGAGGAAGATTCTTTAACACCAGGACATGAGAAAAGGGCCTCCCTTGTAGATCAAGCCAAGCAACAGGTAGGTTGCATTACACCTGTTCCTTGTGAATGCAATCACGTTTATTTGTTGTATTATTCTTTGGCATTCATGACAATGATAGCTCAATAATGATTTCAAAACGTGCTCGATAAAAACTGAGGTTGGAGTCCTGGTGTTTGAGTTTTACAATACAGGCACACTATTGCATATCATTATTTAAAAAGTCTAAAACAATAAAAAACGAAAATAATATTTACTTGCTCTAAACATCATTATAAAAGAAGCCATGATTACTTTGGACTTAGGTCCCACTAGCATGAATAGCAATTATGATTCTTAGGACCTAAGTCCATCTCAGATCGAAGACTCTACATCCGAATGTGCAATATCCAGAGCATGAGAACGAGCACATCAATCAAATGTCATATATATGATTAGTCAATCAAGTATTTCTCGAACGTTTATTAGCATTGATAGTGATCAACAAATGCCTACATTTGTCTATCAAGCTACGCTTCCGCAATTTTTACTGACATAGAAGACTTCTTGCTAGCGTTAGAAAGGAGTCTTCTATCTCAGCAAAAAAATCTCTTGCAAGCCTCTACTTGCAAGGTTGTGCAAAAACCTGGGTCAAAACCCAAGCCCAAGTTTCAATAAATGAATAGAACCAAGTAAACGAAGTGCATTCTCTGTATTTTGTGCTGACATAAAGATTCTTCTATCGGCCAAAACTTCTGTTGGGCCCATGAGAAGTGTGGTATTAGAGGGAAAACATTTTTTATTGTAATAACTGTATTTAGCAGCCTAAGTATGACATTATAAGCTTTCCGTTAATTTAACCTACGCTGATGTGCCGACTAATTAAAGATCTTTGATTTAATTATGATCGAATTACACATTGCTCACAACAAAGTTATTGTCTCCAATCATTCAGAAATATGAACAGATTTAATAATCATTATAGCTGTGTATTGAGTGCATGGTTAAACATATTTAGAAATCGAAATTGGAATGAATTCATTTTTGGATAACTTTTGGTTTTCGCAGACCGTTTAGGGGTGCGAAGATACGAAATGCATGAAACATATAAAAATTAAATATTCATAAATGCAACAAAATGCATGTAAGATTACAGAAAATATGATGCAATATGTACGAACTTCCAATGCGCGGTATTGTCAAGCCCAAAATGAAATAGCCAATAATCACTTTATTTTTGAAATATTCTGCGGATTGAGTGGTATTTTGATAAAAAATCAGACCTTCATGTTTTTATCATGTAGTTCTCCTAAGATTCATATCAAAATGTCAAGTTTTGTTACTTGATTTGTGTATATGCAGCATTAAGAGAAGACCCAAGTTTTGTATCACTTACCCAAGGTCGACCCAAAACCCAAGGTCCAACCTTGCTACTTGCCATAAAGTAGATTCAATTCCCTATGTTTCAATAAATGCCTATATTGTCAGTGATAAAATTCCTAATCAAATTTGATTGGCTATAATTAAATGCTTTTATAATCAAAACACAATCTTCCTACGATGCAGCTGTTCACAAAATTGATGCAATAATGTTCTATCTGTCAAACATCGTTAGATGACTTGTATGACGAACATCTTGCCAGACTATTTGAAAGAAAATTCGTTACTTCCATCCTGATTTTCAAAAATACCTGTTCATCAGTAGCGTTTCATGTTTGTGAGTAACATTAATTAGTTGTCGACATTAAAGCTGATTGTTCTTTAATATAAAATCAGAGAACAAGCGGGAAAAATTGACAGCGGAAATTTTTCTGACCTGCACCAAACCATGTAAAAACATGTCAAATGAGATTGAGATAAGAGATGCTTGGCTTTAAGAACATTGAAAGCTCCAAGTCATAACTTAATTATGCTTACATTGGAACCTATCATGCCGAAATCGTCTGACCTCGAAAAGCATGCATCATTCATTGATGAAAAAATACTAAATTTAATCACGTTAATTCGTCACTCAAAATATTCTCTTACAAAACTTTTATCTATTACACATGTTTAAAATCACATCGGATGGCACGTAATTCATCGTAGCGCACTCATGTGCAAAAAGTCGGATAATCCGTCGCTCTGTAAGTCTCTCAGTCTTACTTATCATTCATTTAATGCTTTGAAGAAATATCTTCTTTTGAAATAATTGGTTCAAAGGTTGACTTGTCAGGCTGTGAAGTTAGCTCAATAATATTTAAAAACACTCGAAAAACTAGCTGACCACTCTGAGGGTTTTTCAGACTGAGACCTGTAGAAATTGTGGAACCCGCTAGCACATCTCGAAGGAATGGGTTAATGCTGCTAGTTTGAGTGGCGCTGCTGCTTTTGAAAATGGTCAGCTTAACTTTTGGTAGCATTAGAAGTTTAGGTTAATTTTATTTGCGTTCTAAACTGTACTGGTGTACATGCACAAGTGCACTTTTTTGGAATTGACTATTAAACTTCAGCATTCGAGTGACTTAAGCATGAACTCAAAATGGCTTGATAGTAAGTTGTTGCATCACAACCTCGGTTATGCATGTATCAGTAGTTATAAGCCTGGTCCTATATGTTACTCGCCTATCCACCTTTGAGGGAATACGACACTAGGCACCTAGCCTTAATGTAGAAGGGTAAGGGACCATAAATAGAAATAGGCACAATGTCATGCGCATGCAAATGATTATCCATGTATAATGATTGACATTTGAAAGTCGAGCAGCATTCTTTAACACTTTAATGTACTTACCTGATAATTCGTCACACCGGATAACTCGTTACTTTTCACGTCTCACGTGAGGGGACGAATTAATCGACTACTACTTACGTACAATTGTACAAAAATACCGACAGAGAATGTGGAAAGTGACGATCGCAATTTATGGCGTTTGAATTTTATAAACAGATAACAAATATATCTATTCACTATGTTACACAGAGTTGGAAAAGTCGGAATTGGAATTGGAATTGACCTTGAAAAGCCTCAATTCCACTTTTTCGATAGACCCGTGATAAATCTATTTATACAAAAATTGAAATCACAAGGATCAATAGATTCATGTGCGCCTAAATTTCCTCTCGCCGCGTTGGTGCCTTCTTTTTTGGGTGGCCTCGAGTTTCCGTTAATCTCTGCTCGTTAGCTTTCGACCCGAGCACATTTCGTTCTTATCACGGAATTTTTAATCTCCTTTTTTTTACCATGGACCATTAATCAGTTTTCATGACATCATTTTTATCGTTTTTTTTCTGTCATTAACAATCACGTTATTCGCACATTGAATTTCCTTCTTATGTCACTTTATTAATAGATTTATTCGCATCTCATCTCTCTCTCTTTCTCTCTCTCTCTCTCAGCGTTTGATTCTTAACTGACCGTTAATTTTCTTACATTTTTATTGTGTACATGTGTTACATATATACATGTACACAAGAAATATGAACTATGAACATAGAACGGCTCACAGGAACAACGAGGATAGAATAAGGGCACATGGGTTAGATTAAAACGAACAAGCGTTAGATAAATTAACATAATACACTATACGCGACATGCAATTATCTAATTATGGAATTGGAATTGAAATTTTGGCTCTGGAATTGGAATCAAAAAATGTCAGTGGAATTTTTCAAGCTCTGATGTTACATAAGGTTCACCTATCTTCATTGGTTTAATCCTATAATAGGCATCGTTCATACTCGTGAAAATAATATATATATATATATATATATATATATATATATATATATATATATATATATATATATATACTAAACAAAATCTAACTTCATTATGACCTAATCATGACTTTCTCCCTCCCGAGGCACTTTTGAAGAGAGTCTGTTGACAAAAAATGGTAATCCCAAAATAAAATAGCAGTGTATTTGTTCTAATAAATACGAGCAGTAGAAACTGATAAGAACTCTGCTACCAGCGTTAACGTGGTATTTGATTTGAATTAATCTGCATCAGTGTCGTTTTTCAAGTAATTATACACCTTTAATTCTGAGAGGACAATCACCTCATTAGCGAGGATTGCATCAATGATAATCATTTCTGAAGAAATGAAGACTACCAGTGATTTGATGCACTCTATGTAAATGAACAAAATCAACGCTGACCGTTTGCGCAAGAAGTGAAAGATGAAATCTTAGGAAACGGCGATGGTGGTCGACTTTCCGTCTACAAAGTATGCAAAATATAGATCTGATTTAACTATCATGTAAACAAACATGCCAACTTTGACCAACAATGGACCGGAACTGAATACAGTTCGGGAGCATTTCCTGGGAAGAATAAACAACCATACATTAATAGGATAAACTTACTGACGTTCTTTTAGAGGTCACGAAGTATTCATGCAGATATCTATGAATTACAAAAGCCGCTAACTCAAGACGAATAACGATTTGAACACACCGGCGCCTTTTTCTCATGCTGCTGATCCCTTGAGATGACAGAAATTTGAACTACAATTTCGTTGTCCTCTTTCTAAAAGGTCTCTTGAAAATAAATGGCCTTTGTACTGAGTAGCTCCGCTCTTCGTTTATGAGCGGACATTAATATTCGTTGATGTATAATTCAACTTTCAAGTGCAGCATTGATGTCGGGGGTGAACTCTGATGATGTAAAGAAGAAACTCTTGAGATTCAATGACGTTAAGGAGTTTAGTTTCCAAAGAAAGATGATGATTGGTCATCATCAAAAAGTTCAAAATCTAAGAATAAATGAATATCAGCACGGCGAATTACTTCCAATCAGTGATAGTCTTGACCTTAATCGACATTTCATGGTGAATTGTACTTGCATGGAAGTTTGGGACAGTTTTTTTGTATCTCAAGGTATGCACACGACCACGGAATTCTTTCTACAGATCTCACAAAATTCATGTCGTGGAAATAATTGCTGCTAAACCAGCTAGTTTAGTCTAAATGAAGCATCATTTTTTATCTTATGGTATGTTTCAGGTAATTCCCATGCAGATAGCATCATATAAAGCTAGACGAATGCGAACAGTATTTAAACAGAACTGGGTTTCACTAATACTTTGCACGCAGTGTGGACACATATATTAATGCGGTCAAGGAGAGATCTATAATTGTACGGTCAGCAGAATGACGCTTTCTGTCGGATAACTTCGAAGGACTGTTACTGAGATAGGATCATTCATAAAACCAATTTATAATATATGAGCTATAGCTTTTATAATGTCACGTCTTATTGCGCACAGTCTCAAAAAAGATACCCACGTTCTTCACAGATAATTTATGACCTTTTAATTTCACGTAATGCATATTGAGAAAACAGAGTTTCAAAAAATCAGAATTGACCCAATATAGATTATTGCAATGCACCGTAATTGAATAGATCAGCAAGTACTATGTAGAAGCTGATAAATTGTGAGGGCACATACAAACAATTGACGCTTCATATTCTTCAGAATTTCATAATTTTGTGTAGGGAATCTTTCTTCAAAATCAGGAAATCATAATTATAGATATCCAGACCTCGTTGATAAGATATAACAGGAATTATCATATCCAAAGATATCTGCACCTCACATTTTGTGCTTCTACTTCCTGATACCTTAGGCCTATGTGTATCTGCTTCCTGATTCTATATGCATGTGAAGATAATGATGTTGGGGTTACATGCGGTTACAGTATTTGACACATAATAAAGTATCAAACCGTGAATCAGAATATAAGGACATATAAGGAAACCAAAAGTAGTGGACGTACAACGCACATCAGGCGTGATGGTCTGGACCGGGAATGAAAACACTTACTCACACTTGGTAACTATTACTTCCATGCGAGGTATGGCATGATGCATCACAACCGACTGGTGCAATGTCCGGCAGAGAATTACTCCGGATCCGTGATCTCGAAAAAATTTGCAACTTGTCTTTAGCAAGAATTGGTTCACTTATAATGCAACTGCGTGGAATTCTCATTTACATCTATCACATTGACATGATTAACCTAAACCTCGATTTATCATAGAAAATATTTAATTGCTTTCATTACTGACTCTATCATGAATACGATAAATAGGCACATATCGTTAATTGCCTCCGCTGAATTGATAATTCCGAATCGCAACGCCTGAATATTGTCCAATGACTGGCCATAGAATTTTTTGAGGAGACTCAATAAGTTAATTGATGAGGTAAAAGCATTTTTCTGGTTGCGACTCGATACTCAATGAGTTGAGTTCACAACGATGATAACTTTGCACCTAAAAGTGCATGGCAGTTCATGGTTAATTTGATAAAATAGCAATAATTGCTACACCAGCGGGAACAATTTAGATCTGCGGTAGTCCGTCAACGTCGTGGTCTATAAGGGACTCTTTGGATCTGCTATACTGCTTTAAGAATAGAAAAATGATACACGGATTGTGAAATTTTTCTTTCGTTCTACTGATGAAGGTAGTTTAAGTTTCTTTGTTGCTATATTAAGAATTTGCAAAAGCGATGGCGATCACCAATTAAAAGACTGTATCCTTGATGCTCGAAATTGCGATTGTACTGTTGATAAAATAGCAATGTCGTCAAACAGTACGCTACCTCAGTGTATCTTTGAAGTAAGCATTCTAGACAACAATTATTTCAAAGAGGCTATTTGATGCATGATATCACTTCTCTTCCAAGACCGATTTTCAAAATACCATTGATGTTACTCATTTTTGTGAACCAGCGAATTAATAAACTCACGTCAACATTTTGGCTATCATTCAATTCGAGTTGATTATTCTTTGTCTAATTGATACTGAGAATGTACGCAAAACATTAGTGACAATCTTCGACAGTCTACAATTACTAGTACTTCTCCTCTTGAAAAATAAAAAACTTGTGATCAAACAAAATTGAGTTGAGATAACTCGCTCTGGACTTGATCTTCAGCGGGGTCTTCGCGATGTAAAGGAGACTGATTAAAATATCACGAGGCATTCCTAAGAAAAAGCATTATCAAAATTGCATGTAGGGCAATATTTCAGGTGTTTTTTCGTGATGAGAGTAAAGCTTGTTCTAAGTTGATGACTAAACTGAATATTCTATCTTTACAGTTTACATAGATGCTGTTCTGTAAAGAGTCAAGATAAAATGTACATATTGGTAATCGTCTGCAGCAGTGATTCCGCGTCCCGTGAATTCCTTATATTTTTAAGTCACTCCGAACCCCTATATCTTAAATTTTTCACTAAAATGCTGATCTTTCAATAAGGGATTTCGATAAACTTTTCCACAAAAATCATTAGAATCACCATGCTAAGTTTCTCGGAAGGGGCAACTAGCCCTGAGACAAATGTCTTTCTGTTCACAATTTGCAATCCAAAAATAGGACAAAGTAAAATCTTTGTCGGGGTCTGTAATTGACCCTTGACGAAGAAAGCCGAAATATCGGGTTTTTCAAATTAAAGAATAATTCCTGCGAAGCCAGTGGCAATCAATTTTTTTTCAAAGTAAAATCAATTAACTTTAGCAAGTTTTTCATCTCATTTAAAACTTAAGGGAATTAGAATTAGTGGTAAGTTCCAAATTAAAAATTCTTGAATTTTTTTAATTACACAGCACCTGCAAGTGCAGTTAAACGTCAATTTCGTAGCGATTGCGTTTCGAAGATTTAGTGCAAAAGCGCTAAGATGATTGCAGGCAATAGTAGTTTCTTAGCTGACTGCACACGATGCTATGCTATGTGTACTTGAGCTTTATACAATAATATCAAAGCTATATTAAGTTACATGTATATATTAGCTACATATCAATCTATCATTTTATATCTATGATAATATTAATCTATTTCACAATCTGTTAATATACTCTATGACATTAAAAACGATCCACTTGATATAGAAAATCTCAATGGAAGTGGACGACTTTTATTTCATACAGCACTGACCAGGATGTCTATGCATCAAATTTGTCATGCTAATATAAAGCATCTTTGGCATAGTTGATGCATTTCAAATTCGACCTTTTATCACTATCAAGCAATTCTTTCTGACTAAATTTTGAAGCAAAAATGTCGCAATCAGAGTTTGTAAAAGGAATGGCTGTTGGAATGCTACGATGTGGAAAGAGTTGTAGGTTTGTTGGACGGAAGTTGGGTGTGTTACACTCCACTGTGAGCAGGTGGTGGAGTCGATGGAACAATGATGGAAATGTTAAAAGAAGGAAAGGATCAGGGAGACCGAGATTGACAAACAATGCTACCGATAGGAAGTTGGTTATTTCAGCAAAGCGCAATCGCTTTAAGAGTGTTCCTCGACTGGCCATCAGCTGGAAAGCTGCAGCAGGAATTGCATGCAGTATACGAACAGCATATCGCCGTCTAGCAGAAGTGGGCCTGAGGTCATACCGACCTGATGTAAGAATTCCTCTAAGCAAGTAATGCGAGAATTTCACAAAATGACAGTTTTTCTCCGCAGGTCTCAAACACAAGCGAAAGCGTGTGGAATGGTGTGAGCAGCATCTGTCGTGGAGCACAGAGGAATGGCGTCAAGTGATGTGGACGGATGAATCCCGTTTCACTTTGGATTTTCACGATGGTCGCATTAGAGTGCATCGAATGGTTGGTGAGAGGTATTCACCCTGCTGCATATCTGAGCATGACCGCTATGGTGGTGGTAGAGTGATGATCTGGGCCGGTATCTGGTACGGAGGTCGAACTGTCACAGAGCTCATTGTGTAACAACAGCGATAGTGAGATCTGGAATTCGCATCCTCCATTGGCCTTCACGCTCCCCCGACCTGTCTCCGATCGAACATGCTTGGGATGAACTTGGTCGGAAAGTGAGAGATGCATATGATCATCCGCCATCTGTTGATGGCGGATGATCATATGCATCTCTCACTTTCCGACCAAGTTCAGTGTTCTGACAGATCTTTCAGAGAGACTCATCGATCAATGGTCATTGCTGGATCAGGAACGGCTGGATCATCTTTGCGACTCGGTGCCAATGAGACTTCAAAGCTGCATTTCAGTGCGGGGAGGACATACTCGGTACTAATGTCTCCCATTTATTCAAATATAATGTTTTATATAAAATGCTATCTTATAATTCATGAGTGTGAGTGGAATGAAGTTCATATATTTGAATGGAGCATTTTTTATGTCAGGCAGTATATTATGTGACTTGCAAAGTATGTACACATCGGTCTATGTAGCATAATGGGCGTTTCCGAGCCTTTCTTGTTCGAAGATTGCAGTCTTGTGCGAGTCAACGACGTATTGTGCGCAAGGAAATGTCTTTCAAAAAGGGATTTGTGTGACGTAAATCAGTTGAAGTAATGGCAGGATCTTTCATCACAATCATTTTTAGCAAGGCGTTGTCTGATTTAGACACTTTCCTGGGTCTTCCTGATCTTTTGCGAATTTCACACGAGCCTGCAGATTTGAAACGTTGTAGAATTTTACCGATTGCAGATGGTGAGCACATAAGGCGTAGAGCAATTTTCCTCACAGAATATCCTTCCTCGTTCAAAATCCTTGCTTGAGCACGAATATCAGACGGTATTTCTCGTTTAAGACCCATAGTAGCGCAGAAATGAACAGAATATGCACATTTCGACTAACAAAGCGATTTATTCAAAAATTCAAATGATCGATATCTATGTACAATACAGAGCAACATAACATGCCATAGTGACGTAGAACATCATTCAGTTGTGCTTCTAACTATGATGATTTGAATGACTGCAGCATAGAAATCGATGTTACCCTTGAGAATATAAGAAATTTGCAAGTGCTGCAACAACTTCGGGACAAGCAAATCCAAGTTCTCGATTGGCCAGGCAATTCGCCTCACTTGAACCCAATCGAGATTTTGTGGACTATTACGAAAAAGAAGGTTGCTGCTATGAGTCCACAGAACATCAAAGAGTTGAAGGACGCAATCATGCATGTGTGGTGCCGAAAGATTGACAGTGAACTGTGCCAAAAGTTAGTTGATTCAATGCCCAACAGAATAACACAAGTTATTCGAAATCAAGGAAGCCATTCAAAATATTGAGCTCACAGCGTACTTTAGCCTTCTAGTGACACTCTAGATTTACTTTTCATGGAAATAAATCGATTATTTTTGGAATTTTGTACTTTTAAATATTGAAAATTAAATTTCGGGAAAATTCCACGGGTGTCTCTAAACTTATGGCCAGTACTGTAAATAATGAAAAGTAAATATATTCAATAAGATTGCATGATTATTATTTAGTACTGGCCTCTAAGAGGTTGAAAGAAAGGGCATGGAGTGGAGGGCATTGATTCAAAATAGCAATATCACAAGGCTTGACATATAGATTCTATTTAAACACCCCTACAAGGCATTCAAGAATCAAAAAGACGATAATCAAAATACGAAAAACCAAACTTATGTTTTTGAAAACCTATTTCTCGTTGACTTCCCAGCTCTGTGAGAACTAAGTTTGGTTCTCATTGGAGAAAAATGTTGAAAAACCAACATTTTTAAGAGTGTGAGTACAGCGTATTATCTCACTAATTTGCAGGTGTTCATTTTACTCATAATTCGGTGATAAGTGATCTGCAAATCTGAAGATGCTCCGGGCTAGTCTGATTGAGAAAACAATGGGAAATACTCTCATGTGGAGTAAAAAGCATTATGACAGAAGCCCTTGAATGAATGACGTATATCGAAATGTATATCGGAAATATCGAAACTATTGGATGCTTAAATGTAGGATTGTGACTTTCATACTATACACGTGCTAAAGAGCCAGTTTGCTTATAATTTACACATCTCTTGAAATTTGATTGAGTAATAGCATTTCATTAAGCGGTCGAATTACAAAGATCATGATGTTCCGACTGTGGCGGTCTCCGTGTCACATTGGTTACATGCTTGGCCTAGCGATCTTTCGGTCCACAGGTCGAACCCCAAAAGTGTCATTGGACGTCGTCAGAAAGGGCATCCGGACTAAAAGATCACGACACTCCAGATCGAAGTCTGACTATGTCATCACTGTCTAAACCCCCAGGAAAGGGGAGTGGTGACACTAAACAATCATAATGTTCCCATGCATGTTTATAATCAACAAAGTAATGAATAAAAGACGCGCGTCCTTGAATGAAAAACTGTGAGCGACGCGCTTCTTATTCACTTGTACAAAAACATGTCGAACTTAAAAGAGCTTTGGAGAAGATCGAAGAATATATTCATCGACGGAATATTCATCTCAAGAGTTCGATAGTAGACTTTATTCAGAGTTCAGTCAACTCAAATATATAAGGTGGCTTGCAAAGATTAGATGTGAATTCTAGTGAAAAACAAATCGCTGGGATCGGTAATTTGAGAACAGCAACCATGATATTATCATAACATTTGATCGTTAATATTTCGTATGATAACATCGAATTTTCATGTCAATATTGGCTTTGTATTTTGAGAGTTCTTGTTTATGTTTGACAACGGAACAGTCGATTATTTAGTTTTCTCTTTCTAGATAGCGTCGATTGCAATTAATCAATAGGAAGTGGTATAATCAACTATCATGAGTCTTCTTCAAGTTTGATTTTCTAGAATGTCTGTCATTTATTTGCAGAAGGCACTATTCAGCTTGAGATAAACATGCATGCACTCTACTATGCATGGTTGAAAGGAAACTGCACCGAGTTATCATATTCAGAATCGTATCAAACAATGCGTAGCACTCGTATTCTGATCAAAGCACACTTTTTAGCTTATGCACATAGGTTGATAAGTATGACATTTAACGGCTTTGATTTCTTTTCGGCTTTTGTTAAACCAGCCCTGCAGATTAGTTGATCTCTTTAATTTTTAGCAAAGGTTCGATTTAAGGAGATCATCTTAGAAGTCTGACAGTAATATCTCAGTCCATTTTGTTGATGTGCATCTATTGCAGAAGTCATAAAAACTATTGATTTAAGATGAAAAAATGGTTCAATATCATTATTTTACCAAGTTCTAAGGTGTTCGAAAATACGTGTAATGTTTCGCAGATAAAGCTGTATCAATGGTCAAAAAATTAGAAAGAAGAAATGTCACTAAAGACAATTAGATAATTTATCTTATGCTGCTTAGAGGAAACTATCACATTTTGTGTCACAGTTTGTGTGAATAAATGCTTTGAAAAAAGTGCAAGTCATGTATAATTAAGTCTTTCCAACGATTTCCCCCATGACTAGTAGCAAGATTATGAATGTAATGACACATTGCAAACTCAAAAAAGATTCTGAACTGTGTTGACGAGAATTTACGTGAGCTACATTCAACTTGGCATCGCAAAGAAGCTCATGCAAGGAACTATGCACAGGAAGCACCATTGAATCATCACCTGTCAGAAAAATTCAACCTCAAAAAGAACTTTCATCCATTTACAAGCAACTAAGCACTTGTCAGCCTCCAAAGGCAGCAGATAAGGTCTCCGCGAAAATGCTTAGCAAAGACATCGACCCATTGAACTAAGATTTATGAGAGACGTCGTGTACATTAAAGAAATCAAAACAACAAAAAAGATCTCTGACAACACCATTTATAGAGGCAGCATAGTATACTGGTATCTACATGCATTTCCATGAAGTTGATACCAGTCTGAGACTTTGTCTATAATATTGTCAAGACTGAGTTTGAATGTTTATGCTATAATCTTTTGTACTTGAAGCTGGGACATTCCCATAACGACGTCTAAATGTTTCATAATTTTAATAAACTTATAGTTAATAAGACTTAAGGTTTGCCCTTAAGAGGACAGGTGGTGCGTTCCCACCGGCAGACATTAAACGTTCAAGGCGTGTCAAACTTTTGACTATCCTAGGACTACATTTTAGAGCCAAACTTGACGAGATCGGTGTGGAGGACCTTCCCACTAGTCCATTTTTCAATCAGCGCTTCTAAAGCGGGGCTGGACCTTACCCGTAATGGTTCTTTGACTTGTGATCCTCGACAAATGCATGAATGCATGAAGGTCTTTAAGCACGAAGACTTGACTGATCTGATTGCGTGCCGGGCGGACCTTCCCGGGGGTCCATAACATAGCACTATACGGGCTGGACTTCACCTACTACAACCTACTACTACAACTGTCTTCATTCATTACTTTTGTAGGAAGGGCCGAGAAAATACCTATGATATCAAGAAACAGCTTTTAAGAAATAAGTTGATGTACTTGTATATCTTAACACCGCATTTTCTCGGTCCCTCCAAAACGTGCGAATTTATTAACAACCACAACCTGTTTCATGAATGCGAGAAGTATTCCACTCCCCCACTGTTAGTTTTTGAAGCATGAGCGGCTAATTACTTATGAGGGAGAGCTCACCAACTGTAAAGCAAAAATTCTCTTTTCTTTTTCATTGCCGGCATGCAGCAGAAATGCATACCAACAAAACTCATGTACAGTAGCGACACTCACTGGAGGGGTTTCATGAGTTTAAAAAATAAAAGGAATTGTGCTGTAAAAGAGCATTGCAAAAACATGCATAATAAGCTGAATTATGCTATTGAAGATTTAAATAAGGAAATATTGGACAAGTGCAAGGATCATGCTGATATATTTTGATTTTTAGTATCGCCGTAGAGACAAAAAGCAGGAACAAATATTGCATTTCCTTATAAATCAACAAGCAGAAAAATATTTAACTATCTCAAGGCAATAATAACAATGAACACATGCGTCTTGAGTTCATATCTGAATTCAGGTAATTTAACTTTGTGTTTTAAGGGCAACGTCGAAAAAAAGACCACAATCAAGAGTGCCGTGGAAAGAAATATGTTAAGAAACACTGGAAGAAATCTGAAGAAAATCCCGGCAGTTTTCTAATGAAAAGAATGAACGTGAGATGATATTGTGATTTGGTTATCGTTAGTGTGGAGTATTATCAGTTGATATCGTACTACTAGATTGACTAGAGAAGTTGCACAATCCTATCATTCACAGACATCTGTAGGAATATGGCAATTCATCATCATCTTGTCACCTCGCTATCCATTCCATGCGCTGGTTTTGACAACATTCCTGTCATCACGATATGCAACAACGACAGTACAGGAATATCTTAGAAAATAATCAGCAATTTCAGAACAAGATGTGTGGTCGATGACAGACTGAGAGGTCAACACTGTTTCATTAATCAAAAGCATGAAATTCTTGAACTACAAAGATTATCGACACTTTAGTCGCTTCTTTCGATCCTTTATATCCCTGGGATTCCTGAAGTGAATGGTTCACGCACATCCAGAACATACATTTTGGCTTCATTATGCTGTTGATTAAGCATAAGCTCCCGCAGAATTTCAGCAATGTCGGTAAAAGTCATGACCTTATAATGCTAAATTTTGAGAACGGACATGACATTCTTCAGTTGATTGAACATGGAACGCATGACTAGCTAATATTCGCAATTTTCACTAAATTATCAAAGTCATCCCTAAATAGATTCGTTTCTCCATTTCACAAAAAAGCAGCTAATGATCATGTATGCAATGGACTCAAAGAATTGATTATCTTTGCATGAAAGTACACAAATACTTGATACGCCATGACGTGAAAACTCCAGCGAATCATTCCTACATGATTGAATATATCATGTCTACTTTGCGTGTATGCAGACTACTCGAATTTGAATAGAACAAGTCCTAAAGTTGCCCCAACCGTCAGTAGCATTGAAAGTTCTTTCAGTCATGAAACTATACGATTTGTGATTAAAGTAGTCAAAGCTCACGAAATCCGTGATTTTTCAGATGCTATGTGTGGTTATCTTCACTTTCACAACACAGGAAAAAAAATTAAATAGAAAAATGATAAAAATAGAGAAAAAGAGTAAAATAAATAAAATAATCGTGACCGATGCATAAGAATCTCCGCGCCGCTCCTACACTGATTAGTTGTTGCTTGCTTTCTGATATGGAACATCGGAGAGCATCATTTACTGATAAAATGAAATGAATCTTTGTCTCAAGGGAAAAATGGTCGATGCTGTCTTTGAAATAATTCTCACAAGTACGAAAAAACGGCGGTTTTCTCTGAAAAACCATGTTTTAGGGTATTTTTGGCACCATTCTCAACAACGAGAGAAATGGTTTCAATTGGAGAAATAGAAAGGACGGTCATCGTGCATTAGAATTAATATTCGAACAAGTGCTATTGAACATTCAATTCTAAAACTGTTGAAGACTAAGTTATTAAACTCTTCTTCATTAGCTTAAAGTTTTTTAATTCTCCTTTGTTTATTTCTAGTACCTGTAAATTCTAACCACATTTCAGGATATTCATTTCTTTGTAGTATATTATCATTCATCACAATCATAAAACTTTTCTGATACGTCAAATGTCATCGAAAAATTATCACCCACCATCAGGACCGTAAATGCTAATAGAAGACAGAAAATTCTGTTTGATAGATTTGTGGTATCTGTGGCACAGTGGTTGATTGCCTTTGATCCAGAGGTTGAGCTTCGGAAGTATAACTGGAAGTCGGCAGGAAGGAAATCTGAACTAAAAGCAGCAAGACACTCTCTGTCTGACAGCGCACAAGCCCCCATATCGAGGGTAGTGATAGGACGGAAAAAGACGAATGAGGTGTAAAAGAAGATGAAATAGACGGAAATTAGCGAGCCCACCATATATTCTTAACGGAAAACGAATGAATCATCATCCGAGCTCACATCCGAATCATTAACGAACTTACATGTAGGAAACATAGATCAGTCTGTTCAATGACATTGAATTTTCTTTTCCCATTAACGCATATACTTAGGTAGGTATTGTGGCTATAATAAGAAACGGGTAAATGTCATAATTTGTTTTTCAAATACCTACATTCAATAGCAACCGCTTCCAGGCGACCTCGGATAATTGATCTAATAATTCAATGCCTCCGGTTTTTACGGGGTCGAAATGATATTTCAATGCGCCTTGCTCTTGGCACCACCATGAAAAATGGCTTGCCGGCTGGGAATCGAACTCAGTCTTCGAACTGCTAACGCGGTATGAAGGTCACCAAGACCTGCGAAGCACACCCTCCATGATCGTGTCAAGAGCAAGTAAAGGTTTTAGCGCGCAGTATGACGTTACCTTCCTGGTTTGTTTATACAACAATATCAACCGCTTCCAGGCGACCTCGGATAATCGATCTAATAATTCAATGCCTCCGGCTTTCACGAGGTCGAAATGATATTTCAATGCGCCTAGGCGTATTGAAAGCCGGAGGTATTGAATTATTAGACCTCCAATCAATTCAAGCAGTCGATTTTCCGGAAAGGTGCCGCCGAAGATGAGGTCCTTGACAAGAGAGAAGTTGAAACCCTAATTTTAATCCAAGTTAAGTGAGTTCTCAGCGGGCGTCCATCCCCTCCTTGTACCATTTTTGGCGTTCACTCAGGAAAACCGCGCTACCTACCAAATCCATATAATGTACGGCCTTGACGCTTGAGGGAGTACACGACATCCATTGCAGTCACAGTCTTCCTTTTCGCGTGCTCCGTGCAAGTGACGGAATCAAGGATGACGCTTTCAAGAAATACCTTCAAAACACCTCTGGTTTCTTCATAAATCAAACCAGATATTCGTTTGACACCACCTCGACGAGCAAGACGGCAGATTGCCGGCTTTGTGATACCTTGGATGTTATCGCGCAATACCTTTTGATGACGCTTAGCGTCTCCTTTACCAAGTCCTTTGCCGCCTTTGCCTCGTCCAGTCATTGTGTGACCATGGTTGTTTACTTTGCTTTGCCCGTTTAGCGTCCTTTTCTCAACCTCCGCTGGTTGGGAGGAGTTTCCGATCATAGGCATCGGCTTACTTGAGAACCAATTGCCGGGAGTGTGCGGACATGGTTTCTTCTCAGGTCTTCTTCGGACGGTTTCTTGGTTCGCTTCATTAATCTTCACCCTATCGTTGTTATCCGTCTGTACCACATGATCGCAACATTACTATCTGCACACCCTCACGGCCTCATCATCGATCGACTGCAGGTTGATGGATGTCAGGAAGTCTTCGCTGGCCATTCTTACTTCGAGACATACATGAATCCCTCTCCGCGTATCTGGATAGTGCCATTCATAGTGTAGCATGAAAAATACAGCAACTGCAGAAGTTCTCAATACTACAGTATGAATGATTCGTAGCATTATGAAACACCTAAACGCGAAATATACTGAGATCTCTCAATTTTGAGATGTTATACATTGCACTTCAAGTCTGAAGTTAGGTCAGTGGCCAGCGCAGAAATTGGTATCTATGATCGATCTAAGCTTACTTTATATTCTTCAGCAATTATAAAGTATCAGTGAATATTCTTCAACGTATCATACTTTAAAGCCGAGAGAATGATGGAAGGATAGCATCCAAATATATTCGGTGTTTCGGTAAATTAATAAATAATTTGAAATCATGGAAGAGTAACTTCAGTCAAGCATCTTGCAGCCCGTTGATCAACAAAAGACATTGCAATTCCCGCAGAATGTAGACACCTTCGCTAATTTCTTATATTCTCTCATTTAATCGTCACCGCTATTATACATACAAGGGATATGCCATGAATATTATAGTTCTTAAACATTCTAAATGTCACTTTATATCATTGTCAGTATGAGATCTTTAGATATCTTACAAATGAATAATTGAGTTCATGCAGCGTTTATCATGAAGATGCTCTATTCTATAAAGGAGAACAGATGGCAGACAAGGATTCGAATTTCTTCAAACATAGGATGCTTTCAACTTTGAAGAAAGAACAATTGTACATATTTTGTCTGCAAGGATGGCAACATTTCAACTCATAAATTCTTTCATTTTCACAGCGAGGGAATAGAATTGTAAATCTTAAATCATAAACTGGAAAAAGCAAATATCTGACTATGAAAATAGTTACATTTTGACATTCTTTGATGCCTGGATTGCACATCAATCAGACAGTTGTGGCTTCACATGATCGTCTATATTACTATTTGAAGAAAAAAGTGATCATCAAATGCTCAAACTAAGAAGGACAATGGGATATTGTGAATCCTCAATTCTAAATGCATTTAAGATATCGCGCAGTGATTGAATATCCGATCACTAACGAGCACTCAATACGATTCATGCGTACAATTTACCCGCGAGAGCATTAAGTGCAAATTATCGATGAAATCAATATATCGAGAGTGGTGCAACCAAATTTTCGCCACTGGTGTCTGCCAAACTGATATTAGTTCCTCGATATGAGAGTTCCATGAATCATAGATATCGAAACGCGTGACTCATGTTTTCTGAAACCGTTTCTGAACTATCCACAGGCAGAATTTACTGTCAAGACCACAGAAGTAGATTGTTTAATCGTGTCACTTTGCTAGAAGTACAAACTGATTCAAAACAATGGCACATGCAGGAACTTATTAAGTGGGCGAAAAGAAATTTTTAATACCTTGCAAAGATAGGAAAAATAGAATAGGAAAGATAGGATTTCTATAGTATCATGTCAGCAGATTGTGCCATTTCATTAACGTTACATGCTCCAATGTTTCCTTTCTAGTCAAACAGAAGAAGAGACGACCTGTCTAATTCTGTGGTCAAGACTAAAAACCCTCAATTTCTACCCAAGATTGTTGCATTTAGACAGAAATCCATGACTTCGGTAGGAAGCATTCTTTATCAACTTACCCGAATGTTCTCTCTCTGTTACAAGCGTTTTCTATGCTTTTTGTATAAAAGGATAACGCCACAAATCTCTCCCGAAATATATACTGTATAATGCCGAATACACACAAAGGTTTAAGTAAAAATATAATACAGGTAAAATCGGCAAACGTTTCGCGTCCAGACGCTTGTCCAATGCCTTAATAATGATTCTAACAGTAGGTGCGACAACACCCTCGTGACGCCTGTTCAATTCTGGCTTACGAAAATCGATCAAACGAGATTCCATCAAACTTGTCTCAATCGGTTCATGCACACACTTTAAGAAATTGATATTGAAGCTATCTATGTTGGTACACGGGTTGCAAAATTTTATATGATCGCTCAAGGCGCTACGACAATCACGCTTGATGATGCTATTTTTATGTTCGTTATACCGCAAACGGAACGGCCGAGCAGTTTTTCCTATATATTTAGAATTACACAATTTACACTCAAATTCATAAACAACGCATGATTTATCACAATTATACTTATCAGGAAGTTTTACGCAGATTTCACAATTGCTATGTTTTTTACACGGACTCTTTCTTTTCAAAGCGTGGCGCAGTTTCTTATTTCCGGTAGTTACAAAGTTGATTTCTAATTTGTATTTACGAATGTTGTAATTAATTTTTCTTATTAAACTATCGCTGACAAAAGGCAACTTTAGTGTACATTTCCTACTTATTGATTTTGTATTATTTATGCTATCATTTGATTTGTGTTTAGTTTTAGTTTTGTTGCACTTCCTTATGTCATTTATAGTATATCCGTTCAATTTTAAATTACTTTTACACGCTTTAATGTCTGCTTTCATAGCTTCTGCAGGCAAAGTCGCACTACTACGAATTTCTATGTCATTAACTTTTTGTTGGACAAAATTCGCTTTTACAAATCTGGGTAGCCAACTATCTCTTTTAAGAGAATTACCGGAGGAGATTTCTTTGACATGTTTCTTATGGGTTATTTTTCCATTATTTGTCCAAACCGTTAAATCTAGGAAGTTCAATTTACCGGTATGTGGAGATTCCACGGTAAACTTAATGTTGTTATCAATCGAATTAAAGGTCGCACTTATTAAATCGAAAGTGTCAGAATCTCTTTTGAGGGGACCTATTATAATGTCGTCAATGTATCTTTTATAAATAATGTTATCAAAATTGAGCTGATCTCTAATGGCAACAATAGCTCTTTCTTCTATACTGTTCATAAATATGATTGCCAGTGGTGGTGCATAGTGTGATCCCATGGGAACACCCTTAATCTGGAGGTAACTTTGATCATTAAAAGCGATCTCATAATTATAAGACACCAATTTTGGCATAGTGAGAAATTGGTCTACAGTTATATCAAAATTATCTATCTGTGTCCAATGCTTATGAGCGAATAAATTTACAGCATCCAAAGCAGGGGCTATCGGAATGCTGGGGTAGAGATTGACCACATCTAAAGATATGAACATGCAGTCTTCACTTATCACTTCAGTATAATTTTTAAATATATCTATAAGTTCCAGAGAACTTTTTAAATGTGCAGGTACAAAGTTCACAAGTTGATTCAAAATACGGCCGCAAATCCAATCAACTTTGTTAATAGGGTTATTGGTAACCGAAGCAATAGGCCTGAGAGGATACTGATTACATTCACTTCTCTCTTTATGATCTTTGATCAACGCGTAGAAATTTGAAGGTTGGCTTCCCGAAACATGCAAACGCTGCAAATTCGATTTACTCAAGTTATCTTTAAAAATATTATTTATCATAGTGTTCGCTTGCTTCTCTAAACTATTTTTCTTATTTTTATTGATTGGTTTATACGTGGATCTATCTTTTAAGATCTCCTCAGTTCTAACTATCATTTCTGAGGCTTTCGTGACACAAAGTCTATTGCCTTTATCGGTAGCTGTAATCATAAGGTCATTTTTTCAAGAAATTTTTTACTGTTTCGCATTTTTTTATTGAAACTTGTATAGTTATCTTTGTGTTTGACATGAGACACTTCAGTTTTAACAGCTTCAATAATTTGAAGTTATTGAACGTGACAATAACAAGATTTGTGACGTTTTCCTTTTATTCGTTATGCGCCTCCCGCCTCAAGCCATTACATATGCTATTTCCGCAATCAATAATTTTGATTTGCGAGCTCACGCCAAGTCTATCATCAACTTACAGGTGAGATATGTTCGAGTGTTCTGCGATCTCCTTTTCCTGCAAGCATGTATATCGAGCGCGATTGTACCATTATTCGTCAGTAACATGTTTAATCTTCCTGATGGTATTACTACTGACAAGGTGATCCAAAGGAAAATGCATTCCATGGAGATGGAAATTTTAAGGAAAAGTGCACAAAATTTGAGAGATATTTTGAGAGATATACAATTGCGCGGTTACGAGTACCTTACTACTACAAGGAGGTTACCCGTGGATATCCTTGAGCATTTGCTTCATTTATTCGTGGCTGATTTGCGTAAGGAAGAAGAGCTAAAATTCACAACACATGGTAAAAAATGGGGACAGTTATCTTATGATAGCTACCCACATGGTAGAATGAAGTATCGGTGCACCGTCAAGCCATCATTTCCTTTCGAGTATGCAGATGAATATCTTTGCCGTGTCTCTCCGCAGGACCAGTTGCGTAAGCTTCAACATTCTCGTGGCGCATCTTGTAATTTGTATACAAACGAAACGAACATTGATTTACCATTTGATTTGATTGATATTCTCAAAAAAGGCCCTAATTTCAGGATTCCACCGAACTTGAATTCTAATGAGTTTATGGATGATGTTGAATTAGCGTTAGAAAAACTGACGTATAATATGCGTTGGAAATTTAACCTCGAGCGTAGAAATGACAATGGCAATAATGACTTTATGAACATACCTTTTCATAAAAATACTGTCACGTTACCCAATTGCATGGATAACGAAAACGAAGTCAATTTACTGTTGTTCAAAAACTTCAAATTATTGAAGCTGTTAAAACTGAAGTGTCTCATGTCAAACACAAAGATAACTATACAAGTTTCAATAAAAAAATGCGAAACAGTAAAAAATTTCTTGAAAAAAATGACCTTATGATTCCAGCTACCGATAAAGGCAATAGACTTTGTGTCACGAAAGCCTCAGAAATGATAGTTAGAACTGAGGAGATCTTAAAAGATAGATCCACGTATAAACCAATCAATAAAAGTAAGAAAAATAGTTTAGAGAAGCAAGCGAACACTATGATAAATAATATTTTTAAAGATAACTTGAGTAAATCGAATTTGCAGCGTTTGCATGTTTCGGGAAGCCAACCTTCAAATTTCTACGCGTTGATCAAAGATCATAAAGAGAGAAGTGAATGTAATCAGTATCCTCTCAGGCCTATTGCTTCGGTTACCAATAACCCTATTAACAAAGTTGATTGGATTTGCGGCCGTATTTTGAATCAACTTGTGAACTTTGTACCTGCACATTTAAAAAGTTCTCTGGAACTTATAGATATATTTAAAAATCATACTGAAGTGATAAGTGAAGACTGCATGTTCATATCTTTAGATGTGGTCAATCTCTACCCCAGCATTCCGATAGCCCCTGCTTTGGATGCTGTAAATTTATTCGCTCATAAGCATTGGACACAGATAGATAATTTTGATATAACTGTAGACCAATTTCTCACTATGCCAAAATTGGTGTCTTATAATTATGAGATCGCTTTTAATGATCAAAGTTACCTCCAGATTAAGGGTGTTCCCATGGGATCTCACTATGCACCACCACTGGCAATCATATTTATGAACAGTATAGAAGAAAGAGCTGTTGTTGCCATTAGAGATCAGCTCAATTTTGATAACATTATTTATAAAAGATACATTGACGACATTATAATAGGTCCCCTCAAAAGAGATTCTGACACTTTCGATTTAATAAGTGCGACCTTTAATTCGATTGATAACAACATTAAGTTTACCGTGGAATCTCCACATTGAACTTCCTAGATTTAACGGTTTGGACAAATAATGGAAAAATAACCCATAAGAAATATGTCAAAGAGATCTCCTCCGGTAATTCTCTTAAAAAAGATAGTTGGCTACCCAGATTTGTAAAAGCGAATTTTGTCCAACAAAAAGTTAATGACATAGAAATTCGTGCACGCTGGCTGTGACTTCTTACACCGCTGCTGTGCGACAAGTATACGCTACTGTGCGACGATGGTGATTAGTCTGGGAGCTAGCACGAACTTGTGCAGGGAACGAGGTTGTATGAAACTTCATGCGGCATTGCAGACCTTGTACGTGTTGTACGAACAATTTTGCCATTCGAAACAAATGAGAGAAATACACGTGTATATAGACATCCTATCCAGAGACGAAATGCCATTTTATCTTCATTTTATTTTTAGTAAACACGAGGGTGCGCAAAGTGTCGCTATGTTTGTTACAATCTGTATTACGCGAGAGGTTGTTGCAATCTGTCAGAATTGAATTACCATAAAGAAGAATTATGCTTATCGACAGAACCTTCAAAGAAGAGTTCCTCGAGGTTATTGAGTATATTCTCATTCCTCTGTTGCGAATGTATCCTTTCTTCCCATAACTTTTTAATTTCGAAATGTAATATACTTAAAAGTTGGCAATCATTTCATCATCTCCATGAAGTTTTATTAGAAGTTATCAAAAGGGTTTATTTCAACCTTGTCTGATTCAGCTCTTTCATCGATGAGGTATTACAGTATTAAGGTCACCCTTGATATTTTCTAAACGTAGCTCTGAAATTGTCGGAAAACATATAGGCTCCGTATGGTACGCAAATTTTGTGCATGATATTTCTGGTATGGCCGGAGGTGCACAATCACCATCCGCAAATGGTGTCAGGATCTTTCAAACATGTAAACTGCATGTCTGCAACTGCATTTTCAAGATCAAGCTTCAGCTGATAGTAGGACTCTTTGGCAGGCAATGTGTTACGTGTATTTTAGGCCGGAGGCTCACAGGATAAAAAGACGGCTTCGATTACACTGGCACATAGTAAAGAGCTGGCTGGCTGGCTGGATTACCCAACCACGTCCCGCGAATAGGGGAGTGACGGGACGCCACGGAGGCCGAGAAGGTGGGCAACCACCCCACGGGCGATGCCAGAGATCAAAAATAGAGCCCGAGAACCCGAAGCTGCCGCTCGGGTAGAAGAGAGGGAGGGACAAGAGCACAGTAAGAGGGGTACATCGAGGTTTACACCACAAACAGGGCAGTCAGGAGAAGTGGACCTGCCAATCCTGTGAAGATAGGAGTTAATAAGAAGGCTGTGGCCGTTGCAACGAAGACGTGAGAGCTCACAACGGACAGAGCGAGGGAGGGACAGCTCCTCAGTTGCTACGCTAGGGACTTGTGAAGTTGAACGAACGGAAGTCCTCCAGGAGTTGAACAGGAAGTGACGAATGAAGGACTTCATACTGGACAGACACTGAGGAGCTGCAGAGGGGAGAGATGTGCTACTTTTGGCAAGCGCATCTGCAGTGTCATTGCCATTGATGTTCGAGTGACCAGGAAGCCACTGCAATGATACTGAGATCGAGGAAGAACAGAGGGACGACAAAGAGGACCAGACAGAATGGACAGACGTCGACAAGAGGGGCGACGGGGGTGAAGAGAGCACGGTCAGAGTCGAGAGAGAGTCGGAAAAGAGAAGAAGAGAGGAAAAGAGACACGAGGAGTGATGGGAAACGGACCAAGAGAGAGTAAAAGGCATGTAAGCCATGTCTGCATGGATGATAGCTTATTCAATGTCCCTCCGGTCTAAAATACACTAATGAGTGCTATGCAAGAATATACAGTATCCTTGAACCAAAAATGAAGGCTCTTCGGGACGCAGAGCAAACGGTATGCCCACAGAATAATTATTACAGAATTGTCATTTACTCCTTCAGTTTACTAGAAGTGAAAAGCAATTCAAAACGATGTCATATGCTCGCATTAGTAAGTGGACAAAAGGAATTCTTAATACTTTACAGAGATAGATAAAACAGTCATGTGTCACTTGCGCATTGCTGTGAATTCCATCAAAATGATCCGATTGCCACGATTCCTTCAGATTCGAAGAATTCAGATCATTGCGCAAAAGCCTTCTCGTTTATGTTGGTCCGTCACATTCTTTGTTTACAAGTTGGCAGGCGTGAAAAATTTAGTTCACCCCTTCTCTTCGTAGAATTTATCAATGAGTGGCACTGTGACAGCGAAGTGTGACCGAACGAAGACCTCGATGTGTATGACAAGCACGCCACTGGCTGCTGTTGTCTGAGGGTCACTGCTTAATCAATGACTCATTGTTTGACCGTAAATCTTGTGTGGTGTGCGCCATTTCATTATCGCATGCGAGATATGACTCTGCCCTGAAATGACGACTAGGAGGAACGAGCAGTCTAATTCTGCGGATGTGCCACAAGACCACTCCACCAACGACATACGTGTCAGAAGGTATTTGAGACACTCGGTTACTACTTCAGGAGAGTGTCCTTAATTATTCGCTTTCATTACAAAGTTAAATAAATTAACCAGGTTAGTCAAGTCAATGATACAATTTTAGACACAGATCGAAACAATTTCTAAACGTTCTCACTTCGATCTCACTTCACATCATCATTTGTCTGCCATTCTGAATAATTTACGACTCCATCAAGTTATCATCGCACACAAAGGAAGCGAGTAATTTCAGACAAATATCTCGAATGATTGATTGACAGAAAGTCGATGCGAACTTCTTTCAATACAGACAATGGAACTAATGGAACTAATGTTCAGACTGTCACACCAGGTGTCATGATTTTCATCAAGCCGAAACGTATTTTTCATAAGCAAATAATTCCTTCTTCAGACTTGTTTGGAAAAATTTGAACTGAATGAAAGTTAAGGATTATTTGTCTACGAAACTCAATTAACACTAACAGTTGAAAATAATAAGTGAGAATGAAAATTATGCTGAAGCATTCACAGCTGTTATTTTTATTAGTAATTTAAAAAATTCCAAAAATGATGGGAACTCTTGATGGATATCAGCGGTCAACCATTGTGAATGCAATTTTACGTCAGCTACTGACTTTCAAGACAATTCATGAATAATCATCGGTTTCACAGCTCCTAAAAATCAATCAATATCTGGAATTCATCATTGTCAATGTCTGGAAAATATCATGAGAAGATGACTGACAAGCTTATATTCTATGAAGGCATATCAATGTCGGACTATTTCTAAAGAATATAAAATGGTACAATCGAATGTACTGAAAACTGTTTACATCGTTCCGAAAGGGAAGCAATCCCTATTGTTATAATCGTCTTTATTTTGTTGCAATAAAATAGAATACAAGGCACAAGAAATCCGACGTTTCGTCCTGCTAGGACACTGGTGGGCAAGCAAGTTGTGAAAGAGCGCGAGAGGGATCGCGAGCCATCAATTTTAAAAGCAGAAATAGGTATGTTGGATGCACCTAAAGTAATCATGCACCCCTAAGTGTACATAGGCCTACGTCGCCCAAACATAAACGGCTTTCGAAAACCATGCATAGGCCCCCTAGCGATGACCGCACGATGATGGTGCAGTATACAAATAAAATCCAGAAAGAATACTTGAAAAGTAAGTTGACTTCTAAAAACCACATATCTTCAAGTGGTTGGATGCCTTCACCTACTTTATGTAGCTATGGTTAATTGCTACGTTGTTTATTACGTGGTGAAACATGTTCCAAAAGGCATCGAACACCATCTGACTTAGTACTACATGGCTATGTCACTTACCTTCATACTGAGAAGCATCATATTGGCATTATATTGCTCAATCAGTCTTTAATGCTTTTGCAAATTCTAAAAAAAGATCAACCTCTAGCTTAGAAGTACCTTTTAAAGGTCAAAGTCGGAGTGGGCCATTTTCACATCACCGATTCAAATAAAATGTCCGCGGGTCATTCTGGATGAGAATCGGTGGAGGACCAGTCAACATGGGTCGGCGGCCACGCGTTGCCCACCACGGTGCTTGGACTTGTTCACATGTATGGAAGCACGACAAAACATACATTCTTTGTCATACTTTCATAACTGTGAACAAGACCTAGCAGGACGAAATGTCGGGTTTCTTGAACCTTGTACAATATTTCATTACAACACAATAATGACGATTCGCCTTGGAACGATGAAAATAAAATACCTGCCGTGTATCGTCATCGACCATGGATACTACTTTAATGCAGTAAAGAAATTGCTGATGAGCATATTTCAACAAAAGTAAAATGTAGGCCTGAAACGTAATGCAGTCGAATATAGCACAATATAATGAGAAGATAATAAGTAAAATCAAAGCACAAACTCTACAGAGCCTCTTCCAGAATCTTGGACATTATTTTCCAAGATATCCAGGGAGCTATAGGAAACCAGAATTCATAGAGCAAGCATATACAGCAACTCGCTATTAATTAAATTTCCAATGTGTATGCAGTTGCGATTTCATTGAACGAACTCAAGTTGAGACCAAGTACCAAATGTGAGATAAGATAATGTTTGAAGTTTTGAAGAAATTATTCGGAATTGATTGCTTATGATAGCAATACAGAAGAAAGAATAGTATACAACAAATCCTCCGTGTCATGACAACTTTCGAGAAGCAATGTTCATTAATTTAGCTCCGATGGAAGTGTCTGACTTCAATGCTCAGCCTCATGCATTTTCTTGATTTTGATCATGTCACTCTACTACCGGCAGTGAAAGAACAAAAAATAAAGTAAAATTTCGGTTTTCCGGAATTTCGGTCAAATCGAAAAAATGAGGGTTTTCGGTTCTGTGAGAGGCCGGTTATGTGATTTGAATAGAGCTATATCAGTTGAATCTGCAGTCAGAGCACGCTTTAGTATTATTTATTATTCTTAGTTATTTAAAATCGTTGAATGTGAAGTCATGAAATGAACATCAGGTGGAAGTGACAACGGAAAACATAGATTGGGAGGAATACTGAAATTCAAAGATAAGTAGATTGTACTAGCAGCCGTTGACCGCACTAGAACTGTTGAAGACCCAGAAAAATCCCAACCACCTATTCTTATCTCTACCCTACTTGGCACAGTGGTTACGTGCTTGGCCTAGCGATCTTTCGGCTCAGAGGTCGAGCCCCGAAAGTGTCACTGGAAGTCGTCAGGAAGGACATCCGGACTAAAAGATCACAATGCCCCAGATTAAAGTCTGACTATGTCAGCACCGTCCAAGCCCCCAGTATGGGGGAGTAGTGACGTTAAACTATTCACCATCACATCTCTGCCAGTAGCATAAGCAGCTATGTCTATTCTTAAATAGCGCGATAATCTTTCATGAATAATCAGTCAATCTTTGGTTTTCATAAATTTTCCATGATTGAATTTCATTCACTTGATTTTCTATCCTACTTTGTCGCATTTGGTCTCGAAATTGACTGTAAACACTCATCATATACGAGCACAGCTGTAGACATTCTGTGTACTTTGAAGAGTTAATATAGAACATCGATGATATTGGCATGACTTTTCAAAACGATCTTGTATTCGCATTGATAGATTTTCCATTAGTTAATGTCTATGCTGAACGGAGAAAGATTCAACTGAACCGTTACAATTAAGTCTGCATAGATGACACCAGTGTTTCTGAAATGAACGAAATTCCTCTTTCGCTCGCTCATCAGATCGTCGAAAATTTAAAAAAAATGTCGCTAGCTTGCTCAAAACACTGGATGGCATACATAACATAATATTCAAATTCGAAGGCATGCTGTGATGAAAAAAAGAATCCAGGAGAAGACATTATAGGACAGCGACACGGCGAGACAGTCTTGGGTCTTGTCTATTCAGTATTGTCTCTTTCATTTTAATTTAATCGATTCTGCTATTTCGAGATCTCGTTTGGTATGATCTTTTGCGATTGCCTCGTGTTATTACGTATCAATTTGCAACCAATTCAGAGAGGTAGAAAAAAATTATTTAACAAAAATGACAAGGCTAGATTATGACATTGAGTTCTGCAAAATTTCTATAAAAAACAGTAATTTGCAGCATAAGTTCAGTATATCTACCTACAGACCCGGCAAAAAGTTTAGCAACACCCCAGTTTTTGAAGACAGTCAGATCGCATCAATACCTGAAAGCATTTCGAACATGTTGTTACATCAAAATACCTTGTAGACGTGTCAAACAATTTACTGACCCTTAAAATCAGTTGTCATTGACTAGATATCGCATTAAATTTTGCTCTTGTATCATTTCTGGTAAAACAGACTTGAGGACGATAGGTCTTTAAGTCAAAGAGAGTTCTGAAATATGACAGTAGAGAACATCTTGACCGCCAATGCATGTAAGCGTGCTTCACTGGACTGGCATAAGATGATCTAAGGTACATTTCCAGATAGTCCACCAATGTAGTCTAGCATGTCTGGTGCATTATTGGGCTGGTCTTGTGAGAGGCAAATTATCGTGTTCTTCTCCAGGTTTGAAATACCAAGATTTAATCCAAAAAACGCTCACACCACACACGCACAAACATTAATTAAGAACACAGGGATTCCCGCAGTTCTATTTTTAGCTCAGCATCATATATAGCAAACTGTTAAGAGATAGCCTTGATTATTCGAATACTTGTGTGACTTATCTCATCGTCACTGTCCTTTCTGTGCTCCCCGAAAATGGGCAAAAAGCCAGACTTGTCGACTGAAAAACGTGCTCAAATTTTGGTATTGCACTCCAATGGATTTAGTTTGCGTCAAATTTCGACCCAGTTATTCGTCTCCACTTCCTGCGTGTCTTGAACTTTAAAGCGAATCAAAAATACCAAATCTTTTGCCAGTGAACGCCGCTCCGGTAGGCCTACAGCTACTTCACCACAAACGGACAGATTCATTCATTGTTATTCCAAGGCAAACCCTTTTGCAGCAGCGACAGAAATTCAAGCACATCTGCCTCCATCTGCACATGTTCCATCAGTGTCAACTATCAGAAGCCGTCTTCGAAACAAATATGGTTTGAAGTCATACAAGCCAGCTAAAAAGCCTCTCCTATCGGCGAAAAACGTACGTGACAGGCTAACCTTTTGCAAGCGTTACCAGAACATGAGCGCTGAAGAATGGGGTGAAGTCATGTTTACGGATGAGACGATTGTGTCGCAGCACCGTAGCTACCAGCCCCATGTTCGCAGACCAAAAGGAGAACGATTCAACTCATCTTACACATCATTCACTGTGCGATCTGCACCAAAACTAATGATTTGGGGAGGAATTTCTGCAAGAGGCAGATGTGGACTTCATGTCTTTGGCAAGACAAAAACTGTTAAGGCGATCAATTACTTAGAAATATTGAAGCAGAAGGTAGAGCCTTTCATGAATATTCGAGGAACAAGGATTTTGCAGCAGGATGAAGCACCGGCGCATAAGGCAAGGCTGGTGTCGAATTGGATTGCCCAACAGAACTTTCAGATCCTAGAAGGCTGGCCCGGTAATTCACCAGATCTCAATTGCATAGAAAATTGCTGGAGAACATTGAAGGACAGGCTTCAGAGGTGCCATATATCCTCTCATAGTACTCTAGCGGAACAGATGAAACGCTTGTGGGTCACCGAGATCACTCCTGCCTATTGCAGAAAACTGGTTGAGTCAATGCCCCAACGTATTCAAGCATGTTTGGCAGCAAAAGGATATCACACAAAGTATTGATGTGACACTCATTAGTCGTTCGCTTTCGACAATCGCATATTCTCAGTGTTGGTAAGCTTCTTGATACTTCTGCATTGTAATTTGAACGCATAAACATTATTAAAATACTTTTTAGCAAACGCTACATTCTGTTGTTTGCAAAATCAGGGGTGTTGCTAAACTTTTTGCCGGGTCTGTACAATATGTCTTGCTATATAAATAGCATAAAATGACTTGGAATATAGTTGTGCTTTAGTAACTTTGAAAGTAGAGAACCGCTGTTCTAGTAAAGTAGAGACACAATGTCTAACTGTGTGTTCGGTATAACACACGGTGCCGATAAGCAAATAGTGAATAAAAGGGATTGACATAACAATCTGTCTGTCATTGGCTACTAAATGAAATTTTGGAAAGATTTACTTTGGAAAGGGATTGACATAACAATCTGTCTGTCATTGGCTACTAAATGAAATTTTGGAAAGATTTACTTTGTCTATCTTTCAACTCTATCAATCAATAACAGCTGTTGTAAATGTAAAGTATTGACTGTCCTCTGAACACCGAAATTATGTACATGATAGCTGGGAATAGCACCAACGAAGTCTGTGTGAAAAATGCCTTAAATCCAAAATTTTCATAGCAAGAAAATACAGAATAAGAAAATCGGAAGCATGTAAATTGACTGATCAATTTCTATCAAATAAATTCATCATAAGGTATGTATAACATCCATCTGAACCATATCCTCGCATGCAGCAAGTTGACAGTAGAAAATCCTTTAACGCAGGCATGCGCTCGGCGAATATAATTCATGGTCACTTCAAATATTGAGGTGCCTCACTGCGCGCACTGTCGGTTGAATATTTTCATAGCAAAGTCTAACCTGACTATGATGCAATCTACACGAGACGTGTTTCAATTATTAAGTTAGCATATTCCAGAAATCCAGCCTAGCTGAACGGGGTAGCACCCTCTAAGCTGATCTAGCGTCTATTTGGAGTCCTTTGGGGTGTCTGTCTTGACCACTGAAATTATCTGTCATTGTACATTCCGGGACTTGGGACTGGTTTCAATCTGTACCCCTCTCAGCTGATCTAGCATGCCTTTTGAGGGTCCTTCTGTCAGCCTCCGTGACCAAGCCCACGAAGGCGGACCCAGCAGACATCCAGTTCCTAGACTGGGGAAGCGTGTTGAAAATCACTATGTGAATGAACATTGGTACCCCTTTGAACTAGACTGAGCCCTCTGGGCTCCCGGTCTGACATACACACATTACAAAATACATGTTAGGCCGTCAAAAATGAGCTGAATAATTTGTAAATGAACTAAATTACTTACAATAGTTGTAGAATTGACGAAATTCAAATGCCGAATTCATTATTCTGAAATCAAAGAAATGATATGAGGTGAACTGATGCTGTGTTTTTCAAGAGCATACACTATACTTGTGGGAAAAGGGAACATTCATTGATGCAATTGACAATAATTGCTGCATTCTAAGACTGAGGTCTGTTAAAATTCACTATGGGTGCACCACTAAATGCACCGATTAACTTGCTGGAGCGGTAATCGGTAATCAACTGATTATTTGTGGATTGGTGGACTTTGGAGATTCTTGCTGATTTTCGTTCAAATTTAGTGACTCATCGAAAGACAAGATTTCAATTTTTTGATAAAAAGCTCTAGATGTATTCTTCACACTGAATTACTAGTCTACTAATTGGTTGGCATTCTTAAATTATTTTTGTCAAAAACATGGGTTTTTGATGATTAATGATTAGGTAAAATGCATAATAGGCTTGCATGAACTGACAGTTGTTAAAAATCACTATCGACATCCTTCAGTCACCATAAGAGTCTGTCTTTAGGATTTTAACTATTCAATCTGAAAGAGGTTTTGCTTGGAATGAAACGCAACTACCATTACAGTTCCCCTTATACACAGAGGAAACCCAACAATGAAAACAAATCCCGTAGATTCTTAAGGTCTTTTACAAAACCTCACTTAAGCGCTCTGCACTTCATAAGATAAATCCCCAATCAAACCGCGACCTAAACGTAAGCTGATAGTAGCTCCACAAGAAAAAAATATCTAAGTAGATACTGAAGTGTAAGACGGCGACACATGAAAACAACTTTTTGCTCTCTCATCGTCAAATCAGCCATTTAACACACTAACTACAAACTAGCCATAGAACCAGGCCTGTAGCCACGTGGGGGGCAGGGGTCCTGGCTGCCCCTGACTGAGGTCATGGCGTCCCCCACCTGAGAGTGAGATACATATGTATTGAAATAACGTGAACATTAAAAAAAATCTTAAGGTAAAAATGTCATAACCAGATATTAACACATCTTAGCCTCAAGGAAAATTGAAAAATAGTGATTAATGTATCAACAAACTAATATGCGACCTGAATGTTCTGTACAACATCAACATTCATCATATTTCAATTTCACGCATCAGCAAGTTATCGCTGAACCGTTTTCGTATGCTGTGAGCAGCGTCGGTCTCAAGAGAATACATTTAAACATTTACGTACCTTTCTGATCAACATCATTGTATATACTGCATTATGATAATTGCAAACAAGAAATTAAGCTCGACTTATGATATGTATCTCCCTCATTCTAAGTCATGACTTAGCGTTGATGCCCGTTCATACTGGCATCAACGCTGAGTCATGACTTGTGATGGCCAATAAGATTATGTAATCACACATAAGCAGGGAATGTATTCAATCGGCCCCCTGAAATCACGGTGGCCCCCTCTGACTATTTGGCCTGGCTACAGCGCTGCATAGAACACTAACCAAAATGGATAACTAGTGGCTGCATGACGAGAAGGATGAAGAACACTTTGATATTCAGTCTACTAAAATTCTCCATTAATGAAATGTGACCCGCAGAAAATATATACACACTTAGGTCAATTGGAATGTAGACATGCAAGAAAGATGAAGACTTCATAGCATTCCTCAAGATATCTGGAAAAGAGACACGTTTGATACACGGTCACATTCTAAATTATATATCTACTTCTTTAAGATGCCATCTCGTCACATTCCGTCATAGACAAAGCGAACGCGATATGACTGAGAAAATTCCAAACATGTCCAACATTTATAAAATTTCATTTTGAAATGAGTTTTCATACGTGTTCCCGTCTAATCTAAATTCAAAATGGAAAAATTAGCAAGGTCACAAGATATGATTTTCTACTCAGTCAATTTGAATATCAATTACATCGTTACAAACTAAATATTTACAAGTGCATCGAATATCAAGAGGGAATTGAATATAGGAACATTTGCAATAGCAGGGAACGCGAGGTGAGAAGAAAGCGCAATTCCATGATCAAATATGCAAATGCCTAGAAAAACTGTCCCTCAGGGTTCTCAAAAGATAATATACATATGTATAATAAATTCAAATTTCAGTTAGGTCATATTTATATTGTTTTTAATTGAAGTTTCTCGGATGGCACGAATGCCAACGGTCATCAGATAACAATATACAAGAAGGAAGTCAATTTACAAAATCACGGTCATGCAAATTTCAAATCTTTGTCTATGATAGTCTATGGTGCAAACGTGGGTATTAGGAACTTTCGTCGATGTCTTCATTTTAGTATCATTTTAGTTTCTTGTTTGTAAGTGTTTCTCAGTTGGCAGTGATGATGTGATACTTTCTAGGTAGACATATGCTGCAATATCGGCTTCCACATGAGGATTACAAAGAAGCAAACTAATACTGCAGAAACAAAAGTTAGAAAAAATTGCCCTTCATACGGCAATTGTTGTAAACTATGTATTGTATATAATTATTTCGGACATTCCCACGAAGAAAAAACGAATCTTTTCTTTCGTTAGGCCTTCACCTGCATCACACAGGCATCGTCATTCACCTGAAAAATGAAACTATTCGGTATATTATCATTCAGCGACCATATGCATTGTGACAACGAAGTTTCATTTTTATATCGCATGTTGTTAAATGACCTTCTGTGATTATTGCATTGGCTTTTGAAGTCAGCCTCACACATGCTGTAGTAGGTATTTTCTTTTGATTGGTGGGTTACTGTAGCTTTGTAGACAATACATTGCGTTAAACAATTGCCGTCTGAGGGGCATTCACTTTCGTTTCTGAATTTCAATTTGTTTCTTTGTTTGTAGCTTATTCTGCTTTTGGTGATTTGTTAAAAATACTTGTGTTGTGATTTCTTATAACGTTTTTCATATTGTTAACACAGCTGTAGCTCAATTTCGTATTGTTTTTATTGAAAAGACTTTGTGATGATTGGGAAAAGGTTTTGTTCCTTCTGAATATTCTTGTTTGATGATCGGTGGCATTCGTGTCATCCGTGAAACTTTAAGTAATAACAATATATAAATATTCTAACTGAAACTCGCTTTTATTATCAAAGCTCTATTCTCCTGCAATATTGAGCGCTATTAATACTAAAGTTGGAACACAAAAATCGTCGGTATAGATAGCATTTGACTTTACAGTTCTAGAGCACTTTCCAATTTACAGTTTATGTCAGGTATATGTACTGTATAACTTCCTTGGAGCGTCGCCACGGGTGAAAAATGGTTAAAAATTAGAAGTTTTACATAACTAACCAGTAAAACGGTATTACTACAGAATCCAATGAAGATCACCATCTTCAAAAAACAGAAATAATTGCACTTCGACAGTATGAAGTGGTCATCATCAGAGTTGTACTTCACGGAAGAAATTTGTTCCCTAGGTTAGTTTATAAATAAAAAAAGGGCATTCATATTGGTGCTCTAATTTTTATTAGTGTTTGACAAAACTTTTTTAGCTTTGATAGAACGACATGTTCCGCCCGTTCTCAGTCAGGTTAGACAAGGGACTGACAAGATGAGTGTGCAATACAGAAGATGACAGTTCACATCGATATCATTGACGCAACATTCAAGCTAAATTATATAAAAACGGAAGACTTGTACTTCCCATTTTACAGACGCTAGAGCAAAAAGTAAATGCAGCAAGCTGATTGACGGACATAAAAGCTTAGAATATTTGCTAAAAATCAGGTTGGGGAATGACTTTTTTTATTCTGGCGGTCGAACATCAATAGTGTCAATAGTTTTCAGGCCACTTACTATCTACCAATACACATTTTGCCTGACAGCATTGTTGTTTCACAGCGAATTCTCCTTATATTGCTTCCTAAGCAGAGAGCAAACAGTCAATAGATTAAGAGAAACCCTATTCAGTAATGAATATTTGAAACAAATAATACAGGTTTTTCCATTTGTTAATATAAATCTGTCAGTTATTAACGGCGTTGTGCATTCATTAACGTCATTTAGCAATGTTCAGTGACATTTCGCATTGAATAGCTGCAATTGTCTCTTCAACATCGGCAATATCGTTCATGAGTAGAAATCTGTCAAGTGAACATCGAAATTTGTAAATAAATAGCGGCTTTTTGCACTCGATAACTAGGCTGACGTCAATATGAATGTCCCGCGACATAGACATGTAATTTCTAATATTGACAAACAGCGCATCGTTGATGCGTATCTTGATGAAAATCGAGATTATGTTGAAGTTGCTGGTTCTCTTGGAATCGCTCGTGGGACCGCATGGTCAATCATCAGACGATACCAATTGACGGGGAATATTATTGCTCGAGTGCGCAGAGGACATCGACCTCGACTTATTGATCACGAAATGCAGGAATGTATCACTGGAATTGTTGAGAATAATCCGGCTTTCACGCTGGAGCAGATCAATCGTTCAGGTAGTTGGTGGAAGGACGGGTCCCAACTTCACGTTAATCATTGCTGTATCGGTCACACGCGGCTTGTTGTTTTCTTCAACACAAGAAGGAGGAGTGAATGGCGACCAATTTAAGGAGTTTTTGACGAACGTGTCAGCTGTTGCCGGACCACAACCTGTCCTTATGTTATTCGACAATGCTCCGTGTCACAGCCGAGCACATAAAGTATCATCGGCGGATCAGCACCAAATTTGCAGAATTCCACTCTACTCGCCCTTCCTGAACATTGCAGAAAATGCTTTTAGTGTTTGGAAAGCAGCCATCAAGAGGAATTTGGAAGAGGTGCGAGACCAGATGCTTCGACAGAATCACCAGATGCGACTGGCAACACTGGCTCAACTGTCCGAACAAAATCTATCCGAAATCACTGCCGCGGGTTGTCAAGCTTCCTGGAGAAAGCTACGTCAGCTGATTCCTCGATGTATTCGACAAGAAGATATTACTGACAATCATGCCTAACTTTTTGTATAGTTTTGCATATAAATATACACCATATATTCTGGATAACTTGATTTTTTGGTATAATTAGAATTGAAAGCTCGGGCATTCTTTTGCTTTGATTAATTTTTATACAATAAAATCAATTTAACTTTTCGGCCATAATTTTTATTTGGGAGGATATAGGCCATAATTTCAAAATGAATATACTTAGAAAATTATGTAGGATAGTCACAGTATTGTGCAATATGTCGCTAAACAATGGTAGATATCTCGATTGCGTGAGACATGCCGTTTTTCATTGAGAAATGTCGATCTATTGAACGATGTCGTTAATCAATGATAAATTTCATTTAAAAAATGAGAAATGCCATTTATTTATCAACTTTAACGTTAATCAACGACAGATTCATACTAACAAACGCAAAAACCTGTAGACGATGTTCAGAAAAAAGCAAGTCTGAGTTGATGAGAGTCAAGTGAAAATTGGTGGCAAAGTTGGGAAAACCCAAAACCCAAGTTTCAATAAATGAGTAGAATCAAGTAAGCGAAGGTTGTATTTTAAGCTGACATAAAGATTCCTATATAGGCCAAAATTCCTATTGGACAAAGGAGAAGTGTAGCATTAGTGGGAAACTTTCTTTTATTGCAATAACTGTAATTAGTAGCCTAGTACATGTATTAAGTTGTAAAGCTTTCCTTTAATAATTTACCTACACTGAGAGAAGGACTAATTGAAAATCTTTGATTTATCTGACTGAATTTCACATTGCTCATAACAAAACAATGGTTTTCATTTTATGATTCAGAAATATAAGCAGACTTAATAAGCATTACAGCTGCGTAGTGAGTGCATGGTTAAACATATTTAGAAATCGAAATTGGAATGAATTCATTTTTAGAATTCATTCTGTCATCTATCGCAGAAAGTTTAGAGGTGAAGATAACTTCGAAGATATAAAATATATGAAACACAAAAAATGCAAAAACTCAATATGCATAAATGCAACAAAATACATGCAAGCTTGCAGCAGATACAATGTGTACGAAGCTTCAATGCACGGTATTGTCCAGCCTAGAATGAAAAAGCTAATGATCACAAGCATTTCTTATTTAAAATATTCCGTGAATTGAGTGGAATCTTAATAAAAATTCAGAACTTCATGCTCCTATCATGTAGCTCTCCTGAGCTTCAAATCAAAATATTAATTTTTGTAATTTACTTAGTATATTTGCAGCATTAACAGAAGACCCAAGTTTTGTATAGAAGACTCAAGTTTTGTATCATTAACACATGGTCGACCCAAAACCCAAGGTCCAACCTTATCGGTGGGAGGAAATTGCACTCATGAGATGAAATCTTAAAGAAAAGTGCAAAGTTATTGTTCCAGCCAATTGTACATATCCGTGAATCACTACGCTAAGTGAGCTTTCACTGAGCAATTATGAGGATACACTTTCTGAGTTCCACTGATAGTAATTGTGCCAAGAAGTATAACATTGAGAATTCTCATCACATTCCTCAATGACTGGTGTGTTGACATTGAATATTTCTTCAACATAATTCTTCTCAAAACCTTCCCAGTAAGATTTCTAACATCAAGCGAAATTTTCCTCTACCAGTACAGACTAAGAGCTACAGTATTATCCTTCAAAGGAAGCGTGGGTGGGGATGTTTATCACAAATTGTCAACAGCTTGAAATAAAACTAAAACAGAAGAAAAACGGAATAGAGAATGATGCTTTGACCCAGTTGTCTTGTCTTATTGTTCGGATGAATAACCGTAGATAAGAAAATGAAATAATTCGGATTATCACGTTCAATTTCTTTATCATTTCAATACCCCATCTAACGACCTTCCCGACTCTTTTGAAATTGCTGTAACTTCCCGTGATCACTTCCGTGAAAATTTAACAGATTACTTTTGCAGTCTTGTCATTTGAAGGTTAAATCCCAACATCACCCGAAGTAAATGCAACTGACAAGAGGTGTGGATAACATTTTCATATCACTGAAGCAATCTCAAAGGAAGCTACAGCAATTTCTAGAGTTTTGAAAGCTGCATTGACCGCTCATATTTATTAAAGAGGAATAAATCGGCCAAGTGTTTATTCATTGAAATATGCAAAAATTTATTATGGTGATATGTGTGCACTCCATGTGAATAAGCAAACATATTGTATCGCATACGAACATATAAAGTATTGGCATGTATATTCGTCTTTTCGTCGCCAGGGTCATTTCATCGACAGGTCGTTTCATCAATGTCTAAGTCCAGAGTCAGAGGATATTGAAGTCCCTGATAAAGCTTAAAGACATCATAGCTTGATGTCTATGATTTACTGAGTTAATGTATATGCATGTCTTAAACAATTTATGAATGCATGATACTCTTGAGCGAATATAATCCACCTGTCGATGAAAAGACTCTGTGGATGACGTGACCTCTGGAGATGAAATAAACCAACATAGTGTCGATGAAATGATCCTGTCGATGAAATGATATTGTCGATGAAGTGAACCACCACCATATATACATATAACGTATCATCAATACTTGTATTGTTTCCCAACAATTTCAATTTCAAGAATTTCAGTGTCCATTTTTCTACAGGGATACAGGGATGAATTACATGAATAGATGATGAAATAATGATGCACACAAAAAAACAAAATGACAGCATGTACAATGAAACAGCGGTTCTGACATAAAATTATTGTTCATTAGATTTGTGTGCTACTACTGTGATGCGATTTGATTACTAACACTTCTGGTGTTATCGACAGTGTGACTGCTGACTTAAGTGTTTTCGGACTGAAAGAAGCAAAACGATCCAACAAAACCGGCTCATATCTTGATTGTTCAATTCCACCCGATGCGAATGAATAGACAAACGTTTCGGTCTTCATCCACTTCTATCAGACAAACTTGGAAAAATCCTTAACGAACTAAGTAGATAAAGCGACGAATTGCCAAATGACAGTTTGATAGCAAGATGACGAACCTACGAGTTTTCAATTTCATTTCTAAGGGATAGATAGTATGTTATTGAGTAAATATACATTCCAGTCACGATGTTGATGCACTGTGACAGAGAGTTCAAGTTTGACAATCTTGACTTTGAAATTCAAATGGCACAATACGCTGATATAATAGCGAACTGTCATCTGTAGAAGTCATGGTCATTTATTGCTGCAGTTATCTCAACAGTATTTTTCTTTATCTCTGATGACGAAAAAATCTCTGGATTTTTATGCTTCACCATAAAAATATCTAGTTAATGACAGATTTTAGGTCGAACCACACTTTCCAATCGGTAGTAAATTTTATTCGACAGAATTTCAGCGTCGTTGGTCTTATGTAAATTCTAGCTTGTAGAATACATCCTGAAGTGAATATTCTCTGAATTCGCTGACGTTTGTGTAGTAAACTTAGGAGGAATGATATTCTACATATTTGAAATAATTACAACTAGTTTAGCGTGTTAGGATTTAATTTTAATTAAATTAAATTTAATTAATTAATTAATTAATTAAATTTTCCTCTACAAACATTTAATAGATGAATAATTGAACATAATGTTGTGAAATAAAGGACTCTAAAATTATGCTTAAATATGATACATGTATAAAGAAACTCATCTATTGCAAAGTTTTACATGTGCATGTGTTAGTCTTGTATGACTTTGGACAGAAAATGTAGGAAAGGTACTGTTTTTGTAGGCTTATAACACGTTTACCAGTGTGAACGCATGATAAACCTTTTAAGTGATCTATTTTATGTGAATATTATGTAAACACTGACATTTATTCAACTAAACCAACAATTACTTATAAGGATGAAAGGACTTCCAAATTAACATAGACATCTAAATACGAGACGTTTGTCGTTGGGGTCGTAGGTTCGATTCCTACCTGCCGCAAACCCTTTGCATGGCAATTTGATCTATCGTGTATCTCATTTCATTCCTACTTTGAATTGCACTTACGATGTAACTTCAGTCGCTTTGGTGGAAAACAATGTCCGCTACAGAACTTCATATCGGCTGTCACAAGTGTGACATTTTTTTCACTGATTGAAATTGCTGTGACAGCTTATGTGCATTGGAGAGGGATTGATCCTGGCGATTAACATCGGTTACATGCAGGAATGGAGTCGTAGCTCAGTTGGTAGAGCGACAAGTCAAGATAGCATGGAGTCGTAGGCTCGAGTCCTACCGGTCACACATCTTATGCATAACATTTTTATCTGTCGCTTCCCTTATTTCATTCTTATTGTTAATGGTACTAATCGAAATAAAATATCATTCTTCAAGCCCAAGAACAATTGTAATTAAAGATCACTTTGTGTGATCGACTGTTCTTTTATTGCTTAGCAGTGTTTCCCAACCTTTTCATGCCGCGTACCCCAAGCAGAAAATGATAGGATTTTTCACTATTCCGCGTACCCTCACCTATACATATAAAAACAGCAAGAATTCAATCATACTAAAATTTAATTACGCGTAGAAATAAACGAAATTCGTAATTTAATGACACAGAAATTTAACTAGGCGTAGCTGATGCGCGCTAGTGTAACAAAACAAGCGCAGCGAAAGTCATGTTCCAACATCAAACGAGCTCTTTGTTCGCTTTTAATCATTACTACGGTGGAGAATCCGGATTCGGATAGGTACCGTATGTGGTCAAGTTAGTGGTCGCTATTTAGCAACGGTTGCTTCAAGGCCAGATGATGACAATCCAATGCGGAATCCGCACAAAGTTAACAGTTCAACTGACCCATGAACAGGAAAGTTATCAAAGTAAAAATGAATTATGATAAATCTCCCATGTTCTGCATAACCCTCAAAATTCCTTCGCGTACCCCAGGTTGGAAACCCGTGGTTTGGACAAATCACCAAGAAGAAGAATGCGACAGGATGGACACAAGATATCCATGACAGACGTGATTGGATGCTTGTTCTGATACAAATGGCTGCATGACCCGCAAGATGTCAACTCACATCGTTGCTCTTTCACCATAGACATATAAATGAGAAACTTAAAAAGGTGATGCGGAAATGCAAAAACGCACGAAATAAAACTATCATCACAGAATTTCTTTCAAACGATTTGATAGGAAATAATAGACAAACAACAAATACACAAAATCAAACTTCATTACAACACTTCGTCAGAAGGACATGTCTGAAATGACAATAATTGTAAACAAAGGATGGAAATATTGCAATTCAATTAATCTGTCAGTTTGAAATGCTTTATTCGTCTTTGAGCTTTCAACGAGAGAAATTAATGTAACAAAAGAAGACTGTTGTGGAGTCTTGTTCATTTTCAGTATCATATAAAGAGAACATACTTCGTGGGTAATCATCGTGAAATTTCCCAAATCTGATAAAACGTTTCAATTTGTTAAATACAAAATAGTCTTTCACTATATTTTGTTCTCATTTGCTTTGAACTGAAAGCAGTTCAAATGAAAACACAGAATTTCATGAAGTCGAAGTAAGGTTTTACTTTCCTTGTTCAAATCCTTTGTGGTTTGATAGTGTGTAGTCTCGTGTCGTGCTGGCTGTGCACTGTTCAAAAGAGTTTCAAATCCTTCAGTACAAGCCTATGGAATTTCGGACATTTACCATTTCACTTCAACGGATATCGAACATTTTAGGGTGATAATTGCGTCTGCGCAGAAGAACTAGTGGACTTCTACCATAAGCTTATGAAAAACAACAAAATAATAAGATGCGATCTCTGAAAATTCATTAGATTTATCTGCACATGTCTTCGGTTTCCTAGAAAGGAAGAATCATATCTAAATATCGAAATGGCACATCACAGAATTATACAACTTGCTCCTTCTCGAATGGATAATTCGTGTATCGCTTGCTTTTGGAAATGGCAAACAATATGCTGCCAGCAGAGGAACCGGAGCCGGTGAGAGATGCGTGCGTGATGTGATATCACTTCGCGCACACCAAAATACACATCGCTGTCTTGGCTAACATTCAATTCAGTGTATGCACTATACAGTGAGCAATGCCGAGGAGAGGATGTAAAAACATCATGTGAACTAATTTTCGTACGTCTGCTACTTTTTCAATAATGATCGGAAGGGGCCAACATTATGGAGAAAACCTGTGCGCAATGATCTGAATTCTTCGAATCTGAAGGAATTTTGGTAATCGAAGCAAAAAAACTGGAACTCACTTTGCTGGAACTCACATTAATCCGCAAGCGACGCACGACTTTTTTCCTATCTCTGTAAGGTATTAGGAATTCTACCATCAAGGACCATCTAATACAGATCCGTCCTTGAATTGTATTAGATGGTCTATCTTGCATAGAAATGTAAATAACTGGACATTGAGACGAAATGTTGAACTGACTGAGATTAAATCAAAATGTCCTGATATAAATGTCCAATTTTAAGGTCTTTTGTTTTATTGTCCGTGTTCAAGCTATGGCGAAACGTTGGATCACTTTATTGTTTTAATAGATATCTTGGTCGAAGAACATTTTTCCGTTTTCTGTCATATGTATATATGTAAAAAAAGTTCAAAGTCTCAGCAATTGGTTTGATATATTGAAATAATTGAAGTGAAAACACATGGAATGCACAAGCGCTTTCTTTATTCTTCAGGTGCAAAGTGAAACAAAAAGCAAGATCATCATAATTTCAAATATACATTCATCATAGATATGGATGTTGTGAGGTAATTTACATAGTAGGACATGCACATGCATAGTAAATAGAAAAATAACTTTGTCATAGGTTTCTATGCTAAAATACATCAACGATATCTAATTTATGTATTAGATTTAAGTGTAGAAGAACATATATGCGAACTAATATAAAATGCATCTCATATGATGTCAATCGAAGGAACCGCCTGGACGAATTAAGGCAATTCTTATTACAACAGGGCTATCCTCGCTCATAAAATTAATGATAGCATTTCAAAATCTTTAAAGATTGACCGTTCATCACTTTTTCTTACAAGTGACAAGAAAAATAATATTGATTCTGTCATACCTTTTGTACACACATACAACCCTAGAAACATGAACATTTTACCAGCTATTTCTCATGTGAATTCAATATTGAAAAATGACGATAAAACTAAAGAAATTTTCGGAGACTGTATTTTTACTAGTACCAAACGACAACCACGAAATTTGAAAAGAATTATTTGTAAATCTACATTTGAAAGTGATCAAGTACATAAAGTAAATAAATGCAATGACTTGAGATGTGGTATTTGTAACATCCTACAAGAAGGATCTTCTTATACATTTGATGGACACATTTTCCATGTAAATTGTAACATGAGTTGTGATACCCGCAATGTTGTATATGTCATCACCTGCCCCGGTTGTCAAAATTATTATATCGGAGAAACTGGGACATCCTTAAGAACCAGAGTAAGGGTTCACAAACAACAAATTTTGAATACCAATTATAGACAAATTAAATTAAGTGAACATCTAGAAACGCGTGGTAGGGGCAACATGTCAATCTTTACTTTTTACAAGCTTTTTTCTGAAAACAAAATTGAACGTAAATGTAAAGAAAAACATTTTATCGATCGCTTTCATCCAAAATTAAATTCATGAATTACTTTTTATACGTTTCTTATGAATTCATTCATTTTTCATTTGAGATGCATTTTATATTAGTTCGCATATATGTTCTTCTACACTTAAATCTAATACATAAATTAGATATCGTTGATGTATTTTAGCATAGAAACCTATGACAAAGTTATTTTTCTATTTACTATGCATGTGCATGTCCTACTATGTAAATTACCTCACAACATCCATATCTATGATGAATGTATATTTGAAATTATGATGATCTTGCTTTTTGTTTCACTTTGCACCTGAAGAATAAAGAAAGCGCTTGTGCATTCCATGTGTTTTCACTTCAATTATTTCAATATATATATATATATATAATAAACAATCAAAATAGTAACACAGTGTTTGGTAATAATATAAAAGAAATTGCTTTTGATTTGAAAATCGAACGACTGAAAAACAATTCTTTCTTGCACAAGCGCTTTCTGGATTTAATCCTTCTTCAGGTGCATAGAACAGATAAGTGATTATTTACATCATTTACAAGTAATTTTGAAATTGTCGTTAATAACTATGTGCATGAGTGTCATTTAGCATTTAGCTTTGGTTTGTACAAGTCAATGAAATATCTTTCTTTCATTTTTCTGATGATATCTGTGTTATCATTGTAAAATATCTTGTAGAATGGATATATAGAAAATTTTCCTTGGCCACATTCATCGATATGCTGACTTAGGCTGATTTTTCGATATTCCGGAATGTTTATTTGTTCTTTATGAATTCGGCAGCGTTCCCTCAAGGTATTCCGAGTTTCCCCAATGTAATATTCATTGCATCCATTACATGTGATGACATATATGACATTTTGTGTCGAGCAATTCATGCTTTGTTTTATTTTGAATATTTTGCCGTTGAAGTTATATGTGTCACCTTCCTTGATGTAGTTACATGTACCACACCTCTTGTCATTGCATTTGGTTACCATTATTTTGTCATTAGTATTGTATTGGGATTTGCACAATATGCGTTTCAAACTTGAAGGTTGTCTTTTGCTGATGATGAATTTCTTGTTCTCAAATACATGTTTGGTTTGTTGATCAATTTTCAAGGTTGTGTTGATAGAATTTATTGTTGCAGTTACATTTGTGTTTCTAGGGTTATATGTAGAAACAAAAGGTAATGTAGATACTTTGCTATCGCTTGATTTTGCGTTTAGAAGTTCTGCTCGATTCAATTCCTTCGCTTTTTTGATACCATCCGAAATAAGATCAATGGGGTACTTTTGATTGATCAAAAATGCTTTCAATTCATGCAAGCGGATTTCTCTTCGGTATTCATCGTTCACTATAGTACAGATTCTTCTCGCAAGATTATAGGGGATGGCTCGCTTCGTATGACGGGGGTGATTGGAATGGAAGTGGAGGTATTGGTGTGTATCTGTTGGTTTATAGAACATATCTGTGACAATTTTGTTATTTTCTTTTATAACCATAATATCCAAAAAAGAAATTTGATTGTCATTCATCTCCATTGTGAATTGTATGTTGCTATCTAATTGATTCAAAATTTGTGCAAAAGTTTTCAATTTTTCATCGTCCAGAGTCCATAGAATGAAACAATCATCTAGGTATTGCTTCCAGTTATTTCTAACATAATTCGATGTTTCTTCATTTATATATATTCATTCATTTATATCGATATTATATATATATAATAAAGATTGGATTTGCAGGACATTTTTCTATACATATAGAATTTTATTAATATATACAGGAATTTACACAATGATCGAACTTTTGTACGTTACATGGGCAAGGAAGCTTAGTTTCTGTTTATAAATATAGTTTGATGCTCTGTTTTGAAATATCAATAATATATAAATGAAGGACATAAACAGAAACTGGGCACTGTTTGTCGTGAACAAAGGGGAAGCTACCGCGGGAATGGGGATTCGTATGTGGTGTGTTATGGGAATAGATTTTTATCTAATGGGAATCGCCAAACAATACATCAACTATAAATACAATATCAGCTGAACGAAGAATGATAGGAAACTTCATAGCCACATTCACCAACTGCTTAGAGCAACTCCGATAAGTAAAGAAGTAGAGACCCGTCAGCATCTGCTCTAAATACCGGAGGATAATATTTGCAAAGCAGGTTGGAAACGAGAACCTTAGTTGGAAGAAAGAGAATACCAGTAACCAGCTGGAGAACTGGAGAAGAGCGGGATGAAGATCTTGTCTCTTAACTGAAAACATAGCCGCGATAGAAGCGAGTGGAAGCAAAGAATTGACAAATCAATCTGCACTATCCGATCATCCGGGAGGTTAAGGCTGGACAAGGCCCGTTCAAAGCGAGCAAGGGGTTGTCATTCACTGTCGTAGGAGTGTCGCTAATACGTGTACTTGTCCGTTTACACACACGTTTGTTATAAGAGCATGTTTAACATGTTTGTAGGTATAAAATAATGCAGCCCTGCGATGTGTGGGAATTCCCGACGTAGATTGTGGTGTGGGAATCCTATGGGGATGAAAAATCGCGTCCTGCGATAACTTTGACATCTTTTAACCACAGAATTAAGACAGCTAGGCTCCCCTCCTTCAGTGTTCCTAGAAGGGATATGTCGTATATAGTATACTATTGGAAATGACACAATCAAACAACAAACTATCAACCGGTTTTTGGACAGCAGCCAGTGAGTGGCGTGTGTGTTGGAATATCACTTCGGACACACAAAACACACATCGCTGTCTTTCCACATTGAGTACATGCAGTGAGGAATGCTGAGAAGAGATTGGTGAAATTATCAGGTGAACCAATTTTCGTGCGCCTGTGTGATTTATTATATTTTATTCTTTAATAATGATCGGAAGGACTAAACAAAATGGAGAAAACTTGTGCGCAATGATCTGAATTCTTCAAATCTAAAGGAATCGCGATAATCGAAGCATTCTGATGGAATTCACAGCAATCCGCAAGCGGCGGACGACTTCTTTCCTATCTCTGTAAGGCATTAGGAATTCGTTTTTGTCCACTTACTAAATTCCTGCGAGTGCCATCGTTTTGAAATAGTCTTCATTTCTAGTAAACTGAAGGAGCTAAACAATATAATTCTGTGATTTTAACATTTGTTACTTGTGTCTCTCACACAATATTCTTTACGCAAGGATATCATCCATCCTAGCCGATCGCGTTTTATTCAGCAATCGTAGCTCTGTTGCCGGCATATCCTGACATCGTTGCCGCAGAATTTATCAATATTATTTTTCAATTTATATTGCAAGTTCAGACAGCGAGAAATTTAAACTTAGGAAGTCAAGAGAGAACCGAAACTTAATCAAGGAAAAACGGACGTGTTGAGTCAATATGGTTGGATAGTGGCTTATTACTTTGCCGACAATTTTTCTAATTCAAACATGCGCTCTCAGAGTGAGAGGAAAGTCTGTCTGCTCTTTGATCAGGAAATGTGTTATAAAATATCAATTTGTGTAGGGAAAGCAGGCATGCTTTTTAGTGACATTATTTTCTTCGTTTGTAATAACTTTGCTTTAGTCATCAGGTACGTACAAAATTTCCGGATGTCGTATTGTACTATGAATGAATGCATACATCAAGGTTGGGCAAAAATTCGGATTGCGTATTAACTCAAATTTTTCACAGACATGGAATAAAAATACAAGTCTCGTATACGTTGGGCAGACCAAGAACAGTAATAACACCAGACTTCAACAGCATCAAGCCGCATGCAGACTTCTACAGCCAGAGAAATCGGCATTGGTGGAACCACAGAATTAAATATTTTGTTTATCTGTTTCGGTTTGCTAGAAGTGTGATTAATACGAAATTGACGGGACATCGAGGAACCTATTAAGTGGGCAAAAAGGAATTCCTTATTGCTCGTGCGTCGCTTGCGGATTAATGTGAATTCCAGCAAAGTGCTTCGATTGACACAATTCCTTCAGATTCGAAGAATTCAGATCATTGCGCAGAAGTTTTCTCCATAATGTTGGCCCTTCCGATCATTATTAAAGAAAGTAGCAGGCGTACGAAAATTAGTTCACTTGATGATTTCACATCCTCTCCTCGGCATTGCTCACTGTATAGTGAATACATTGAATCGAAGTCAGACATCGATGTGTGTTTCGGTGTGCGCGAAGTGATATCACAGCACACACGCATATCTCACTGGCTCTGGTGCCCTCTGCTGGCAGCTCATTGTTTCCAATAGCAAGCGATACACGAATTATCCATTCGAGAAGGAGCTAATTCTGTGATGTGCCATTTCGATATTAGGGCTACATACAATTCTTTCTTTCTAGGTAACCGAAGCGCGCGCAGAGGCCTTAATTCTGTGGGTGGAACATTCCATTGAAATAGACAACATCATAGATTGGCCAAGGGTAAGAGTACTAACACGGTAGACAAACTGGCGCCGGACGACATTTAGTGAAGCATACCACACGAAGCAACGAGACACTGAACAAATGAGACATCTGGTTACCCACGGTACATAATACATTTGTGTAGTGCTCCTTAACTTTGGCCTGATGACGTGTACCTGACTAGGCACGAAAATTCGCATCTAAATTTTGCAATTTTTTATTTAGAATGTAAATCGGATTCGCGAAGCTCTTTTTTCTTATGAGGATTCGTAGCTTCAATGCATAAGATCGAAACAGAAATGCAAAGGTTAGAAACTTGAATGCGAAAGTTCAAGACTTAGATGACAAGATTTGGAACTTGAATGCACAATGAAATGTTGGCTTAACGTCGGTATCCTCCCAATCCGGGGGGCTGGACGGTGCTGACACTGTAAGACTTTTATCTGGAGGGTTGTGATGTTTTAGTCAGGATGCCCTTCCTGACGACTTCCAACGACATTTTCGGGGCTCGACCTCAGGACCAAAAGATCGCCAGGCCAAGGACTTAACCACTGTGCCATGGAAACCACTTGAACGCACAAGACTGCAGCTACAGTGTTGCGTAATAATGATTTGACCAACTCAACACTAAACTAATGCTACTATTTATCTAATTATCACAAGCACAATGTGCCGTATGCCATAAAGAAAACGAATGTCGCAGCTCCTTTCTGAGAATATACAATCTTAATAAATTAGACATCCACTAATTATGATAGAGAATCGTACAAGAGAAATGGCAATACCAGATGCTAAATCGCAAAGAAAAGGCTGAAGATGTAATATTTCACAATGATGAAAACATCGATGCCCTTTCAAAGTATGCTGATTGCAACCCTTTTCATGAGATAGAAAAATTTATCATCACTTTGTGCAATAACTTGACAAAGTTGATGAATTTTCTAAATGATAACTATTAAAACAACAACGCTAATTATTTATCCTGCGATGAATTTCAAGCATTTTCTGAGATTCCTGCTTCTTCCATCGTGAGATCGGCAAAGACTCACACGCACAATTTGATTGCCCTCATGTCACTACGGGAAGTGGGGTAGAATCGACCTAACTATGAGGATGCAGAACGTGAAGCCACTTCAAGCTACAGACGCCTGTCACATAAATGATTTCATTATGCGGTTCCTTAGGATCCTCCCTCCTCAATGCCTGCTAAAATAGATAACGGAAACAAGATTTTCTTAACATTCGCATTTCCTTGATTCTATCTTAAGAATTTAATAGCCTGAGAAGACGATTTCTGCAAGGAAAGATCGCATCTCACATTCATGCGATAGTTAGAGAGTGCACATTTCGCATCCAGAATTCTGTGAAGAAAGGAAACTTGCACTCGTACTATTCCGGTTAGTACAATGTTCGTGAACAACCTGTTTCTTTGCAGAGAATAAAATTGTGTGAAGATTCCGAAGAGAATAAAATTGGCAAACAAATTCTTTTTCTAGTTTCAGGAAACAAAATGTGAGACTTACAAAACAATCAAGGCGCTTCTATGACACAAGGATGTCATTGCCGCTTAAGGGTCGCCGAACGAAAGTTGAGAGGGGCGTCAAAGTGGGCCAAATCCGCATGAAAGAGGCACCGATTTCACCTTAATTTTACATTTGATTTGCACGAGTGCGCCTTGGAATTTCTGTGGGCACTTCGGAGGCACCTGAAAGGCTTATGAGGGCAAGTTTGTGGTTGATTATTTTCTTCATTAGGGCGTCACGGAAATGTGGAAGTTTTACTTAAAACATCCATTCCAGTGTATCAGCAAAATGGCATTCTACAGTTCTAAATGATTTCAAATGTGGTTGGAAAAAAGAAGGACGACTTGACGTCGTGAAGATCAGCAAGACCAGCGAAGCACACCCTCGACGACGTGTCAGGAGCAAGCAAAGCTTTCGAAATTTAGATTTCCGTGAAGCATTTTCAAAATACCTTTTCATAAATTTGATCAATACGCTGATACCAGAGGTCATAAAAGCACACGTCGGGCGGCGTAGTTTTAAGAGGACCACAAAAAAATGCGAATTGGGAATCGTCCCCCGTAATAGATTGGGTCCAATCAGTATTCACAGGAAAACTTGTTTTTGAACAAGACTGCAGACACAGACAATAATAAAAATCTGAGTAAATAATTTCTGAAATGATGGGCATTAAACCATTTCGAAGCAAAACATACCATTCAAAATATTTCCGCTGTACCTCTTCACCCAATTCAAACCACACACACACAATGGAATATCCTCTGAAAAAGAAATGAATCAAATTCATTAAGCAAATTATGAACAATTACTGCTCATATCAATTTAATGATTCAGAGATAGCAAATAGGTACATTGTACACTAAGCGATCAAAAATTAATAAATGACAGAACCACAGAATTAGACCGGTCGTCTCTTCTTCTGTCTAACTCACAGAATTAGACAGGTCGTCTCTTCTTCCGTTTGACTAGAAGGGAAGCATTGGAACATGTAACGTTATTGAAATGGCACAATCTCCTGACTAAATACCATAGCAATCGAACAATGAGCAGCCAGTTCAACATTAAACACGCCAAATTGTACGAAGTTTGAGTGACTGCTATCAACCAGGGGCCGGTAACATAAATCGTTGTTAAATAACGGTAACTGTTACGCCTACAGCGAACTGCTGTAACAGCGAACGTTTATCGGCCACCACAACTTCGCTGTTCCTTCGCTGTTTAGCATACAGGGAGTTAGTGATTAACAACAAACTTGAATTCGGGAAATCGTGACGTATATTCTGACGTTGTCCAATATAGTGACAAGATCAGCGAGCTGAGTGGATTTTTTTAATATCTTATGAATATCGTATTGGAATACAATGTTGTTTTTATTAACCCTCGCCCCACTTGGCTGTCTTTGCGAACGAGCACAAACTATTATACCAATTTTGGCAAACCACAGATCCAAGGGCATTAGCAAAACAGCCAGGGATCGAAATTTTCCGTTTTTCCCGAAGATTTTGATGGTCTCCTTTTTAAAAGTATTTTTTGAAAGCATTTAAAGTCATTTGGAACTAATCTTTAATTGCAATGTATTTAATTCAATAAATTTTATGCGCTATTAAAGAAATTGTTTGTAACTTTACGACGTGCAATGGATCCATCTCCATCTACTGGAATATCATATCCGATATCACTTGCATCATTCTCGCCATTCGTAGGCCAGCTTATATGGCGATGATATATTTCACACTTGATACTGCGTGAACCACATGTCCGGAAGTCATCTCTGATATACCATGAAGATCACCAAGTTCACACGTGTGTGAAGTTAGCGGAACCACCCAGCGGAACCATTTTTTATTATAGCTTAATTCTATTCGAAACAGCTGCTAGTTTGTCAATTTCAGTCTCCTGATTACGAATCTGAGCTCAGATTTCACAAATTCACAGTCGTTTTTGAGAAATTCAAGTTTAAAGATAAAAGTGGTTCCGCTGTGAAGTTAGCGGAACCATCCAGCGGAACCAATTGCTGAGTCTCGCTGATTGACGCAGTAAATCAATTTCTTTTGGTCACTACCCGATCAATTTTGTTGTGCTGATCACGAATATGTGCCTCATCTTTCAAAACAATGCAGATTTCACCCGGAAATCTGAATTTCACTTTTTCTGCAAGCTGATTGTGAGGGAGACTGAAATTGACAACATAGCAGCTGTTTTGATTAGAATTAAGCTATAACAAAAATGGTTCCGCTAACTTCACACACGTCAAGTACGTGCATGTAATCACCTTCCGCATAATATCGAAGTGCAATGCACAGTTGTTGTTCAACAGATAGGCTGTTATTTCGACGAGTTTGATGACACAGCAATGGTTCTAGCTCGCATGAAAGATCCTTCACAACACTCTTTCAGGGTTGCCAACCTATCACCATCCCAACCCGTGTGAAAATATTTTTACACATTATATACTAGTAATATTTTTGTTTTTCCAATGTAATTACCAATAATACATGATTCATTGTACGTTTGTGCAGGTAGGACTACCGCAAACTCTTAACGGAAGTGCGCGAAATTATTTACCAAATTATTCCCCTTTAACATTAGATGCTTTTATAAAATAGAGCAGTATATACTGACCCATATTTTTGCCAAACGCCGTGTATGAATAGTAATTACATGTGATTACTGAGGTCATATTTGTCGTTAAAGTACGAAATATGTGCATGAGACTTAGTAAACCAATTTCCTTTATTTTTTTAGTATTTTTTCCAATTAGTATTTCTGATTATCATAAAATTAATGACAATTTCGTGTGTAATTTAAGTAAAGGGGAGTTGCCGTGTGTATTTTTTGGTATCACTCGTGTGACCGTGTGCAGCAGGGCCAATCCGTGTGTACACGCGGATAAACCGTGTGAGTTGGCAAGCCTGCTCTTTGGTAAACGGTACCGATAGACGAAGTCAGCTTCCTCCATTTCTAATGGATCCATTATTTTCAGAAATCGTCGGCTTGATTATTCAAAATGTCTATCAGCTTCTACTCGCCACATATCTCGATGAAATCCTTTTTGAAATGGGAGCTGTGATTTGGGTGTACAAGTTTTATTGCATACATCGAGTAAACAGCACTTTCATCTGCTGTACGCTACAGAAGACAAAATGAACCACTGTTCAGCAAACAGTGTTATATTGGTGGTCATTTTAACATCGAAGTTACAGCAAGGTTACAATGAACTTATAACAGTGGTTTGTTGGTATCGAAAATATCGCAAACAGTAAACGTTAGGCTTAACGGCGGTTCTTGTTACCGGCCCCTGATCACACAGAAAGGAGACACAGTCGATGTCAAGTTCTACAGAGAAGTTTGTGAACGTTTTTTCGTGCGCCTGCTAAATTTTTAGATAATAATCGGAGACCCAACATCATCGAGAAAACTTTTGTGCTATGATCTGAATTCTTTGAATCTAAAGGAATCGTGGCTATCGGAGAATTTTGAAGGGATTCACAGCAATCCGCAAGCGGCGCACGACTAAATTTCCTAGCTCTGCAAGATATTAAAAATTTTGTGTTGCCCACTTAATAAGTTTCTGCATGTGCCATCGTTTTGAATCAGTGTTTTATAAATCACACATTTTATATGATGCAATGATCAATGACTGATTGTATTATAATGGAAGAAATGTTTCAAAATTCTTTCTTAGTTTCAACTTTTCAAACCTCCAAGAAAATTTATGTTGAATAATTGAAATAATTGATGCAAGGACTCTTGTGCAAATCTTTCATGCTTTTGAAAGATATTTAGGACCCAATAAAATTCATCCCAAATTTCTGCAGTATCCTGATTGTACCAAAGAATCTTAGGGTTTATAAGGTCGATACAAATAGTAATGAATACAATTATACATCATTCCATCTTCCGTAGATATTAAAAGCACATAAAAAAGGATAGAATAATAAGGAGGACAGTAGCACATAAAGCCAGTTGCTGTATTTGTTTACATTGCAAATTATTGCATTGACCAAATACAAAATGCACTTAGAAAATATTCGTGAACAGAGTAATTCACATTAATAATGTCATATATTGTTTTTTCATCAATTCAAAATGTAGAACCACGTTAGGCCACATAGACTACAAGACTACATATAAACTACTATCACGATGTAGTTTGAATGAATACTGAGATTAACTTTACTAGACATCAGCATTCACCGATATTGAGATCGACATCTGGCTGATGAGCTAAGTGCGACGATATTTCACGTTCATAAAAATCGCAACAGAACTGTAGTTGATGTTCATGGTGCGATGATAAACATAAATCAGCATGCTCCAGACTGAGCTTATACATGAGAAAGGACACCTTATGGTTTGTTGCTGAAGTGAAGCCAAGAATTACAGATGTTCTCCACGACTGGAAATAACGTTTGATAGCCGAATGAAAGTATATAAACAGGATTCCGTCGAGAATTTGTGAAAGAGTACCTTAAGTCCTTAAATTTTCACATCAAATAAGTCGATGTTGAATGAAAGTTATTCGTTCAAAATGGACACTCGTATACAATAATCCATTCTCAAGTGTTATGTGCAAATGCATAAAGTAAATAAAAACGTGTAAAAATGCAACGGTAGGAAAAAACATCAATGAATTGGATCAAAAAAACGCGGGCTATTTTTTTCTCTACAATAGATAATTTTGCTTGAATCTATTAAAGTGTCTCTGACAAACTTTGAGAAGGTGGTGGCAAATACAGATAAGACATGCTACAATGGAGGTCGTAGACGACAAGCATATCCTTTTATATCACAGTCTGCTCTACACACGAATTGACGTAAAGTTCTGACCAAGTGGAAATGCTTACACATGCAAGGAGCCAATATAAAACAGGACATTATCCTGGAATACATGATAAGCAAGAGTAAAAGTTGTCTATCATACGTTATGAAAAACAATGGGTCCTTCATTTATTATTTGGCTGATATAAACTTAAAGCAATACATATCTTCTTTGATTAAAATAAGATAAGTTTATTCAGTTAAAGTGATATTCAAGTGCGGTTGTAAAATACACAGCAACATCAGCAGTGCATAGAAGCACTGCAAATTAATGAACAATCACTCCTGGATAGGCAGTATTGTGGAAAACCATCTTTGATCCATTACAAAATATCATTAATCACAATTGTGATTGCATAATGTCACGTAAGCAACAAATAAAAACAGGAAAAAACAATTAGTTTACGTCTATGCTGCTGCTAAGATATCTGGCTTGCCGAGAGATGTCTGCGAATGTTATATAGGGAATGCAATATTCATCTATGTTTTTGACTCGAAGATGCATAAATTATCCAATGAGCAGTATAGTAAGTGGTCCAACTGAAAAATGAGTAATTCCGTTTTCATGGCTGTTTCATAGAACGTCAGATCTATGCTTTCAACAGGGGTCATATAATTGCCAGAGATCGAGCCCCGGAAGTGCCAGTGGAAGTCATCAAGAAGGCACCGGACTGAAAGATCACAAAGCTCCAGATCAAAGTCTGACTGTCTCAGCACCGACCCAGCCCTTAGTATGGGGCGCTAGACCATCATTTTCATTATTTTGCGTCACCAATCATAAAATTGTGACGTCATCGTTCTTAACAAATATTTGCGGATTTTTTATGTAAAACTTTACTGTTAACTTTAGAGGTTATTTTAGCTGTTTTTAACGATGTACAGCTCACATATTTCCCAGACTTTTGAAACAATAGAACATAAATGTCAGAAAAAACTAAGAGCATGACTTTTTCCTTCACTGTATCCCTGTATAACTATTTGAAATTGCAATTACCAATTCATATTTCCCAGACTTTTGAAACAATAGAACATAAATGTCAGAAAAAACTAAGAGCATGACTTTTTCCTTCACTGTATCCCTGTATAACTATTTGAAATTGCAATTACCAAGGATTCACGGTTACACTACTAATAATTCATTCGCGCTGGAATTCACAACGAAGTTCTTTAAAGGAAGCAAGTTCAAGACAGTTGTTAAAGCAAGGATGATCTGAAGGCAATCATATGTAATCCTCACATTTTAGCTCGTTTGCCTGATACTAGTTTACTGTAGGTAACACGTCAACGGAGAAATTGAAGGTATTTTGAAATACCATATTTCGAACAGAACCATGAGCAAGTCATATGATACATCCGTATTAAAGTCTGATAAACCATAATCACATTTCAATTACAACAGGAATAATTCAAACAAAATAAAGTTGTTGATGTGAATACGGAGAGTTTGCGAACTTAGAGTAAATATATTAGGTAGGGTAGCAACTCAGTATTAATTAAATCCCCAATGTGTATGCAGTTTCGACTTTGTTTAATGAAATCGAGTTGGGACCTTGTACCAATAATGAGACATGCAAATTTTTGGAGAATTTCACACTGAATTGACAGATCATGATGGCAATACAGAAGGAATAATAGCATTTTACAAATCCTCCGTGTCATGTTTACCTTGGAAGTTTTGCTAAATTAGCAATTTGATTCGCTATGATGCTCATGCAACTTTATTAATAAGAGTATTTTCTCAACCGTGAAACTACCTGATCAACTTTAAAGATATAAATGGGTCCACATTTCTGCTCAGATTCAAGAAATGAAACATCAAATTAGTGAATCATAAAATCATGTCGATGAAAATTGAATTAAAACCTGAAAATTCAGCCAAGAATCACAGAAAGATCTCAACTTTTCCATGAAGACTTCCATTATACTGTGGTTCATGAAATTTCCCTGACAATCAGCTCAATTTTCGCTTAATTAAGATGCCCGTTAGTAAATGTTCATTCTTTTTGATACCTAATAAGTTTCATACTATTTATATAGTGCACGTTGCTAGTAATAAACACAAATATTTTGCAAAAATTAGCTTCTTAAAAAGTGATCAAATATTTTTTACCACAGAAACGTTATATCCGCAAAATGCTAAATATTTTGACATAAAATTATTCACTGTATGCCGACATTGAGTCGACACTCTACCTACTATATACTCAATATTTGGTTAAAATTATAAAACTACATTGTCTACGACTTTGCACATCCGCCAAAACTGTTCTGCGGGTTTCTGCGAGTTGAAAATTAGCCTCACGCACCTGGAGCACTGAATGATGTTCCGTGGGTCGAACAAGTCCATGCTGTAAGTATAGTGCTCTCAATTTCATAAATGCAGTTCAAAGAGCGAATTATCAGTAGAAAGAGCAAAAAGTCTGAACTCAGTCAAGTCTTCTTCTTTAAGGAAACATAACATTATGAGTCTGGAGAATAATGAATGAAGCGGAATCAGAAAAGATGAATGAATGATTGGCAAGACGCGATATGTCTGAGGAAAGTTTTCTTGCAAATGTTGACATTTGTTTCGTACACTGCCACACGCGAATGAATATAGAAATAGATTAGGTCTTAGAGGAAGCCTGATTTAACTGCAACGTTTCGTCAATCATTAAAATTCTCGTTTTCTTATGACTGCTTCTTTCATGCATCGTCCGATTGCTGAGTTTTCAGTGTGTAAATCCATCCTTGACTGAAAATGTTGTCAATGCCATTAATTAGAAAAGTCTGTCTCGATATGAATCGATTATGACAATCGAAGGGTCTGCTGTACTCGGACAGAGGTTTAATTAATTTTTCTTGACAATCAATGTCGCATGACAGGTCAGACATCACTTCTGACAATGGAATCTCATGTCTATAAAATAGTGCATGTTCAAAACTTAGAAATTCATTATTTAAAGATTTGAAAATTTCAAATGAATTGCCTTCGTTTAAAAATGCGGATTCGACATTTTGAGTTTGAAACAGAGAAGCAAACCAATCTGCAGGCTATGCATGGAACAGGACCGTGCTTGTCTGGTCCGTCTGTGTTCTGGTTCGATGCGGTCCGATTTTCTTATACTTAGAGTTGTGAATTCATTGAACATTTTGTGAACATTCATTGAACATTACATGAACATTTTGTTGTGCTTTTTGAAGTGACGTATCCATCAATGAACGATGTCTATACTTGACACTGCAAACAATAAATTTCCCTTCATTTTTACAGCTAGAATTAGTTTCACTATTTTCTACAATCTGGACTGCAAATATCCGTAAAAACAAGCGCCGTTTATCTGATATTAACGAATTTTAGCTGTTGCGCTGAAGTGGTCTCCGTGGCACAGGGGCTAAGTGCTTGGCCCAATGATCTTCTGGTTCAGACGTCGAGCCCCGGAAGTGTCATTGGAAGTCGTCAGGAAGGGCACGAAGTGAAAGATCACAACGCTCCAGATTACAGTCTGACTGTCTCAGCATCGTCCAAGCTCTCACTAAAGGAGCGCTCAACCATCATTTTCATTATTTTGCGTCATAAAATTGTGACGTCATCATGCTTGTCAAATATTCACGGATTTTTTATGTGAAGCTTTACTGTTTAGTTTGGAGGTTATTTTAGCTGTTTTTAACTGTATACAGCTCACATACTTCCCAGAGTTTTGAAACAATAAAACATCAATGGCAGAAAAAACTAAGAGCATCACTTTTCCCCTCAGTGTTTGAAATTTTAATTATCAAGTTTTTACGCATGTGCTACTGTTACTTCATCTGCGTTGTTAAAATGCACAATGAAGTACTTTACAGGAAGCAAGTTCAATCAAAGGATTAGTCACCACTGTCGTTCAGCAATAACCACTAAAAATGATCTCATCAAAATAATTTAATCGGCGCAGTGGCCATGTGGCCAGTTCACTGTGTTCGCTGTGCGTCCGAGAGACCTTCTATGAGACCTCATTTGAGTCTTATATAAGAACTCTGTAGCATTCATCGGTTCAACATTTATGCACTCTGCATTCTCGCTAATCACTCAGCAGAAAAGGAATGAGAGCTGGATAAATAAAACTCGGCCACAAGGAAGACAAGGATAAAAAATATACCTGTCCGATTTTCACATCAAAAGAATTGCAATAAAACAAACAGTGAGCTCTAGCATATTAGAATAGAACAGTGCAATATTTGTCGTTTTTTGTTTGTCGGTTATTTGTTTTTTTATATATAACAGCTAAATAGTAGTAATGGATAAAAGACCGTTCCAGGACACCATAAAATCAAAAAATAGTACTTTTAAAAACGACATAAATTTATGAATTTAGACCCTTTTTCAGGTTTTTAAGACCTAAATTCATGAATTTGGTTCATTCAAAAAGTACCATTTTTTTCAAAAATGGTACTTTTAAAAACAACATAAATTCATGAATTTGAAACCTTTTTCAGGTTATGAAGACCTAAATTCATAAATCGGCTAAAGCGCTAAAGCCAGAGGAGCTTCGCTCCGATTTGGGCGTTTTTAAAAATACACAATTTTCAAATTTTTCAAAATCTCAAATTTGTGATTATGACATTTTTCATTGCTTAAATCATGACCGTTCCAGGACACCGAAAATCATAAAAGTTAAGAATCTCAAATTTGTGATTATGACATTTTTCATTGCTTAAATCATGACCGTTCTAGGACACCGAAAATTATAAAAGTTAAGAATCTCAAATTTGTGATTATGTCATTTTTCACCCCCCGCCAAAATCATGACCGTTCTAGGACACGAAAATCATAAAAGTTGAGAATTTCAAATTCATGAATTTTATCCATCTTTCAGGTTTTTAAAAAATATATCATGTGACTATAAATATTTCTTTAAAAATGGAAGAAACAAAAGTGGAAGGAACTTCTGAAATGGATGAAACCGCAAGAATATATCCTTCGTTATCTCAATTAAAAATAAGTGAAATAGTCTCAATTATTATTAAGATTAGAGCACTATGATAAATTAAGAAGACGCAATTATTACTTAGTCATTCTTCGTTATTGTATGCTCAACATCATTTAAAGTACTAATTGTGTGAACTAGAAGATCATTGTAACTCATAAACTCAAAATTATTCAATGAACCCGTACACTGGCTGATAATTCAAGAGAGACAGAGATTGAAGAGAGAGACAGAGATTGAAGAGAGAGAAACGTCTAGCAGCTTTCCCCTAAAATTATCATGCTATATCTTGTCATTTCAATTTACCCCATCGGTAACTTTTGACATTTCAACTTACGCGTGCGTAAAGTTTTGACATTTCAATTTACCCCTACGTAAATTATTTTCAGAATTGTTTTCAAAATCTATTTTCAAAATCCATTTGCAAAGTCTATTTTCAAATTCAGTTTTAGAAATCGATTTGCAAAATTATTTTAGCGTTTGCCAAACACATACGGGTAGTAAAGTACTTCCATTGTGAAGACATGAATAGATTAAGCACATAAAGAGTGCATTGACAATAAAAGCAAATGACAATAAAATTCTTCTTCTAAATTTAGAAACGCATAGACGGCGACATGCGGGATAGTTGTTCCTATGACATTTTTAAACAATCATTTTAACGATGAAACATATTTTACAAATAAAGTTCATGAAGAAAATTGAAATATTATAAAAAATATAGATTAGAATCGGCTAAAGCCAGAGGAGCTTCGCTCCCGATAATTATAATATAATCATTTCAAAAATCGAATAAGTAGTAAGGAAGACATCATTAGAAGAACAGTTTTAAATCAATACCCCTCCCTTCTGTCTTCTAGGGGTCCCTTAAGAAATTTTTTTTTATTATAAAATGAGCAACATAAATGAGTTTTTTAAATTATATGGAAACACAAACGACAACGAATTTCGACCTAAAGAAAATCGCAAATCAATTAGGAATAAAGAATTTTCATGTTCTAATGAGAAACGAATTACAATTCCTAAAAAAATAGGCCAACAGGAACCTTCAGT